>JAWPHD010002595.1:0-249334 GCA_037043455.1 Cyrtodaria siliqua | reverse complement strand
TTAGGCAGTCTCTCACCAATAACAATACGTGAGGCATGCAGTTAGGGCATCTCAACCATAACATACGTGAGGCAGGCAGTTAGGCAGTTTCACCATATCAATACGTTGAGGCATGCAGTTAGGCATCTCACCATAACATACGTGAGGCAGGCAGGTTAGGCAGTTCTCACCATAGCATACGTGGGGATAGGGCAGTTAGGCATTCTCACCTTAACATACGTGAGGCAGGCAGTAAGGCAGTCTCACCATAACAATACGTGAGACAGGCAGTTAGGCAGTCTCAACCATAACCATACGTGAGGCAGGCAGTTTAGGCAGTCTCACACATAACATACGTGAGGCAGGCACTTAGGCAGTCTCGACCATAACCTACGTTGAGGCAGGCAGTTAGGCAGTCTCACCATAACAATACGTGAGGGCAGGCATTTAGGCATCTCATCATAATATACGTGGAGGCAGGCAAGTCTCACCATAACATACAGTGAGGCAATGCAGTTAGGCAGTCCTCACCATAACATACGTGAGGAGGTCAGTTAGGCAGTCTCACCATAACATACGTCAGGCAGGGCAGGTTAGGCAGTCTCAACCATAACATACGTGAGGCAGGCAGTTAGGCAGTCACTCACCATAACAATACGTGAGGCAGGGCAGTTAGGGCATCTCACCATTAACATACGTGGAGGCAAGGGCAGTTAGGCATCTCACCATAACATACGTCAGGCAGGCAAGTTAGGCCAGTCTAACCATAAACATACGTCAGGCAGGCAGTTAGGCCAGGTCCTCACCATAACATACGTGAGGCAGGCAGTTAGGCATCTCACCATAACATACGTCAGCAGGCAGTTAGGCAGTCTAACCATAACATACGTGAGGCAGGCAGTTTAGGGCAGCTCTCACCATAACCTACGTGAGGCAGGGCAGTTAGGCATCTTCACCATAACATACGTGAGGGCAGGCAGTTAGGCATCTCACCATAACATACGTGAGGCAGGCAGTTAGGCATCTCACCATAAACATACGTGAGGCAGGCAGTTAGGGCATCTCACCATAACATACGTGAGGCAGGCAGTTAGGCAGGTCTCACCATAACATACGTGAGGCAGGCAGTTTAGGCAGTCCTAACCATAACATACGTGAGGCAGGCAGTTAGGCATCTCACCATAACATACGTGAGGCAGGCAGTTAGGCAATCTCACCATAACATACGTGAGGCAGGCAGTTAGGCAGTCTCACCCATAACATTCGTGAGGCGAGGCAGTCAGAGCAGTCTCACCATAACATACGTGAGACAGGCAGTTAGGCAATCTCACCATAACATACGTGAGGCAGGCAGTTAGGCAGTCTCACCTATAACATACGTTGAGGGCAGGCAGTAAGGCAATCTCACCAGAAACATATCGTGAGGCCATGCAGTTTATGCATCTCACCTATAACATACGTGAGGCAGGCGAAGTTAGGCATCTCACCATAACAAACGTGAGGCAGGCAGTTAGGACAGTCAGCTCACCATAACATACGTGAGGCATGCAGTTAGGCATCTCACCATAACATACGTGAGGCAGGCATTTAGGCATCTCACCATAACATACGTGAGGCATGGCAGTTTAGGGCATCTCACCATAACATACGTGAGGCATGCAGTTAGGCATGCTCACCATAACATACGTGAGGCAGGGCAGTTAGGCATCTCACCATAACGGTACGTGAGGCAGGCGCAGTTAGGCAGTCTCACCATAACATACGTGAGGCAAGCAGTTAGACCAGTCTCACAATAACATACGTTGAGGCATGCAGTTTAGGCAGTTCTCACCATAACATACGTGAGGCAGGCAATTAGGCATCTCACCATAACATACGTGAAGGCATGCAGTTAGGCATCTCACCATAACATACGTGAGGCAGGCAGTTAGGCAGTCTCACCATAACATACGTGAGGCATGCAGTTAGGCATCTCACCATAACATACGTGAGGCAGGCAGTTAGGCAGTTTCACCATAACATACGTGAGGCATGCAGTTAGGCATCTCACCATAACATACGTGAGGCAGGCAGTTAGGCAGTCTCACCATAGCATACGTGAGATAGGCAGTTAGGCATTCTCACCTTAACATACGTGAGGCAGGCAGTAAGGCAGTCTCACCATAACATACGTGAGACAGGCAGTTAGGCAGTCTCACCATAACATACGTGAGGCAGGCAGTTAGGCAGTCTCACCATAACATACGTGAGGCAGGCAGTTAGGCAGTCTCACCATAACCTACGTGAGGCAGGCAGTTAGGCAGTCTCACCATAACATACGTGAGGCAGGCAGTTAGGCATCTCATCATAATATACGTGAGGCAGGCAGTCTCACCATAACATACGTGAGGCATGCAGTTAGGCAGTCTCACCATAACATACGTCAGGCAGGCAGTTAGGCAGTCTAACCATAACATACGTGAGGCAGGCAGTTAGGCAGTCTCACCATAACATACGTGAGGCAGGCAGTTAGGCATCTCACCATAACATACGTGAGGCAGGCAGTTAGGCATCTCACCATAACATACGTCAGGCAGGCAGTTAGGCAGTCTAACCATAACATACGTCAGGCAGGCAGTTAGGCAGTCTCACCATAACATACGTGAGGCAGGCAGTTAGGCATCTCACCATAACATACGTCAGGCAGGCAGTTAGGCAGTCTAACCATAACATACGTGAGGCAGGCAGTTAGGCAGTCTCACCATAACATACGTGAGGCAGGCAGTTAGGAATCTCACCATAACATACGTGAGGCAGGCAGTTAGGCATCTCACCATAACATACGTGAGGCAGGCAGTTAGGCATCTCACCATAACATACGTGAGGCAGGCAGTTAGGCAGTCTCACCATAACATACGTGAGGCAGGCAGTTAGGCAGTCTAACCATAACATACGTGAGGCAGGCAGTTAGGCATCTCATCATAACATACGTGAGGCAGGCAGTTAGGCATCTCACCATAACATACGTGAGGCAGGCAGTTAGGCAGTCTCACCATAACATTCGTGAGGCAGGCAGTTAGGCAGTCTCACCATAACATACGTGAGACAGGCAGTTAGGCATCTCACCATAACATACGTGAGGCAGGCAGTTAGGCAGTCTCACCATAACATACGTGAGGCAGGCAGTTAGGCATCTCACCATAACATACGTGAGGCATGCAGTTAGGCATCTCACCATAACATACGTGAGGCAGGCAGTTAGGCATCTCACCATAACATACGTGAGGCAGGCAGTTAGGCAGTCTCACCATAACATACGTGAGGCATGCAGTTAGGCATCTCACCATAACATACGTGAGGCAGGCAGTTAGGCATCTCACCATAACATACGTGAGGCATGCAGTTAGGCATCTCACCATAACATACGTGAGGCATGCAGTTAGGCATCTCACCATAACATACGTGAGGCAGGCAGTTAGGCATCTCACCATAACGTACGTGAGGCATGCAGTTAGGCAGTCTCACCATAACATACGTGAGGCAGGCAGTTAGCCAGTCTCACCATAACATACGTGAGGCATGCAGTTAGGCAGTCTCACCATAACATACGTGAGGCAGGCAGTTAGGCATCTCACCATAACATACGTGAGGCATGCAGTTAGGCATCTCACCATAACATACGTGAGGCAGGCAGTTAGGCAGTCTCACCATAACATACGTGAGGCATGCAGTTAGGCATCTCACCATAACATACGTGAGGCAGGCAGTTAGGCAGTTTCACCATAACATACGTGAGGCATGCAGTTAGGCATCTCACCATAACATACGTGAGGCAGGCAGTTAGGCAGTCTCACCATAGCATACGTGAGATAGGCAGTTAGGCATTCTCACCTTAACATACGTGAGGCAGGCAGTTAGGCAGTCTCACCATAACATACGTGAGACAGGCAGTTAGGCAGTCTCACCATAACATACGTGAGGCAGGCAGTTAGGCAGTCTCACCATAACATACGTGAGGCATGCAGTTAGGCAGTCTCACCATAGCATACGTGAGGCAGGCAGTTAGGCAGTCTCACCATAGCATACGTGAGGCAGGCAGTTAGGCAGTCTCACCATAACATACGTGAGACAGGCAGTTAGGCAGTCTCACCATAACATACGTGAGGCAGGCAGTTAGGCAGTCTCACCATAACATACTTGAGGCAGGCAGTTAGGCATCTCACCATAACATACGTGAGGCAGGCAGTTAGGCATCTCACCATAACATACGTGAGGCAGGCAGTTAGGCATCTCACCATAACATACGTGAGGCAGGCAGTTAGGCAGTCTCACCATAACATACGTGAGGCAGGCAGTTAGGCAGTCTCACCATAACGTACGTGAGGCATGCAGTTAGGCAGTCTCACCATAACATACGTGAGGCGGGCAGTTAGGCAGTCTCACCATAACATACGTGAGGCAGGCAGTTAGGCATCTCACCATAACATACGTCAGGCAGGCAGTTAGGCATCTCACCATAACATACGTGAGGCAGGCAGTTAGGCAGTCTCACCATAACCTACGTGAGGCAGGCAGTTAGGTATCTCACCATAACATACGTGAGGCAGGCAGTTAGGCAGTCTCACCATAACATACGTGAGGCAGGCAGTTAGGCATCTCACCATAACATACGTGAGGCAGGCAGTTAGGCATCTCACCATAATATACGTGAGGCATGCAGTTAGGCAGTCTCACCATAACATACGTGAGGCATGCAGTTAGGCAGTCTCAACATAACATACGGGAGGCAGGCAGTTAGGCAGTCTCACCATAACCTACGTGAGGCAGGCAGTTAGGCAGTCTCACCATAACATACGTGAGGCATGCAGTTAGGCATCTCACCATAACATACGTGAGGCAGGCAGTTAGTCATCTCACCATAACATACGTGAGGCAGGCAGTTAGGCATCTCACCATAATATACGTGAGGCAGGCAGTTAGGCAGTCTCACCATAACATACGTGAGGCAGGCAGTTAGGCAGTCTCACCATAACATACGTGAGGCATGCAGTTAGGCAGTCTCACCATAACATACGTGAGGCAGGCAGTTAGGCATCTCACCATAACATACGTGAGGCAGGCAGTTAGGCATCTCACCCTAACCTACGTGAGGCAGGCAGTTAGGCATCTCACCATAACATACGTGAGGCATGCAGTTAGGCATCTCACCATAACATACGTGAGGCAGGCAGTTAGGCAGTCTCACCATAACCTACGTGAGGCAGGCAGTTAGGTATCTCACCATAACATACGTGAGGCAGGCAGTTAGGCAGTTTCACCATAACATACGTGAGGCAGGCAGTTAGGCATCTCACCATAACATACGTGAGGCAGGCAGTTAGGCATCTCACCATAATATACGTGAGGCAGGCAGTCTCACCATAACATACGTGAGGCATGCAGTTAGGCAGTCTCACCATAACATACGTGAGGCAGGCAGTTAGGCAGTCTCACCATAACCTACGTGAGGCAGGCAGTTAGGCAGTCTCACCATAACATACGTGAGGCATGCAGTTAGGCAGTCTCACCATAACATACGTGAGGCAGGCAGTTAGGCAGTCTCACCATAACATACGTGAGGCAGGCAGTTAGGCAGTCTCACCATAACATACGTGAGGCAGTCAGTTAGGCAGTCTCACCATAACATACGTGAGGCATGCAGTTAGGCAGTCTCACCATAACATACGTGAGGCAGGCAGTTAGGCAGTCTCACCATAACATACGTGAGGCAGGCAGTTAGGCAGTCTCACCATAACATACGTGAGGCATGCAGTTAGGCAGTCTCACCATAACATACGTGAGGCAGGCTGTTAGGCATCTCACCATAACATACGTGAGGCAGGCAGTTAGGCATCTCACCATAACATACGTGAGGCAGGCAGTTAGGCATCTCACCATAACATACGTGAGGCAGGCAGTTAGGCATCTCACCATAACATACGTGAGGCAGGCAGTTAGGCATCTCACCATAATATACGTGAGGCAGGCAGTTAGGAAGTCTCACCATAACATTTGTGAGGCAGGCAGTTAGGCATCTCACCATAACTTACGTGAGGCAGGCAGTTAGGCATCTCACCATAATATACCTGAGGCAGGCAGTTAGGCATTCTCACCATAACATACGTGAGGCAGGCAGTTAGGCAGTCTCACCATAACATACGTGAGGCATGCAGTTAGGCAGTCTCACCATAACATACGTGAGGCAGGCAGTTAGGCATCTCACCATAACATACGTGAGGCAGGCAGTTAGGCATCTCACCATAACATACGTGAGGCAGGCAGTTAGGCATCTCACCATAACATACGTGAGACAGGCAGTTAGGCATCTCACCATAATATACGTGAGGCAGGCAGTTAGGCAGTCTCACCATAACATACGTGAGGCAAGCAGTTAGCCAGTCTCACCATAACATACGTGAGGCATGCAGTTAGGCAGTCTCACCATAACATACGTGAGGCAGGCAGTTAGGCATCTCACCATAACATACGTGAGGCATGCAGTTAGGCATCTCACCATAACATACGTGAGGCAGGCAGTTAGGCAGTCTCACCATAACATACGTGAGGCATGCAGTTAGGCATCTCACCATAACATACGTGAGGCAGGCAGTTAGGCAGTTTCACCATAACATACGTGAGGCATGCAGTTAGGCATCTCACCATAACATACGTGAGGCAGGCAGTTAGGCAGTCTCACCATAGCATACGTGAGATAGGCAGTTAGGCATTCTCACCTTAACATACGTGAGGCAGGCAGTTAGGCAGTCTCACCATAACATACGTGAGACATGCAGTTAGGCAGTCTCACCATAACATACGTGAGGCAGGCAGTTAGGCAGTCTCACCATAACATACGTGAGGCAGGCAGTTAGGCAGTCTCACCATAACCTACGTGAGGCAGGCAGTTAGGCAGTCTCACCATAACATACGTGAGGCAGGCAGTTAGGCATCTCACCATAATATACGTGAGGCAGGCAGTCTCACCATAACATACGTGAGGCATGCAGTTAGGCAGTCTCACCATAACATACGTGAGGCAGGCAGTTAGGCAGTCTCACCATAACATACGTCAGGCAGGCAGTTAGGCAGTCTAACCATAACTTACGTGAGGCAGGCAGTTAGGCAGTCTCACCATAACATACGTGAGGCAGTCAGTTAGGCAGTCTCACCATAACATACGTGAGGCATGCAGTTAGGCAGTCTCACCATAACATACGTGAGGCAGGCAGTTAGGCAGTCTCACCATAACATACGTGAGGCAGGCAGTTAGGCAGTCTCACCATAACATACGTGAGGCATGCAGTTAGGCAGTCTCACCATAACATACGTGAGGCAGGCTGTTAGGCATCTCACCATAACATACGTGAGGCAGGCAGTTAGGCATCTCACCATAACATACGTGAGGCAGGCAGTTAGGCATCTCACCATAACATACGTGAGGCAGGCAGTTAGGCATCTCACCATAACATACGTGAGGCAGGCAGTTAGGCATCTCACCATAATATACGTGAGGCAGGCAGTTAGGAAGTCTCACCATAACATTTGTGAGGCAGGCAGTTAGGCATCTCACCATAACTTACGTGAGGCAGGCAGTTAGGCATCTCACCATAATATACCTGAGGCAGGCAGTTAGGCATTCTCACCATAACATACGTGAGGCAGGCAGTTAGGCAGTCTCACCATAACATACGTGAGGCATGCAGTTAGGCAGTCTCACCATAACATACGTGAGGCAGGCAGTTAGGCATCTCACCATAACATACGTGAGGCAGGCAGTTAGGCATCTCACCATAACATACGTGAGGCAGGCAGTTAGGCATCTCACCATAACATACGTGAGACAGGCAGTTAGGCATCTCACCATAATATACGTGAGGCAGGCAGTTAGGCAGTCTCACCATAACATACGTGAGGCAAGCAGTTAGCCAGTCTCACCATAACATACGTGAGGCATGCAGTTAGGCAGTCTCACCATAACATACGTGAGGCAGGCAGTTAGGCATCTCACCATAACATACGTGAGGCATGCAGTTAGGCATCTCACCATAACATACGTGAGGCAGGCAGTTAGGCAGTCTCACCATAACATACGTGAGGCATGCAGTTAGGCATCTCACCATAACATACGTGAGGCAGGCAGTTAGGCAGTTTCACCATAACATACGTGAGGCATGCAGTTAGGCATCTCACCATAACATACGTGAGGCAGGCAGTTAGGCAGTCTCACCATAGCATACGTGAGATAGGCAGTTAGGCATTCTCACCTTAACATACGTGAGGCAGGCAGTTAGGCAGTCTCACCATAACATACGTGAGACATGCAGTTAGGCAGTCTCACCATAACATACGTGAGGCAGGCAGTTAGGCAGTCTCACCATAACATACGTGAGGCAGGCAGTTAGGCAGTCTCACCATAACCTACGTGAGGCAGGCAGTTAGGCAGTCTCACCATAACATACGTGAGGCAGGCAGTTAGGCATCTCACCATAATATACGTGAGGCAGGCAGTCTCACCATAACATACGTGAGGCATGCAGTTAGGCAGTCTCACCATAACATACGTGAGGCAGGCAGTTAGGCAGTCTCACCATAACATACGTCAGGCAGGCAGTTAGGCAGTCTAACCATAACTTACGTGAGGCAGGCAGTTAGGCAGTCTCACCATAACATACGTGAGGCAGTCAGTTAGGCAGTCTCACCATAACATACGTGAGGCATGCAGTTAGGCAGTCTCACCATAACATACGTGAGGCAGGCAGTTAGGCAGTCTCACCATAACATACGTGAGGCAGGCAGTTAGGCAGTCTCACCATAACATACGTGAGGCATGCAGTTAGGCAGTCTCACCATAACATACGTGAGGCAGGCTGTTAGGCATCTCACCATAACATACGTGAGGCAGGCAGTTAGGCATCTCACCATAACATACGTGAGGCAGGCAGTTAGGCATCTCACCATAACATACGTGAGGCAGGCAGTTAGGCATCTCACCATAACATACGTGAGGCAGGCAGTTAGGCATCTCACCATAATATACGTGAGGCAGGCAGTTAGGAAGTCTCACCATAACATTTGTGAGGCAGGCAGTTAGGCATCTCACCATAACTTACGTGAGGCAGGCAGTTAGGCATCTCACCATAATATACCTGAGGCAGGCAGTTAGGCATTCTCACCATAACATACGTGAGGCAGGCAGTTAGGCAGTCTCACCATAACATACGTGAGGCATGCAGTTAGGCAGTCTCACCATAACATACGTGAGGCAGGCAGTTAGGCATCTCACCATAACATACGTGAGGCAGGCAGTTAGGCATCTCACCATAACATACGTGAGGCAGGCAGTTAGGCATCTCACCATAACATACGTGAGACAGGCAGTTAGGCATCTCACCATAATATACGTGAGGCAGGCAGTTAGGCAGTCTCACCATAACATACGTGAGGCAAGCAGTTAGCCAGTCTCACCATAACATACGTGAGGCATGCAGTTAGGCAGTCTCACCATAACATACGTGAGGCAGGCAGTTAGGCATCTCACCATAACATACGTGAGGCATGCAGTTAGGCATCTCACCATAACATACGTGAGGCAGGCAGTTAGGCAGTCTCACCATAACATACGTGAGGCATGCAGTTAGGCATCTCACCATAACATACGTGAGGCAGGCAGTTAGGCAGTTTCACCATAACATACGTGAGGCATGCAGTTAGGCATCTCACCATAACATACGTGAGGCAGGCAGTTAGGCAGTCTCACCATAGCATACGTGAGATAGGCAGTTAGGCATTCTCACCTTAACATACGTGAGGCAGGCAGTTAGGCAGTCTCACCATAACATACGTGAGACATGCAGTTAGGCAGTCTCACCATAACATACGTGAGGCAGGCAGTTAGGCAGTCTCACCATAACATACGTGAGGCAGGCAGTTAGGCAGTCTCACCATAACCTACGTGAGGCAGGCAGTTAGGCAGTCTCACCATAACATACGTGAGGCAGGCAGTTAGGCATCTCACCATAATATACGTGAGGCAGGCAGTCTCACCATAACATACGTGAGGCATGCAGTTAGGCAGTCTCACCATAACATACGTGAGGCAGGCAGTTAGGCAGTCTCACCATAACATACGTCAGGCAGGCAGTTAGGCAGTCTAACCATAACTTACGTGAGGCAGGCAGTTAGGCAGTCTCACCATAACATACGTGAGGCAGGCAGTTAGGCATCTCACCATAACATACGTGAGGCAGGCAGTTAGGCATCTCACCATAACATACGTCAGGCAGGCAGTTAGGCAGTCTAACCATAACATACGTCAGGCAGGCAGTTAGGCAGTCTCACCATAACATACGTGAGGCAGGCAGTTAGGCATCTCACCATAACATACGTCAGGCAGGCAGTTAGGCAGTCTAACCATAACATACGTGAGGCAGGCAGTTAGGCAGTCTCACCATAACATACGTGAGGCAGGCAGTTAGGCATCTCACCATAACATACGTGAGGCAGGCAGTTAGGCATCTCACCATAACATACGTGAGGCAGGCAGTTAGGCAGTCTCACCATAACATACGTGAGGCAGGCAGTTAGGCATCTCACCATAACCTACGTGAGGCAGGCAGTTAGGCATCTCACCATAACATACGTGAGGCAGGCAGTTAGGCATCTCACCATAACATACGTGAGGCAGGCAGTTAGGCAGTCTCACCATAACATACGTGAGGCAGGCAGTTAGGCAGTCTAACCATAACATACGTGAGGCAGGCAGTTAGGCATCTCACCATAACATACGTGAGGCAGGCAGTTAGGCATCTCACCATAACATACGTGAGGCAGGCAGTTAGGCAGTCTCACCATAACATTCGTGAGGCAGGCAGTCAGGCAGTCTCACCATAACATACGTGAGACAGGCAGTTAGGCATCTCACCATAACATACGTGAGGCAGGCAGTTAGGCAGTCTCACCATAACATACGTGAGGCAGGCAGTTAGGCATCTCACCATAACATACGTGAGGCATGCAGTTAGGCATCTCACCATAACATACGTGAGGCAGGCAGTTAGGCATCTCACCATAACATACGTGAGGCAGGCAGTTAGGCAGTCTCACCATAACATGCGTGAGGCATGCAGTTAGGCATCTCACCATAACATACGTGAGGCAGGCAGTTAGGCATCTCACCATAACATACGTGAGGCATGCAGTTAGGCATCTCACCATAACATACGTGAGGCAGGCAGTTAGGCAGTCTCACCATAACCTACGTGAGGCAGGCAGTTAGGTATCTCACCATAACATACGTGAGGCAGGCAGTTAGGCAGTCTCACCATAACATACGTGAGGCAGGCAGTTAGGCATCTCACCATAACATACGTGAGGCAGGCAGTTAGGCATCTCACCATAATATACGTGAGGCATGCAGTTAGGCAGTCTCACCATAACATACGTGAGGCATGCAGTTAGGCAGTCTCAACATAACATACGGGAGGCAGGCAGTTAGGCAGTCTCACCATAACCTACGTGAGGCAGGCAGTTAGGCAGTCTCACCATAACATACGTGAGGCATGCAGTTAGGCATCTCACCATAACATACGTGAGGCAGGCAGTTAGGCATCTCACCATAACATACGTGAGGCAGGCAGTTAGGCATCTCACCATAATATACGTGAGGCAGGCAGTTAGGCAGTCTCACCATAACATACGTGAGGCAGGCAGTTAGGCAGTCTCACCATAACATACGTGAGGCATGCAGTTAGGCAGTCTCACCATAACATACGTGAGGCAGGCAGTTAGGCATCTCACCATAACATACGTGAGGCAGGCAGTTAGGCATCTCACCCTAACCTACGTGAGGCAGGCAGTTAGGCATCTCACCATAACATACGTGAGGCATGCAGTTAGGCATCTCACCATAACATACGTGAGGCAGGCAGTTAGGCAGTCTCACCATAACCTACGTGAGGCAGGCAGTTAGGTATCTCACCATAACATACGTGAGGCAGGCAGTTAGGCAGTTTCACCATAACATACGTGAGGCAGGCAGTTAGGCATCTCACCATAACATACGTGAGGCAGGCAGTTAGGCATCTCACCATAATATACGTGAGGCAGGCAGTCTCACCATAACATACGTGAGGCATGCAGTTAGGCAGTCTCACCATAACATACGTGAGGCAGGCAGTTAGGCAGTCTCACCATAACCTACGTGAGGCAGGCAGTTAGGCAGTCTCACCATAACATACGTGAGGCATGCAGTTAGGCAGTCTCACCATAACATACGTGAGGCAGGCAGTTAGGCAGTCTCACCATAACATACGTGAGGCAGGCAGTTAGGCAGTCTCACCATAACATACGTGAGGCAGTCAGTTAGGCAGTCTCACCATAACATACGTGAGGCATGCAGTTAGGCAGTCTCACCATAACATACGTGAGGCAGGCAGTTAGGCAGTCTCACCATAACATACGTGAGGCAGGCAGTTAGGCAGTTTCACCATAACATACGTGAGGCATGCAGTTAGGCAGTCTCACCATAACATACGTGAGGCAGGCTGTTAGGCATCTCACCATAACATACGTGAGGCAGGCAGTTAGGCATCTCACCATAACATACGTGAGGCAGGCAGTTAGGCATCTCACCATAACATACGTGAGGCAGGCAGTTAGGCATCTCACCATAACATACGTGAGGCAGGCAGTTAGGCATCTCACCATAATATACGTGAGGCAGGCAGTTAGGAAGTCTCACCATAACATTTGTGAGGCAGGCAGTTAGGCATCTCACCATAACTTACGTGAGGCAGGCAGTTAGGCATCTCACCATAATATACCTGAGGCAGGCAGTTAGGCATTCTCACCATAACATACGTGAGGCAGGCAGTTAGGCAGTCTCACCATAACATACGTGAGGCATGCAGTTAGGCAGTCTCACCATAACATACGTGAGGCAGGCAGTTAGGCATCTCACCATAACATACGTGAGGCAGGCAGTTAGGCATCTCACCATAACATACGTGAGGCAGGCAGTTAGGCATCTCACCATAACATACGTGAGACAGGCAGTTAGGCATCTCACCATAATATACGTGAGGCAGGCAGTTAGGCAGTCTCACCATAACATACGTGAGGCAAGCAGTTAGCCAGTCTCACCATAACATACGTGAGGCATGCAGTTAGGCAGTCTCACCATAACATACGTGAGGCAGGCAGTTAGGCATCTCACCATAACATACGTGAGGCATGCAGTTAGGCATCTCACCATAACATACGTGAGGCAGGCAGTTAGGCAGTCTCACCATAACATACGTGAGGCATGCAGTTAGGCATCTCACCATAACATACGTGAGGCAGGCAGTTAGGCAGTTTCACCATAACATACGTGAGGCATGCAGTTAGGCATCTCACCATAACATACGTGAGGCAGGCAGTTAGGCAGTCTCACCATAGCATACGTGAGATAGGCAGTTAGGCATTCTCACCTTAACATACGTGAGGCAGGCAGTTAGGCAGTCTCACCATAACATACGTGAGACATGCAGTTACGCAGTCTCACCATAACATACGTGAGGCAGGCAGTTAGGCAGTCTCACCATAACATACGTGAGGCAGGCAGTTAGGCAGTCTCACCATAACCTACGTGAGGCAGGCAGTTAGGCAGTCTCACCATAACATACGTGAGGCAGGCAGTTAGGCATCTCACCATAATATACGTGAGGCAGGCAGTCTCACCATAACATACGTGAGGCATGCAGTTAGGCAGTCTCACCATAACATACGTGAGGCAGGCAGTTAGGCAGTCTCACCATAACATACGTCAGGCAGGCAGTTAGGCAGTCTAACCATAACTTACGTGAGGCAGGCAGTTAGGCAGTCTCACCATAACATACATGAGGCAGGCAGTTAGGCATCTCACCATAACATACGTGAGGCAGGCAGTTAGGCATCTCACCATAACATACGTCAGGCAGGCAGTTAGGCAGTCTAACCATAACATACGTCAGGCAGGCAGTTAGGCAGTCTCACCATAACATACGTGAGGCAGGCAGTTAGGCATCTCACCATAACATACGTCAGGCAGGCAGTTAGGCAGTCTAACCATAACATACGTGAGGCAGGCAGTTAGGCAGTCTCACCATAACATACGTGAGGCAGGCAGTTAGGCATCTCACCATAACATACGTGAGGCAGGCAGTTAGGCATCTCACCATAACATACGTGAGGCAGGCAGTTAGGCAGTCTCACCATAACATACGTGAGGCAGGCAGTTAGGCATCTCACCATAACCTACGTGAGGCAGGCAGTTAGGCATCTCACCATAACATACGTGAGGCAGGCAGTTAGGCATCTCACCATAACATACGTGAGGCAGGCAGTTAGGCAGTCTCACCATAACATACGTGAGGCAGGCAGTTAGGCAGTCTAACCATAACATACGTGAGGCAGGCAGTTAGGCATCTCACCATAACATACGTGAGGCAGGCAGTTAGGCATCTCACCATAACATACGTGAGGCAGGCAGTTAGGCAGTCTCACCATAACATTCGTGAGGCAGGCAGTCAGGCAGTCTCACCATAACATACGTGAGACAGGCAGTTAGGCATCTCACCATAACATACGTGAGGCAGGCAGTTAGGCAGTCTCACCATAACATACGTGAGGCAGGCAGTTAGGCATCTCACCATAACATACGTGAGGCATGCAGTTAGGCATCTCACCATAACATACGTGAGGCAGGCAGTTAGGCATCTCACCATAACATACGTGAGGCAGGCAGTTAGGCAGTCTCACCATAACATACGTGAGGCATGCAGTTAGGCATCTCACCATAACATACGTGAGGCAGGCAGTTAGGCATCTCACCATAACATACGTGAGGCATGCAGTTAGGCATCTCACCATAACATACGTGAGGCATGCAGTTAGGCATCTCACCATAACATACGTGAGGCATGCAGTTAGGCAGTCTCACCATAACATACGTGAGGCAGGCAGTTAGCCAGTCTCACCATAACATACGTGAGGCATGCAGTTAGGCAGTCTCACCATAACATACGTGAGGCATGCAGTTAGGCATCTCACCATAACATACGTGAGGCAGGCAGTTAGGCATCTCACCATAACATACGTGAGGCATGCAGTTAGGCATCTCACCATAACATACGTGAGGCATGCAGTTAGGCATCTCACCATAACATACGTGAGGCATGCAGTTAGGCAGTCTCACCATAACATACGTGAGGCAGGCAGTTAGCCAGTCTCACCATAACATACGTGAGGCATGCAGTTAGGCAGTCTCACCATAACATACGTGAGGCAGGCAGTTAGGCATCTCACCATAACATACGTGAGGCATGCAGTTAGGCATCTCACCATAACATACGTGAGGCAGGCAGTTAGGCAGTCTCACCATAACATACGTGAGGCATGCAGTTAGGCATCTCACCATAACATACGTGAGGCAGGCAGTTAGGCAGTTTCACCATAACATACGTGAGGCATGCAGTTAGGCATCTCACCATAACATACGTGAGGCAGGCAGTTAGGCAGTCTCACCATAGCATACGTGAGATAGGCAGTTAGGCATTCTCACCTTAACATACGTGAGGCAGGCAGTTAGGCAGTCTCACCATAACATACGTGAGACAGGCAGTTAGGCAGTCTCACCATAACATACGTGAGGCAGGCAGTTAGGCAGTCTCACCATAACATACGTGAGGCATGCAGTTAGGCAGTCTCACCATAGCATACGTGAGGCAGGCAGTTAGGCAGTCTCACCATAGCATACGTGAGGCAGGCAGTTAGGCAGTCTCACCATAACATACGTGAGACAGGCAGTTAGGCAGTCTCACCATAACATACGTGAGGCAGGCAGTTAGGCAGTCTCACCATAACATACGTGAGGCAGGCAGTTAGGCATCTCACCATAACATACGTGAGGCAGGCAGTTAGGCATCTCACCATAACATACGTGAGGCAGGCAGTTAGGCATCTCACCATAACATACGTGAGGCAGGCAGTTAGGCAGTCTCACCATAACATACGTGAGGCAGGCAGTTAGGCAGTCTCACCATAACGTACGTGAGGCATGCAGTTAGGCAGTCTCACCATAACATACGTGAGGCGGGCAGTTAGGCAGTCTCACCATAACATACGTGAGGCAGGCAGTTAGGCATCTCACCATAACATACGTCAGGCAGGCAGTTAGGCATCTCACCATAACATACGTGAGGCAGGCAGTTAGGCATCTCACCATAACGTACGTGAGGCAGGCAGTTAGGCATCTCACCTTAACATATGTGAGGTAGGCAGTTAGGCATCCCACCATTACATACGTGAGGCAGGCAGTTAGGCAGTCTCACCATAACCTACGTGAAGCAGGCAGTTAGGCAGTCTCACCATAACATACGTGAGGCAGGAGTTAGGCAGTCTCACCATAACATACGTGAGGCAGGCAGTTAGGCATCTCACCATAACATATGTGAGGCAGGCAGTTAGGCAGTCTCACCATAACATACGTGAGGCAGGCAGTTAGGCATCTCACCATAACATACGTGAGGCAGGCAGTTAGGCATCCCACCATAACATACGTGAGGCAGGCAGTTAGGCATCTCACCATAACATACGTGAGGCATGCAGTTAGGCTGTCTCACCATAACATACGTGAGGCATGCAGTTAGGCTGTCTCACCATAACATACGTGAGGCAGGCAGTTAGGCAGTCTCACCATAACATACGTGAGGCAGGCAGTTAGGTATCTCACAATAACATACGTGAGGCAGGCAGTTAGGCATCTCACCATAACCTACGTGAGGCAGGCAGTTAGGCATCTCACCATAACATACGTCAGGCAGGCAGTTAGGCATCTCACCATAACATACGTGAGGCAGGCAGTTAGGCAGTCTCACCATAACATACGTGAGGCAGGCAGTTAGGCATCTCACCATAACATACGTGAGGCAGGCAGTTAGGCATCTCACCATAACCTACGTGAGGCAGGCAGTTAGGCATCTCACCATAACATACGTGAGGCATGCAGTTAGGCATCTCACCATAACATACGTGAGGCAGGCAGTTAGGCAGTCTCACCATAACCTACGTGAGGCAGGCAATTAGGTATCTCACCATAACATACGTGAGGCAGGCAGTTAGGCAGTCTCACCATAACATACGTGAGGCAGGCAGTTAGGCATCTCACCATAGCATACGTGAGGCAGGCAGTTAGGCATCTCACCATAATATACGTGAGGCAGGCAGTTAGGCAGTCTCACCATAACATACGTGAGGCATGCAGTTAGGCAGTCTCACCATAACCTACGTGAGGCAGGCAGTTAGGCAGTCTCACCATAACATACGTGAGACATGCAGTTAGGTAGTCTCACCATAACATACGTGAGGCAGGCAGTTAGGCATCTCACCATAACATACGTGAGGCAGGCAGTTAGGCATCTCACCATAACATACGTGAGGCAGGCAGTTAGGCATCTCCCCATAACATACGTGAGGCAGGCAGTTAGGCATCTCACCATAATATACGTGAGGCAGGCAGTTAGGCAGTCTCACCATAACATACGTGAGGCAGGCAGTTAGGCAGTCTCACCATAACATACGTGAGGCATGCAGTTAGGCAGTCTCACCATAACATACGTGAGGCAGGCAGTTAGGCATCTCACCATAACATACGTGAGGCAGGCAGTTAGGCATCTCACCCTAACCTACGTGAGGCAGGCAGTTAGGCATCTCACCATAACATACGTGAGGCATGCAGTTAGGCATCTCACCATAACATACGTGAGGCAGGCAGTTAGGCAGTCTCACCATAACCTACGTGAGGCAGGCAGTTAGGTATCTCACCATAACATACGTGAGGCAGGCAGTTAGGCAGTTTCACCATAACATACGTGAGGCAGGCAGTTAGGCATCTCACCATAACATACGTGAGGCAGGCAGTTAGGCATCTCACCATAATATACGTGAGGCAGGCAGTCTCACCATAACATACGTGAGGCATGCAGTTAGGCAGTCTCACCATAACATACGTGAGGCAGGCAGTTAGGCAGTCTCACCATAACCTACGTGAGGCAGGCAGTTAGGCAGTCTCACCATAACATACGTGAGGCATGCAGTTAGGCAGTCTCACCATAACATACGTGAGGCAGGCAGTTAGGCAGTCTCACCATAACATACGTGAGGCAGGCAGTTAGGCAGTCTCACCATAACATACGTGAGGCAGGCAGTTAGGCAGTCTCACCATAACATACGTGAGGCAGGCAGTTAGGCAGTCTCACCATAACATACGTGAGGCAGGCAGTTAGGCAGTCTCACCATAACATACGTGAGGCAGGCAGTTAGGCAGTCTCACCATAACATACGTGAGGCATGCAGTTAGGCAGTCTCACCAGAACATACGTGAGGCAGGCAGTTAGGCATCTCACCATAACATACGTGAGGCAGGCAGTTAGGCATCTCACCATAACATACGTGAGGCAGGCAGTTAGGCATCTCACCATAACATACGTGAGGCAGGCAGTTAGGCATCTCACCATAACATACGTCAGGCAGGCAGTTAGGCATCTCACCATAACATACGTGAGGCAGGCAGTTAGGCATCTCACCATAACGTACGTGAGGCAGGCAGTTAGGCATCTCACCTTAACATATGTGAGGTAGGCAGTTAGGCAGTCTCACCATAACCTACGTGAAGCAGGCAGTTAGGCAGTCTCACCATAACATACGTGAGGCAGGAGTTAGGCAGTCTCACCATAACATACGTGAGGCAGGAGTTAGGCATCTCACCATAACATACGTGAGGCAGGCAGTTAGGCAGTCTCACCATAACATACGTGAGGCAGGCAGTTAGGCATCTCACCATAACATACGTGAGGCAGGCAGTTAGGCATCTCACCATAACATACGTGAGGCAGGCAGTTAGGCATCTCACCATAACATACGTGAGGCATGCAGTTAGGCTGTCTCACCATAACATACGTGAGGCATGCAGTTAGGCTGTCTCACCATAACATACGTGAGGCAGGCAGTTAGGCAGTCTCACCATAACATACGTGAGGCAGGCAGTTAGGTATCTCACAATAACATACGTGAGGCAGGCAGTTAGGCATCTCACCATAACCTACGTGAGGCAGGCAGTTAGGCATCTCACCATAACATACGTCAGGCAGGCAGTTAGGCATCTCACCATAACATACGTGAGGCAGGCAGTTAGGCAGTCTCACCATAACATACGTGAGGCAGGCAGTTAGGCATCTCACCATAACATACGTGAGGCAGGCAGTTAGGCATCTCACCATAACCTACGTGAGGCAGGCAGTTAGGCATCTCACCATAACATACGTGAGGCATGCAGTTAGGCATCTCACCATAACATACGTGAGGCAGGCAGTTAGGCAGTCTCACCATAACCTACGTGAGGCAGGCAATTAGGTATCTCACCATAACATACGTGAGGCAGGCAGTTAGGCAGTCTCACCATAACATACGTGAGGCAGGCAGTTAGGCATCTCACCATAGCATACGTGAGGCAGGCAGTTAGGCATCTCACCATAATATACGTGAGGCAGGCAGTTAGGCAGTCTCACCATAACATACGTGAGGCATGCAGTTAGGCAGTCTCACCATAACCTACGTGAGGCAGGCAGTTAGGCAGTCTCACCATAACATACGTGAGACATGCAGTTAGGTAGTCTCACCATAACATACGTGAGGCAGGCAGTTAGGCATCTCACCATAACATACGTGAGGCAGGCAGTTAGGCATCTCACCATAACATACGTGAGGCAGGCAGTTAGGCATCTCCCCATAACATACGTGAGGCAGGCAGTTAGGCATCTCACCATAATATACGTGAGGCAGGCAGTTAGGCAGTCTCACCATAACATACGTGAGGCAGGCAGTTAGGCAGTCTCACCATAACATACGTGAGGCATGCAGTTAGGCAGTCTCACCATAACATACGTGAGGCAGGCAGTTAGGCATCTCACCATAACATACGTGAGGCAGGCAGTTAGGCATCTCACCCTAACCTACGTGAGGCAGGCAGTTAGGCATCTCACCATAACATACGTGAGGCATGCAGTTAGGCATCTCACCATAACATACGTGAGGCAGGCAGTTAGGCAGTCTCACCATAACCTACGTGAGGCAGGCAGTTAGGTATCTCACCATAACATACGTGAGGCAGGCAGTTAGGCAGTTTCACCATAACATACGTGAGGCAGGCAGTTAGGCATCTCACCATAACATACGTGAGGCAGGCAGTTAGGCATCTCACCATAATATACGTGAGGCAGGCAGTCTCACCATAACATACGTGAGGCATGCAGTTAGGCAGTCTCACCATAACATACGTGAGGCAGGCAGTTAGGCAGTCTCACCATAACCTACGTGAGGCAGGCAGTTAGGCAGTCTCACCATAACATACGTGAGGCATGCAGTTAGGCAGTCTCACCATAACATACGTGAGGCAGGCAGTTAGGCAGTCTCACCATAACATACGTGAGGCAGGCAGTTAGGCAGTCTCACCATAACATACGTGAGGCAGGCAGTTAGGCAGTCTCACCATAACATACGTGAGGCAGGCAGTTAGGCAGTCTCACCATAACATACGTGAGGCAGGCAGTTAGGCAGTCTCACCATAACATACGTGAGGCAGGCAGTTAGGCAGTCTCACCATAACATACGTGAGGCATGCAGTTAGGCAGTCTCACCAGAACATACGTGAGGCAGGCAGTTAGGCATCTCACCATAACATACGTGAGGCAGGCAGTTAGGCATCTCACCATAACATACGTGAGGCAGGCAGTTAGGCATCTCACCATAACATACGTGAGGCAGGCAGTTAGGCATCTCACCATAACATACGTGAGGCAGGCAGTTAGGCATCTCACCATAATATACGTGAGGCAGGCAGTTAGGCAGTCTCACCATAACATTTGTGAGGCAGGCAGTTAGGCATCTCACCATAACTTACGTGAGGCAGGCAGTTAGGCATCTCACCATAATATACCTGAGGCAGGCAGTTAGGCATTCTCACCATAACATACGTGAGGCAGGCAGTTAGGCAGTCTCACCATAACATACGTGAGGCATGCAGTTAAGCAGTCTCACCATAACATACGTGAGGCAGGCAGTTAGGCATCTCACCATAACATACGTGAGGCAGGCAGTTAGGCATCTCACCATAACATACATGAGGCAGGCAGTTAGGCATCTCACCATAACATACGTGAGACAGGCAGTTAGGCATCTCACCATAATATACGTGAGGCAGGCAGTTAGGCAGTCTCAACATAACATTTTTGAGGCAGGCAGTTAGGCATCTCACCATAACATACGTGAGGCAGGCAGTTAGGCATCTCACCATAATATACCTGAGGCAGGCAGTTAGGCAGTCTCACCATAACATACGTGAGGCAGGCAGTTAGGCAGTCTCACCATAACATACGTGAGGCATGCAGTTAGGCAGTCTCACCATAACATACGAGAGGCAGGCAGTTAGGCATCTCACCATAACATACGTGAGGCAGGCAGTTAGGCATCTCACCATAACATACGTGAGGCAGGCAGTTAGGCATCTCACCATAATATACGTGAGGCAGGCAGTTAGGCAGTCTCACCATAACATACTTGAGGCAGGCAGTTAGGCAGTCTCACCATAACATACTTGAGGCAGGCAGTTAGGCAGTCTCACCATAACATACGTGAGGCATGCAGTTAGGCAGTCTCACCATAACATACGTGAGGCATGCAGTTAGGCAGTCTCACCATAACATACGTGAGGCATGCAGTTAGGCATCTCACCATAACATACGTGAGGCAGGCAGTTAGGCATCTCACCATAACATACGTGAGGCAGGCAGTTAGGCATCTCACCATAACATACGTGAGGCAGGCAGTTAGGCATCTCACCATAACGTACGTGAGGCAGGCAGTTAGGCATCTCACCAAAACATACGTGAGGTAGGCAGTTAGGCATCTCACCATAACATACGTGAGGCAGGCAGTTAGGCGGTCTCACCATACCCTACGTGAGGCAGGCAGTTAGGCAGTCTCACCATACCCTGCGTGAGGCAGGCAGTTAGGCAGTCTCACCATAACATACCTGAGGCAGGCAGTTAGGCAGTCTCACCATAACATACGTGAGGCAGGCAGTTAGGCATCTCACCATAACATACGTGAGGCAGGCAGTTAGGCATCTCACCATAACATACGTGAGGCAGGCAGTTAGGCATCTCACCATAACATACGTGAGGCAGGCAGTTAGGCATCTCACCATAAATACGTGAGGCAGGCAGTTAGGCATCTCACCATAACATACGTGAGGCAGGCAGTTAGGCATCTCACCATAACGTACGTGAGGCAGGCAGTTAGGCATCTCACCATAACATACGTGAGGTAGGCAGTTAGGCATCTCACCATAACATACGTGAGGCAGGCAGTTAGGCAGTCTCACCATAACCTATTACATGTTTACTGGTAGCCCTTTATGACTAGCAGTTACCTTGTCATTTAACATTGTTTACTATGGGTAATCATAAGAACACAATAGAACCTCTATAAACCCTTATAGAAAGCTTTTGATGACAAGAGTCGCGCATCATGTTCATCGAGTCACGCGCATCATAATTCTTTGTAACGTTACTGATCATAAACATTGTTGTAACTTCAACAACACTTTAGTGTCCTCTATAGACAGTCGACGTATTCAGTAGTCGTGATAATGCTACAAACGTCTTATACGTTCATGAGAACAGTGTTTTTCATTTTTCATCTGTGTATTCGCTTGTTTTTCTTTGATATTTGTATATATATTTAACATATTTTAAAAGTTGCATTAAACGTATGTAAATGCAGTCACCAACATTGATTCTTTCCTAAGTTAGTCCCAACCACTAGGGTCATCTTGCGACAGTCTGATATTGTGTAAATTTGAAAATGTGTAAATTGTGAAAATTATTATCCCTAGGGTGTAATTTGGTGGCAGCAAGTCGTTGTCTTACGTAGTTCCTTGCGGCAAGGGCATGGATGAGGGGAGGGGAGAGGGGGAATATTCTGACAGTAGGGCAACCAGTTCCATCATTAGTTTACGCTGGTAGATAGACTGCGGGAATATCCGCTGCATGTTCTGCGCAGAGTTGTCATTAATCTCTCTAGCCTGGCCGTTTCTCGCGTTGGTTGCTGGTCTCGTCGATGCGTTGATCTCGTACATGGTCTCTCGCCGTAGATCTCTGTAGTTTTGGTAGTTAATGTGTGTTAATCCGTAACGCTGATTTTACAAGACCTATCAAATCGTGTTTTCACATTGGCTGTTAAAATCATTATTTCATTTATTAATGTTCATATGATCTTTAAATTAGAAAGGTGCTCATTTTCCTTTCGAAAAACATCAAAGTAAAGCGCTAGAAATAGGAAACTCTTATATATGTACATACTATTATATATAAATTCAAGACTCTTTTTTTTATTCATTTAAAATCGTAATTACATGATACATGTAACATACACATTACAAACATGTGAACATACGATATTATGTTAAAGGGACACTGTCCGTAAGTAAGCAGATATTGAGCATAACTTGAGCATAACCAAATAACTGTCTGACTTTTATTCAGTGACATGTATACATGAAAACATGAGCATAGACCCAAAGAAGTATGTAGTTCGAAAAAAAAAGAGTTTTAATTATTATTTGTAAATAATGTGGGACCTATTTCCCCTTTCTGCTGATCCCGTGACTTTCATGCCCGTTTAGCTCAGTTGGGAGCAACATCGACTATTGCGCGCTCACTATTATTACACGCGAGAGTAATTTTAGTTCAAACGCACGAAGCGGTACATTTTTGTACCAATCTTGCTTTTAATTAGTAAATATTCAATAACGTTTAGTGTGTAATGTTTGTGAACGTAATTAGTGTGTGTTTTATAAGTAAAAGTTACGGACATTGTCCCTTTAATATATTAAAATCAATGCAATGCGGCTAACTCACGTGTCAACCCTTCCATACATGTAATTGTAGTTTACCAATTTGATATCCAATATTTTCACCACAATGATCCACAATAGCGGCAAATGTACAGTTCATTAACATTAACAATGATTGAAGGGACACGCGGCAATCTTGATTCCTTTAAAAGGGCATTATGTTAAACTGTGTGATGAGACAATTGCAGTTATTTTCCGATGAACGCAGATAAAAATACATTAAACCCTTATAATTGCAATTAATATCCTAAAATACTTATTTTCTTAATTTAGTGAAACAAATTATTAGAATAAATACAGGTTGCTATTGTTTTAATGCACTCTATGAATGGCGGATGAAAGTAGTTTTTTGTACAGTTCATTGAAAAATGAATGTAACTTAAATTGATCATGTGATTGGCCTTTAACTAATCACATTGTTTGTATTATCGAAATGTTCGAGTGACTTCAATTATTTCTAAATAACTTGCATATTTGCAAATCATTAATTCAATTCAATGTATGATGTTTATGCTGAATAAAATAATTGAATTGTTTTTGCATATTACCGACTGTCAATTATATTGCACTACCAATTATATATATAAACCTAAGGTGGAATAACAACGAACAACGAAAACTAATACTTTTTATTTAACTATATGCAAGCATGTTTATGGTTAACATGATATCGGATTTATAAACTGAGATGCTAATATTAATTTTGATAACAATTTCAAAGTTAGCTTGTGTCCCTTTAATACATAATGTCACTAATTCATGGATGTTTTCCTCCATACGTCAGCACCACATTATTGACGTCATAACTCAGCGTCATAGTTAGTTATTTTTGTGCTTGGAGTTAGTTAATAATATGTAGTGATTATGAATATTCTTTCACTGAGAAATCCCAATCTTTCATCGATGAAAATACAATAATTATTGTTATTCAATATGTTGTGGGACTAAGATAACATTACTCGCGTGTCATCCCAAAGCACGACATGATAGGGTCATTTCCCTTCAATCAATTGTATGCATAACGCTAGTTCAAAATGTTTATTAATGCATATTTTCATTTATACATTAATATAATCATTCATCTGTTCATACTCGTAAAATATGACGAGTATCCAATCAATCAATCAATCAACCATCACATACTGGTGTAAATCCAATAATCAATCAACTTATCAATTAAAGAATCAAATAATCAATTACTCAGCTCTTCTTTTTGTATTTTCTCCATTCATTTACTATTTTGCTTTTCTCCATTTCTATTTCGCTTCTATATTCAAATACACTAATGTTTTAATACATGTATACATATTGCCACTAATGGAAAACAGTGTTAAAATTAACTCTCGCGATCTTATTGTTTATCACTTGTCGAAACGAACATTTCGACAATTTCGACTAATTAACATTTTTGACGATAAAGCTGTCTTAATTATAAATCACTGTATTCCATCATGTCCATCACAGCATTGACCAGTCCCATTGCTGGTTCATGTCCCCAGAACACGGCTGTAGGCGAAGTGTCGATTCGTCGTCCTCTGCAGTTACACATGTCTGTGTTTTCACGTGCATTAATGTGCTATCCTGAAATAAAATAAAACCATTATATAGAAGAAGCAAGCAGCGAAAGTTATACTTAACCATTGACCTGTTCTGACAAGGCCCCGGGTCCCCAATTGATTAAAACATTACCAAAACTTTGAATTCATGCAATTTATGAGCATGTCCCTTTCATTAGTTGTATCCTGTAGTTCTAGGTTTTATGATGGCTGATTACCTGACAAGTGACTCATGACCGTATTGCTTAGGGCGCTTTTTTATTTATTATTCATTTTTTTTAGCAAAAATTAGTTTGACATGTTTATATAATGTATAAATAATGTATGAAAGGAAGATAATGTTCTAGTGGTAAATAACAATATCGCAATTTTGAAAAACGTCCGACTGATTTAATATTACACCAAAATGTTTAACGCCACAATTTAAAAAAAAGAATTGAAAAAAAAATCACCCTAGAATTTTTATCCAAACATGCATATCTAACAGCAAGGATGTTAAGTTGTAAACGCCATATCAACATAGTAATAATACTATATTGCCTAAAAAATAGTGTTTTATCCACCGACTTTAAAATATATATTTTATAATCTCTTTCGTAATGTTACGTTCCCTTGCTGTAGAATTTATTTTTGGTCTATTTAACGTGTGTCCTAAAGCGAAGACACATCTTTGCGTGGCCTTGATTCAGTTTATAATATATATTTAATATCCTATTTATCTATTTATTCATATTTATTTTGTGTGTCTTTATTTTCACCCTCATCACTCCATCATCCCTTTCCGGCGAGATTTCACGTGATTCGTGCATACAAAACCCATTGTATTTCAATAGACTTAAATACCACACCTTCATGAATTACTCGAATATGGAACGTAGGTTTAGACGAGCGAGATATTTCGGAAGGAAAACAAAAGCATGACTGAAGACGTACAGTCGTTACAAAACAATGATTATATCTGCGTGATATCTTTATCTTACGCGTTTCGTTTTACATGGACGTGTGGTATTACAGGTTTAGCAGGCAATACGTGAGGATGGTCTCGTGTCGCATACCTACCTATATTTTCTATAGGCCGCGTCATAGCCCTATGGTATTCTCTATAGCCGCGTCATAGCTCTATGATAGTTTCTAGAGGCCGCGTCATAGCTCTATGGTATTTTACATAGGCCGCGTCATAGTTCTATGGTATTTTCTATAGGCCGCGTCACAGCTCTATGGTATTTTCCATAGGCCGCGCCATAGCTCTATGGTATTTTCCACAGGCTTCGTCATAGCTCTGTGTATTTTCTATAGGCCGCGTCACAGCTCTATGGTAGTTTCCATAGGCCGCGTCATAGTTCTATGGTATTTTCCATAGGCCGCGTCATAGTTCTATGGTATTTTCTATAGGCCGCGTCACAGCTCTATGGTATTTTCCATAGGCCGCGCCATAGCTCTATGGTATTTTCCACAGGCTGCGTCATAGCTCTGTGTATTTTCTATAGGCCGCGTCACAGCTCTATGGTAGTTTCCATAGGCCGCGTCATAGTTCTATGGTATTTTCTATAGGCCGCGTCACAGCTCTATGGTAGTTTCCATAGGCCGCGTCATAGTTCTATGGTATTTTCTATAGGCCGCGTCACAGCTCTATGGTATTTTCCATAGGCCGCGCCATAGCTCTATGGTATTTTCCACAGGCTGCGTCATAGCTCTGTGTATTTTCTATAGGCCGCGTCACAGCTCTATGGTAGTTTCCATAGGCCGCGTCATAGTTCTATGGTATTTTCTATAGGCCGCGTCACAGCTCTATGGTAGTTTCCATAGGCCGCGTCATAGTTCTATGGTATTTTCTATAGGCCGCGTCACAGCTCTATGGTAGTTTCCACTATGGTATTTTCTATAGGCCGCGTCACAGCTCTACGGTAGTTTCCATAGGCCGCGTCATAGTTCTATGGTATTTTCTATAGGCCGCGTCACAGCTCTATGGTATTTTCCATAGGCCGCATCATAGCTGTATGGGAGGTACAGACTATAACTATGATTCTCGCAGTTATGCCGGGTGGGGGAGGGTGGGGGGGTGGGGGGGGGGGGGCGGCGGAGGGGGGGACTTCGGATCCTAATTAGATGTATGTTCCCTTGTGAAGGTTGAGTACTGGTTATACCCAAGGAAATGTGGGTGGTCATTCCTTCACCACAACAAATTGACCTCCACATGATCTTCATTATAAAGGATGGGAGTGCCCTGCTTTTTCAGACACTAATTTGAATACATTTGAATGATTTGAATGTATAATACTAGAAATAAATAAGACTATTTCTTGGAGAAAGAAACAGTCGCTTGAGTTTCTTCTGTCTCAGTACCTGTATATAAATATTACAGAAACAAACCTTGACAAAAAAAAAAAAACTTGCTACAGAAAGCTCCTTCCACCCGCTCCAACCAGATAGTTACCCTACGGCCCACAGGAACGTAACACCTAATGCTACGAATAATTCGTACTACTCTTCCACACCGAAGCGTGGTAACATTACACACGATCGTATATCTAACATCTCGCAGATCACGATTGAAACCCCTTCATCGCACGCGGGCAGTAAAGAAAGTCAGACACATCCAGCGGTGAAAATTTTTCTTCAAACTCGGCCACTCATATAGACAAAAATAACCTCAAAATTCTTGTTATAAACTTTCAAAGTGTCCGAAATAAAAGATCTGAACTTTATAACATCATATCGAGCTGTGCACCTGATATCATCATAGGGTCGGAGACACATACTGATAATGAGTATTACAATGCGGAACTATTACCACCTAACATACCCGCAGAACATAAATACCAAATATTCAGGAAAGATAGGAAAGAACTTGTAAATAAAGGCGGTGGAGGTGTTATGATTATGATACGCCCTGAACTACCCGCTGAGGAGTGTTTAGACCTGGACACAAATTGTGAGATTAAATGGGCCAAAGTTTCAACAGCGGCCAACGAGACCATACTTGTCGGCGCTTTTTATAGGGAACCCAAATATAAAGCTGACGCTCTCGAAGAACTGGATAAATCATTTTCAATCATACAAAACAATCCATCCTACAAAAATATGAAAATATTTATAGGAGGTGACTTTAACCTCGGGGATATAGACTGGGAAGTAGGTTGCTCTATGGTTGGCGCAAGGGACAAGGGACAGTGTGATAAGCTACTACAACTAAGCTCAAACTACTCTCTTGAACAGATCAACACATTACCAACACGACAAGGTCAGATTCTGGATTTATTATTTACAAGCCACCCAACGCTAATCCAACGATATATTATTTGCCCGCCTATTGGATAGAGTGACCACGACATTCTATCAGTTGTAACCAACATTAAACCAGTAATAAGTAAAAGACCTCCAAGAACAGTTTTCAACTACAAAGAAGCAGACTGGAACATTATAAGAAGTGATATGTCGGATTTTAGTGACATTTATCTCCAGTCGTCTAACTCTACATCTGTGGAAGAAAATTGGACTAATTTCAAAGAAGCATTATTCTCCACCATGGACAAAAACATCCCAAAGAAAGTGATAAAAGGCAAATCAGATATTCCATGGATGACCCGAAAGATAAAACGCATGATACGCAAAAAACAGAAACTGTATAACACAGCCAGGGACTCGCAAAGTGACGAAGACAAAGAAACATTCAATAATTATAGAAAAACTGTTAGGAACAAACTACACACATCCTACTACAACTACATCAGTAAAATCATTGAACCAGAAAATGATAAAGCTGGAAAAAACTTTTATAAATACATAAAGTCAAGAAAACAGGACACTATGAGTATTGGTACTCTAAAAAACAACGGTCGTATTGGCGAATGTGCGAAAGATAAAGCCGAGATGCTTAATGATCAATTCTGCTCTGTATTCACAGAAGAAGACCTTAATAACATACCAAATAAAGGAAGTTCACCACATCCAACAATGCCCAACATTCAAGTAACTGCACAAGGAGTGACAAACTGTATTAACCGACTAAATGTGAAAAAAGCAAGTGGCCCAGATAAGATGCCAATCATAGCTCTAAAAGAAACTGCCAAAGAGATAACACCAATCCTACAGAATCTATACCAACAATCTCTAGATACTCATGAAATACCAAAGGACTGGAAACAGGCCAATATAGTACCAATTTTTAAGAAAGGCGATAGAACAAAACCATCAAATTATAGACCTGTCAGCCTAACTGCAGTAGTCTCAAAAATGCTGGAGCATATAGTAGTCTCCCAGATCATGAATCATCTTGACAGCAACAATATACTCCACGAAAACCAACACGGGTTCCGCACAAAAAGATCATGCGAATCACAATTACTTCTCTCTACAGACGAAATCTCCCGATATATGAATCACGGTCTCCAAGTGGATATGGCGATACTCGATTTTGCGAAAGCTTTCGACAAGGTACCACATCGCAGACTGGCGGAGAAAATGTCATACTACGGCATTCGTAATAATACCTTGTCGTGGGTGAGCAACTTCCTCAGTGGACGCCTCCAACAGGTGGTAATAGACGGCGAAACCTCCAACCTATCCCACGTCACATCCGGCGTTCCATAGGGCACGGTGCTAGGACCGACACTTTTTCTTCTGTTCATAAACGACATTGCCACCAACATATCTTCTTCAATACGTCTATTTGCGGATGACTGTGTCGTCTATACTCCCATATCATCTCATGAAGATCACCTATTGCTTCAAAAGGACCTGATCATTCTAGTGGAATGGAGTAACATCTGGCAAATGCAGTTTAATATTGACAAATGTGCAATCATGAACATAACTACAAAAAGAAACATTTCCAAATATGATTACAAAATGGAAGGTAAATCCTTAGAAGTGGTTAAAAATCACCCATACCTAGGAGTTGAACTCCATGAAAAACTGAAATACAATTTACATATAGATAACATCACGTCAAAAGCCTCCAGAGCCCTAGGATTCTTAAAACGCAATCTTAGACACTGCCCAAAAACTGTGAAAGAACGTGCCTACCAAACATTAGTCAGACCTAAACTGGAGTATAGTTCTACAATATGGAACCCGCAACAGAAAACACAAGTGACACAAATAGAACAGATCCAACGTAATGCAGCCAGATTCGTACTTTAACTACCAAAACCCTAGTAGTGTAACATTAATGATACAGCAGTTGAACTGGCCGTCTCTGGAACAACGTAGACAAATCTCGGATTTAGTACTTATGTACAAAGTTGTGCATAGCCTGGTAGCAGTACCAACATCTATCCTACCAGCACTATCAGCTCGCCACAGCATGAAGTTTATCCCATACCATTGCAAGATTAACGCTTACCAACATTCATTCTTCCCACGTGTCGTCGTTCCTTGGAACCGTTTATCGGACCAAGTGCTTCAGCTAGATTCAGTAGACGGTTTTAAGGCTGCTCTACAGCCGGCTGTGGATGTGTAACCAGTAACATTGATATAGTGTATAGTGTAAATACAAGTTGGATATTTTAATTTCACGATTTTTGGGGAGCATCCGACCTCGCGCATGTACAGTTTCACCCAGCACCTTCACGCTATGTCCAACAGAGGATTTTGTGAAGTAATTCATCGAAATCGAAATCGAAATACTCTCTTGTTTTCCTTTACCTTTAGTGACGTAGCTAGGCCCAATTGACAGCATAGGCCCGATATTTAACTTATCAAAGTGGGGACGGGTGCTGGTTAGAATGCATAAGGTGCGTTTTTCTGACCTATATTTCAGTTTTATAGAAAGACATACATGAATATGAAGATACCCTCCCCACTCCAATTTTATTCCACTTTGTGAACTTTTTATTTTTTCTAAAAATTAGGCAGGCTCGCGCCTATACGTTTATAAAATTAGACATAGGCTCGAGCCTACAGTGCCTATGCAGAGGCACGCATTTGAACTTATTATATCACTTATGATACATCATAAATGTCAGATTGACGTTTGACAAGCAGAATAAAGTGATACAATTAAGGGTCTAAACCGAATATGAAAATTTAATTGGTGCTGATAATTATCAAGCATCGGTGGTTCAGTCAAAAATGCACAAGTGTTTACTTGCAGTGAGCTATAGGCTCAACTTTACAAACAGAAATACCACGACCGATCAGTCCTATAGCTAGTTGTATTATGCTGACACCGGACCGATCAGTCCTATAGATAGTTGTATTATGCTGACACCGGACCGATCAGTTCTATGGCTAGTTGTATTATGCTGACACCGGACCGATCAGTTCTATAGCTAGTTGTATTATGCTGACACCGGACCGATCAGTCCTATAGCTAGTTGTATTATGCTGACACCGGACCGATCAGTCCTATAGCTAGTTGTATTATGCTGACACCGGACCGATCAGTCCTATAGCTAGTTGTATTATGCTGACACCGGACCGATCAGTCCTATAGCTAGTTGTATTATGCTGACACCGGACCGATCAGTCCTATAGCTAGTTGTATTATGCTGACACCAGACCGATCAGTCCTATAGCTAGTTGTATTATGCTGACACCGGACCGATCAGTCCTATAGCTAGTTGTATTATGCTGACACCGGACCGATCAGTCCTATAGCTAGTTGTATTATGCTGACACCGGACCGATCAGTCCTATAGCTAGTTGTATTATGCTGACACCGGACCGATCAGTCCTATAGCTAGTTGTATTATGCTGAAATTCAAGCAAGGGAGCTACTAGACTAAGTAGTATGTTTATGCAGTATTGACCCAACCGGGGATTGAACCAATGTCTCCCTTATGAGAGGCGGTCGCTCTACCAGTAGACCAAGACGCGATCTCTTCGCAGACATAATTAACACTTGATTATCCCATCTACCCGTCACATTGCTGGATTTACATTATAATACCAAACATTGACATATACCCGTCACATTACTGGTTATTATAATATCAAATATTGACATATAACCGTCACATTACTGGTTATAAATTATAATACCAAATATTGACATATAACCGTCACATAGCTGGTTATACATTATAATACCAAACCTTGACATATAACCGTCACATTGCTGGATATACATTATAATACCAAACATTGACATATAACCGTCACATAGCTGGTTATACATTATAATACCAAACATTGACATATAACCGTCACATTGCTGGATATACATTATAATACCAAACATTGACATATAACCGTCACATTTCTGGATAAACATTATAATACCAAACATTGACATATACCCGTCACATTGCTGGTTATACATTATAATACCAACCATTGACATATACCCGTCACATTGCTGGTTATACATTATAATACCAACCATTGCGATATACCCGTCACATTTCTAGTAATACATTATAATACCAAACCTTGCCATATTGCCAGACTGCCTCGGAGCTGTCGTAGATATCCCACAGACAACCTTTGAACATCAGTGTATTGTTTTTCCCTGGTACCAGACATTTCTCCAAAAACCGCACCCTGCCACTTTCCATCCACTCTAAGTACTGAAATAAAGTCTCCAAGAGTGAACACATATGACCGAGTTCAACTTCCTCTATCGCACATACCCATTGAAACAACAACCGAAATATGAATAGTGTTCAAAGAACTAGAAAGCACGCAGCACAAAACAGATATAGAGACTCTTGGGATATGTCATTCTCGAAAAAGGTTTTATTCTTTGCCTATTTATCATGCCCTTTTAATTGTAATTGCTTATGGTTAGCGTTGGTTTAACATGCAAGGTAAGGCTGGATATAAAAGTCAGAGAAATAAAACGTATCAAAAAATATATAAACTTAATTGTTTATTGAAGAAACTATTTAACGTGTTCACGGGACCTTGTAGAGAGTTCCCGCGCTCTAGTAAATGTTTTTTTACTGCTTTTACAGCATTCGCATGCATTATTAATGGGCTCGCATGCTTTATTCATTGCTTTATTTATGGGTTCGGGAAGCGTTCCAGTGCTCTAGTAAAACGTTTCCGTGCTATAGGGAAGCATTCGAACACTGTAGTAAAGCGTTCAGATGCAGTTACTTTAGTTATATGACGTATACTGAAAGGAAAAAGAAACGTGACACGGGAATTTCCGCTATATATTGTATGTACTGCACACTTAATTCCAAATATATTCCAAGGAAATCCCAAGATGTTTTGTAAACAAAAAAGCTGCAGATAGTTAAAGACACAACTGTGATGTTCTAGACGTTTTAATCACAGTACACGTTGTGACGTTCATAAATGTTGAAGTTCCTCTTTGACAGATTGAGCCAGTTCAGTGCAGTATTTGACGTAAAGAGTTTGCAAAAGTTTGCATCCTAAGTTTGCGCCAAACGCATACTCTGTCAATAATGAAACTTTGCAGGTATATTATTTGCTGTGTTACGTGTAGTTTTAGTCTTTTTTCCGAAAGGAAAGATCTTACGTAGCCATGTACCATTCGATTAACAGCAGCATATTGTATATACAATATATATAGTGGAAATTCCCGTGTCACGTTTCTTTTTCCTTTCAGTATACATATGTCTGCAAAACTTTCAAGGCAATGCACCATAGCCGATATTTTATATGGTAGAAATAGATCTTAATTATTGAATTATATTTCAGTTTTAAAAGAAATTTGATTTCATTCTTTAATGTGTCTTTAAACAATTCGTCTTCATTATAAACAAATATAATGGCTTCTCATTCAACAGAAATACGCTATATACTTAATTAAACAGACTGTGTATATTCCCAAAACTAAAAGAAATATTCTTATATTCCATCCCCATGTAAAACGTGGATAACCTTATCCGGTATGCAAGAATATAAGAATCGGCCATGGGTATCCGGCGAAGATAGGGAATTCCAGCTCGAGTTATAAGAGTTGTTATCGGAACCGAAGCTCTGCCGAGGTTCCAATTAAAACACTAATACCGAGGGTTGGAATTCCCTATCTGAACTGAATACCCACGATAGATTCTTTTGCTTGCATATCAGAGACATGTTGTGCGTTGACCCGCCAGCTACTAACGTTTTGCATGGTATCCTGTATACCGTATGTTGGTGCGCGCGTGGCTTTTATCTCGACCCTAGAGTAAGATGGAAATATCTAGCCCCGGTAAAATGACGGATTTCCTTGTCCGGTATGCAAGAAAACACGTTCCATCTCCCATAATAATTGTGTCTTTCACATGCATTTGTTTAACCATATTTTCACATTTCATGCTACATTTGTATATATTATATGTATGTCTCTCCACACTTGGAGGTAATAAAGAATATCTATAATTTATAACACTACAATCGATCTTGGAAATAAACACAAAATAAAAAAAACTCACTTTTAATGGCGTTAAGTATATATTCAAATCTATTTATTTGTTCATGTTTAAACTGAAAGTAAACGATAATTGTTGAACGCTTTACTTGAGCATGTGCTCGGTTTAAATGATATGTTCATCATAATCCCTGCGGTGTTCCATAGAATAAACTCTACTTGTGTTAACTTTTATCACATTTTATATAACTGATGTATGGCGGGCATATAGTTACCATACGATTAAAATTAATGTAGGTTAATGGGGTTAGACGAAATATTAAACGTCAATTGACGAGTCAAAAATTAAGCATCGGTGGTTCAGTGGTAGAATGCTCGCCTGCCACGCGGGCGGCCCGGGTTCGATTCCCGGCCGATGCACATATATTTGGTAGAAATTCTCGTGCTTTGAAATAATTAGGCCGCTGTATAGAACTGGTGTAATAAGACAATTTTACGCTTTTATTTTGTAATACATGAAATTAGGTGAAAGGTAGAGATTTATCAAAAACAACTGAATTTAATTGCATTTTAAAGCGCACCAACACATGAAAGGTTATATGACGCCTAACAGGATTGAACGTGCCAGGCTCATCCTCATTTACATCAAGATAAAATATGGAGAATGGGTCTAGAACCGTCTTACCTGCAGAACATTCTGACACTCAATTTACGATGGAGCCACGTTTCCACGTTTTCATACGCGGTGTTATGATAAACATGATAAAAAAATGACAAAATGAAAATGAATGGGGAGTGGGGGTGAGGGGTGGGTGGCAGCTAATATTTAAAGTACATTTTTATTATTATTTTCAAGGCTACGATTAGGTGAGGATGTAACTGTTATATCTAATAATTTATAAAATATGTTAAACATTTAAATACTTTATAATGGCATTTCCCCACTCCCCTTTGTATCATTAATATTTGTTTTGACCTATTTTGGAAATATGGTCACATACCACTATTGTTTTGGGGCTGCTGATTGGCTGAAAAAAGTATAGGGTGTATTAGGGTATATCTTTTTCGAAAGAGCTATTTTCTGATTGGGTAGAATTGCCTTAATCATAACTGGTGTACATAAAATGTCAAAATAATATGTGTAGGTGATAAAAAAACAAACAAACTGTATTTGTTCTTGCATCTGGGCTATTTTATTGAGAAAATTGCAGGTATAGTAAATTGTCAGAAATTCACATTTATTTGCTGCGAGCCCGACGGTCAGCACCTTCATCAAACCGAAAGTAGGTGAAAGCATTACAAAACCCCCAATTATTTTCACTTTTTTAAGTGTGTCTAGGATAGTTCTTGAGAAATAAAGTAGCCTAAAAGGTTCCCTTGGGTATGTAAACTGTGTTTTAGGGCCAAAAGGCTATAATGTAACCCTATGTAAAATGCAATAGTGGTATATGACCATATACAGTATGAGACACAGAGTCGCAAATATTCAATTTAGTAGGGAAAATGGCCAATTTATTTTATTATTTTGTTATTATTTGCAGAAACAGACTACCCGACTACAGTTCCTGTGTTTATTTAACCTTATTGCCTAAATAGAAATTACGGGACAACCGTTTTTCTATGCGAATTACACAAAAGTTTGAAAGACTGATTTGTAAATCACCCTGCATCGGTGGTTCACTGGGGTAGAATGCTCGTCTGCCACGCGGAAAGCACGGGTTTGATTTCCGGCCGATGCACATTTCATAATGATAAGTTTAACATATGTAAAGGATAGAGGCTATGAAGAGAAATCTTCACCATTAAAAAACCGAAAGTGAGGGAGCGTAGCGACCTAATGCAGCGACTATTTGAAGAATCCGATGAAAATGCTCATCCGATCAATATCTTTAATATTTAGAATCCGTTCTTGATGAAACTTTATGATAATTGTAACGGTCATAATATCTGGCCGAGTTCAACAACCAGTCAGATCGTATGACGGGCATATCTAGGCCAAGTTCAACAACCAGTCAGATCGTATGACGGGCATATCGTTACCATACGATTAAATGCAAGTTAATAGGGTTAGACGAAATATTAAACGTCAATTGACGAGATCAAAATCAAGCATCGGTGGTTCAGTGGTAGAATGCTCGCCTGCCACGCGGGCGGCCCGGGTTCGATTCCCGGCCGATGCACATACTTTTGGTAGAAATTCTCGTGCTTTGAAAGAATTAGGCCGCTGCACAATTGCATAGGCCTGGTTTAATAGGACAATTTTACATTTTTAATCTTTGTAATACACGATATTAGGTGAAAGGTAGAGATTTCTCAATAATAATTGAATTAAATTGGATTTTAAAGCGCATCAACACATGAAAGGTTATATGTCGCCTAACAAGATTAAACGTGCCAGGCTCATCCTCCATTTACATCAAGATAAAATATGGAGAATGGGTCTAGAACCGTCTTACCTGCAGAATTGCATTCTGACACTCAATTTACGATGGAGCCACGTTTCCACGTTTGCATACGCGGTGTTATGATAAACATGATAACAAAATGACAAAATGAAAATTAATGGGGAGGTGGGTGAGGGGTGGGTGGCAGCTAATATTTAAAGTATATTTTTATTATTATTATTTTCAAGGCTACGATTAGGTGAGGATGTAACTGTTATATCTAATAATTTATAAAATATGTTAAACATTTAAATACTTTATTATAGCATTTCCACACGCCCCTTTATATCATTAATATTTTTTTTGAACTATTTTGGAAAGATACAAAATGAGACACAGAGTCGCAAATATTCAAATTTAGTAGGAAAAATGGCCAATTTCTTTTATTTATTTTTTATTATTTGCAGAATCAGACTACCCGACTACAGTTCCTGTGTTTATTTAACCTTATTGCCTAAATGCGTCACTTGATAAGAGTGGAATTTCACAGCAATTACGGGACAACCGTTTTTCTATGCGAGTTTCTAAAGTTTGAAAGACTGATTTGTAAATCACCCTGCATCGGTGGTTCACTGGGGTAGAATGCTCGTCTGCCACGCGGGAAGCACGGGTTTGATTTCCGGCCGATGCATATTTCATAATGATAGAAACTGACCTACACATTTCATAATGATAACATATGTATAGGATAGAGGCTTTGAAGAGAAATCTTCACCATTAGAAAAACGAAAGTGAGGGAGCGTAGCGACCTATAGCTGCGACTATTTAAAGAATCCGATGAAAATGGCCATGTTTATTATCCAAGGTCAAGGGCGGAGGACTACTGGTTTTGCAATTCCGTTCATCGTTCTGTCAGCCTTTTTGTCAGTCTGTCGTCACTTTCGTTTCCGATCAATATCTTTAATATTTAGAATTCGTTCTTGATGAAACTTTAGGATAATTGTAACGGTCATAATATCTGGCCGAGTTCAACAACCAGTCAGATCGTATGACGGGCATATCTAGGCCAAGTTCAACAACCAGTCATCTCGTATGACGGGCATATCGTTACCATACGATTAAATGTAAGCTAATAGGGTTAGACGAAATATGAAATGTCAATGACGAGATAAAAATCAAGCATCGGTGGTTCAGTGGTAGAATGCTCGCCTGCCACGCGGGCGGCCCGGGTTCGATTCCCGGCCGATGCACATACTTTTGGTAGTAATGCTCATGCTTTGAAAGAATTGCATCATTGTATAGATCTGGTGTAATAGGCCTATTTTATTATATTAGTGTCGCAGCCTTAAAAATAAGGTCGGTTTGCCTAAAAAGTTTAGGGTCGGAGACTTAAAAATGGGGTCGGTCGGAAGACCAGAAACAAACCTTTTTTTTTTGTTGCCTTAACACTGAGCTATTTAAGGTATATCTCTAACACTAAGAAAGAAGCCTATGCGTCCTACTATAGCGTGCAAACTAGTAAGTAAACATTATGAAACAGATTATAATGTTTAAATGTTTTAGCATTAGTTTGTTTAATACTCCCATGCTTTGAGGAATATTTATTAATTATTACATTCCCATAATTGAAAGATGGGACTTTTATAATCACATTTTACAATATATGTACACTGTTTGTTAACCTAATGACGACGGGGTAAATATATATAATTTACTTAGTCCTCTCCAAACTCCATAGACACAATATAAACCTATTTAACCAGCCAGATCAAACCCCAAAACTGGAGCGTCGAATGACGAGTTACACACTCATAATTATTTTAAAAACCCGTGAATAAACGTATACCTTTAATCAGCACATATACATTAGTATACACCATCGTGTGATAGTCAACTGAAATGACGTAACCTATAGATGTAGATGGATATGATCTTCTTATAGAATTTATGAAACAGAGACTTTATGAATGTCAGAGCTCTAGAAAGCGACACTGAGGACAAGGTAAAACGCTACCATCAATCTTTAATATTTCATAAAGATGACAGGTAATTACACAAGGTTGTCACAATATGAATGATATATTGATCTATCAAAATCAGGAAGCATCGGTGGTTCAGTGGTAGAATGCTCGCCTGCCACGCGGGCGGCCCGGGTTCGATTCCCGGCCGATGCACATACTTTTGGTAGAAATGTACCTACCTTGCGATAGGATTGGTTGCACTGGCTTATTAAGATTGTTAATAGGTGAATAATAAGGAAGAACAGCCACTCAAATATCTTAAAACCGCGAAAGTTTAGTAAGTGAAACTATTCACCACAATGTATATTATTATCGAATCCCACTGGGAGTTCGTCTTTTCAAGTGAGAAATTGTCGATTATTACGGACGGCGGGAAGTTCTCGTCAGGAAAAATGTGGTGGTCTGCCTGTACAGTAAAACCAATTGGAATTTATTCCGAGACAGATTAATGCACCTTGAAATTTAGTGGAACGGTTTTCTTGTTATGATTACCCATAGTAAACAATGTTAAATGACAAGGTAACTGCTTGTCATAAAGGTCTACCAGTAAACATGTAAGACAAGTTAGGTATCAAGATTCAATGCTTAAAAATAGAAAATATTGGTTCCGAAGTTTTATTCCAAATTGTTTGCGAATAATCCTACAGCATTAACATATGGAGTTTTCATTGACCATCAGGATATATACTCAGTTGCAAAAGAAAGTGTACACTGAGGTTTGTTTAGATTTAATTGTATAAAGTAATTTTTAGAATTAAATTGACACACAAATTCCAAAATGAATATGCCATGTTTGGTAACAAATGTGTTATCATTCCATTGCAAATATCATGTTGTCATTTGTTTTTCAATAGGTTGAATCGTATCATTAAGGGACTGTCGCTTAATAAAAAGGATATGGTGTAAAGCAACATTTTCAAAGTACACTTTCTTTTGCAACAGAGTATATATTGATACATCTTGAGATGCATTCACACATGTTAAGCTATTTTTCATCTTAATAAATGGTATTTCATATAATAAGTTAACCCCAGGTCCTATAGACAAGTGTGTCATGGGGTATGACTGTTAATCGAAACGCCGTGTTTTTTTTATGAATTCGGGCCCTGGAGATTATGTGTTATAAACATGACAAACTGAATGTGTAACTTAATATCCCCAATTTTGCGACCCTCTATTGGGCTCTTTGTACACCATTCTTGCAAAATATTAAAGTGATACATAGCATTATTTAAAAAAAAAAACTCACGACGTCCCGTTAGTTTTTCAACAAAACTGGCATTTTGTTTTGTTCCATCATTAATATTGATTAAACGAATAAATAATTTATCGCATGCCTGAGAGTACTTTCTATTGTCCAAAGTCGTATGATATATTCAATACAGGAAAACGAAAGTGTACTGATTTTTCTTAAAACGGATATACAAGATATCATACACGGGGGCGTGGCTAGCGATAAAACAGTTATAGAATATCTAACTTGGTGTCACACGCATAAATCATGAAAATATCTCGGCTTACGTAACAGCTCATTGGACATTCAATATATAGCAGATACAATGCATGTCAATGCATGTCACTTCCACAGACGAGATACGAAGCCGTGTATGTTCGGGTCAAAGATAAAGTGACATAGATATGACCATTAATAATACTACAAACATTTTAAGCCATTTGTAAACAAAGTCGGTGACAAAAAAAATGAAATGGTATAGGAACATCGAAAATCGTCCTCATTTCAACGAAAAGGGAGGTAATTTTAAAATTACGAAATTTGCACGTTTTTGTTTGGATAATAACAATGTTTTGTGAAAACATTTTAGCATTTTTAGCATTTTTAAACAATTACAGAATAGACAATTCTTGTTAATGCCAAACATTACATTTGTTCAAAAGCAACACGTTTGTATAACGAAATAAGTTTTTTTTTATTATATGGGAGGTAATAATCTGATACTTTCTTAGAAAATATTAAAATACCGCAATTCTTCGGAAAGCATTTCTAAGATCTTCATACAGTTATATCAATGTTCACATATGTCCTAAACTGTGGCGTAGCGTGGCCTGTTTTCAACATACTCCTAATACGAGGTGCGTCCACAAGGTGGTTTCCGGGGATCTTCCCAATATTTATTTTTATCTTTGGACCAAGATGTTTCTCGTACAAGCGACATTTGTCAGGAATAAAGACAGATTTGCTCACAAAAAGAAAGGAAGAAAAAAACAGAAAAAAAAGAAAATGGTAATTTTCACCCTTACCCCACACCCGCCTCCACCAACCCCACACCACCTCTTACTTTTTATTTCGTTTTCAACTGTTTAGGATTTTTTTTCTTTTTCTTTTTCAAAGTTACTCCCGGGTGTAAGGAAGTATGTCACGCTACGCCCCTGCCTAAAAAGTCGTGATAAACTATTTCTTTCAATATATATTTAAAAATTACCTTTTTAACTGTTTTACTTTTACAATATGCAAACTTTTTAAGCCGAGTTTAAGGTTTTAATTCTTACCCCATTTTCGCTTTTTGGAGATTGGGTTAGATGGGGTATGAAAGTTAATACTCGGACAACGGTTGGATGGGGTATGAGAGTTAATACTCGGACCACGGTTGGATGGGGTATGAGAGTTAATACTCGGACCACGGTTGGATGGGGTATGAGAGTTAATACTCGGACCAAGGTTGGATGGGTATGAGAGTTAATACTCGGACCACGGTTGGATGGGGTATGAGACTTAATACTCGGACCACGGTTGGATGGGTATGAGAGTTAATACTCGGACCACGGTTGGATGGGTATGAGAGTTAATACTCGGACCACGGTTGGATGGGTATGATAGTTAATACTCGGACCACGGTTGGCTGGGGTATGAGAGTTAATACTCGGACCACGGTTGGCTGGGGTATGAGAGTTAATACTCGGACCACGGTTGGCTGGGGTATGAAAGTTAATACTCGGACCACGGTTGGCTGGGGTATGAGAGTTAATACTCGGACCACGGTTGGCTGGGGTATGAAAGTTAATACTCGGACCACGGTTGGCTGGGGTATGAGAGTTAATACTCGGACCACGTAACGTACACGTATCAGTTCGTTTGATTGATGTGACAGGTTCATAGTAAAGGTAATCATAGTTGTCAACAGAATATAACCAGTTAATTACCTGGTTTATATCAACAAGCATCGGTGGTTCAGTGGTAGAATGCTCGCCTGCCACGCGGGCGGCCCGGGTTTGATTCAAAGCAGATGCACAAGGTTTTGTTACAAATTGTGCTAGCTTTGAAATAAACCAAATAAAATAAAACAATTGAATTGTATTGAATTTGAGTTTATCAATTTGACTGGTCTGTCGAGGTCTAAGTTAAATAGCTAAGGTCATAAGGCGACTGTCCAGCTTCCTGTCGTGGGAAAGCATCCCAGGTGCCCATCTGGGTAGAACACCGACGTTCCACAAGCCAGCTGGACAGCTTCCAACACAAAGATTTCTGGTAACATGAGAGCTCGAAACCACAGCGTTGAGCGGCAAATGATTTCAGGTCAAAGACTAATCGAAAGAAAATAAAAAGAGACAGGAGTTGCTTTTCCATAGGCGGCGGTGGCGACGATGGCGGTGGCGGCGTCGGCGGCGGCAGCGGCAGCTGTTTACATTCATGTATTTTTCTCACAAACTGTATTCGCTAGACCCATTAAACTTTGGTTATAGTTGTATCTTGGGTAGTACATCGCAACGTGACATAGGAAATGCTGATGTGACCCTCAACTTCATAATTTTACATTTAACTTTTGAGTTTAGTTACTAACTCAGGAACTGTATGCACTACACTTTTCAAATTTTGTTTATATATCATATGTTTTATCTTGGGTATTAATTTCTTGTGAACTTGACCCTTCAGGCAGATAACTTAATAATTCTTCCGGTTATGCCACTTTATCACTAACTATATGCACTAGATGTTTTAAACTCAGTTTATAGTTTAATCTTTGTAAGACAAAAACATGCTTATAATGACTTAGTTGTGTTTTGGGTAATGCATTTTTTTGGAGACATGACTTCTTTTTACAAAGTTTATAAAACGAGTAGAGCCAAAATGTCTTCTAAATCTTCTAAGATTAATTAAGGCCTATTGAACTCATTACAACGAACAGTTCAAATGTTAGCATACTTGCAAATTTATATAGTAGCATTAAATAGTGAAAATAAACTAAAATGTATATAACCACAGGAAATTGCATCTTCTGTTATTATATTGTTGTTTCTGTTTTATTTTCGGTAATTGGAATCAATCGAGATGTTGCGATTGAACGAATCTGCAGCAGGACGTTATTATTTGAAATTAGATCAATCGCAGTATCTCAATTTCATCTGATTGCCGAAAAAAAAATTGAAATGTACACCGGATATTAAGCCAAATAACGAGTAGATTAAAATTGCACATTGGTGACTTTAGTCTCGGATGTCACAGCGAATTGAAAAAGGATCTTATGATGAAAGGTGTTGAGGGATAGGATATCATTCTGCACCCGATCATGTATAGGCAGCCTTTATTTCAGATTTGTGCACCCGTCTGATTGACCTCAGAAAAAACAACACTTACATTTCCCGTAACTGTCCTTGATACATAATTATAATAACATGAGGTAATATCAAAAGATGCAATTTCCTGTGGTATTAACGTTAGCATTATTTTAAAGGGACACATGGCAATCTTGCAGTATTTGAAATGGGTGTCTCAATTTATATATTCAGTATCATTTTCGCTTTTATCCTGGTTACATTTAAGTAAATCAAATTTTAAGTATTCACTATTTCGTCTTATTATACTATAAGTTTTAATATATTACTGGTGCAATAATATAAAAAAATAATAATATGCAAAAACAAATGGCTTAGTACAATTCTTATAATTAACATTAAAGACTGAACAAATGCAATTTATGTAGAAAAACTAACGGGACGCTGCTAGTTTTTAAAAAATCAATATTGCCATGTGTCCCTTTAAAACAGTGGCCAATATAGTTTCTTGAAAGAAAACAATGAAGGCACAGTAGAAACCTGATAATAATCATTCCTGTTAATTTTGTTAAACATGTTGAACCTTTTCAAAGAATACACGTTACAAATTATTCTTGATTACTGCATAGATATTCAAAACAAACTGTTGTATTCATCGAAAACATCTTGCCGTTCACCAATACTGTATAGGGAGGGATCGTTTGTTCACATATGACTAATACTGTATATAGTTCTTGAGCTGGCTGTAGACCCATATCCCCACCCCCCTCACCCCCACCCCACCCACAGGGGGAATTTTGCAGGGTATGATTTTCAGAAAGAACATACATTAAGCTTCAAAATGAGACATGGACATGTGTGCCATCTGAGCGTTGGGGTTTTAGTGAGTTTTGGGGAAAAACGTTGCGTTTTTTGACGAAAATGGCCGAAATCTGGAATTCTTTTTTAGAAAAAGAATGGAATATATTAGAACCAATTTGAATTGATGGAATCTTTCTCGGAACGTACCTCTACTACATGTCCCACCATATAATTTATGGATCCGATACTTAAATATTGAGATTTTGGGTAAAAATTTAAAAAAAAATAATCAAATCGCTGATTTCTGTAATACATTGGGGGTATATAATTAAACATTAGAAATATATGTTATACAATAGAAAAAAGAAATATTGTTGTAACCTTTTTGGGCAGGGTAAGGTCCAGTGATTAAACAGAAAAAAATTTCAACCCGCATGATGTTTGGAAATGCCCTACTTTTGGGGCGAAAAATGCGTATTTTTGTCAAAAATCGCCGGAATCTGGAATTTTTTTTTTAAATTAGTTTGAAGATAAACTTATCAAATTGAAGCAATAGAATGTTGCAAAGCATACATATTCAAGTTTTTCCTGGCATCATATATCACATATGTGCTCAAATATTGGCATTTTAGGGCAAAATGTTGGAAAAAATGACAAAAATCACTGATTTCTGCATTGTATTGGGGTATTGGGTTAAAATGTAGAAAAAATTATTTATTACAATAGAATATATTTAATACAATAGAATAAAGACATATTGTAACATTTTGGATAGACAAAGGTCCAATAATAAAGCAGAAAAATATCCTGAACCATACGAAGCTTAAAATATTGCCTTAATTTTCAGGCCAAAAATTTGTATTTCTGTCAAAAATCGACGGAATCTGAAAATAGTTTTAACATAAACTTATCAAATTGAAACAATAAAATGTGCACACTATACATATCCAAGTAATTTATTGTATCAGATATAACATATGCTCAAGTATTTATATTTTATTGCAAAATGTTGAAAAAATGACTAAAATCGCTGATTCTGTAATGCATTGAGGTATTGGGAAAAAATAAAAGTGCATAGAATGAACGGAAACAAATATATTATAACATTTCCGCAGTCCAATGTGCAATGATATACCAGAAAACCCATACGAAGGTGGTAAATGCTGCTTTATTTTGTTGGAGTAAAATGTTTTTAATAAACCATAAACGAAATCTGGATTTTTTTCTTCAGAAAGTAATTTAAACATACATGTTACGGCGACATATCGCCAGATGAGAGAAAAAAATGTGCCGTCTTTCTTCTATGGAACATTCCTACTCTCACCTGGCGATATTGCCATTGACCCATCATATGTTTCCAAGGAGTGCATGGCACGCTGACATTTTATTTGCTTTTATAAGCAAACAAGCCTGCTCTTGCTGATGCCTTATGGGAATTTGTTAAAAATGACATGACAGAACCTCCCGAACAAATACAACACATCATGTACTAGTTCTTGAGCTGGCTGTAGACCCCCTCCCCCATGGGGGATTTTGTAGGGTATGATTTTCTGAAAGAACATACAATAAGTTTCAAAATGAGACAGGTGTGCCATCAATTCTGAGCGTTGGGCTATAGTGAGTAACGTGCATGTAAACTATGTTACCTTACATTACAATTACAATTTCAATGTACAATAAAAACGTTGAATATAAATTTAATCAAAACCATGTAAAAAACATAATACATTTACTTTTATTAATATAAGAAACGCTTCAAACTGAATGAAACTATTCTGTAATTTACGTTACACCACATTCGTTACCGAAAAAAACTTATTTTTAGTGCAAATCGTTTGCTGTAAAAACGGGTGTTCGTCTGTAAGTAAGGGTTTCTATGTATCAAAATATTAATTATTGGGTTTGTTACTGACCCCCTACAGAAATATGTGGGGTCAGTAAGATTTATAGGGGGCGAGGTCAGTAAGATTTATAGGGGGCGAGGCGATAGCCGAGTCCCCCTATACATCTGACTGACCCCACATATTTCTGTAGGGGGTCAGTAACAAACCCAATAACTGATTTATTGCATCGAGCACCTTTTTTAAGGCAAACGCCGATATTGAACCCATTATAATGAAGCGTCAACGTCATTGAGACGTTCCCGCAATTTGACGTCATGACGTTGACGTCACGACCGGTACAGTTTAAAAACATTATTAAATTTACTTATTTTGTTTGTTACTAACGATTTAAAGATCTATTTGCAAATGATTTAAAATCTCAATCAAAATTGTAGTCCATATTGTTTTAGTGACCCTCTATGAAATCTACTGACCCACTATTATTAGTTATTGGGTTTGTTACTGACCCCCTACAGAAATACCTCGCACAAAATCCTAGGAATTTCATTGGATTAGAGCGGTCACATGGTAACCCTCTAATATTCTATAGTGGGTCAGTAGATTTCATAGAGGGTCACTAAAACAATATGGACTACAATTCCGATTCAAAGTTTAAATAATTTGCAAATAGTTCTTTAAGGCGTTAGTAACAAACATAATAAGTAAATTTAATAATGTTTTTAAACTGTACCGGTCGTGACGTCAACGTCATGACGTCGAATTGCGCGAACGCCTCAATGACGTTGACACTCCATTAAAATGGGTTAAATATCGGCGTTTGTCTTAAAAAAAGGTGCTCGATGCAATAAATCAGTTATTGGGTTTGTTACTGACCCCCTACAGAAATATGTGGGGTCAGTCAGAAGTATAGGGGGACGCGGCTATCGCCTCGCCCCCTATAAACCTCACTGACCCACATATTTCTGTAGGGGGTCAGTAACAAACCCAATAACTAATAATAGAGGGTCACCATGTGACCGCTCTAATCCAATGAAATTCCTAGGATTTTGAGCAAGGTGCAATAATGTTAATGGTCCCGTTGTGTCGCAAGATCTGTAGGTCGGCCGAGGGTCGCTCAACGCTATTTCTTTATAACTGTACTGTATATAGCTCCAGGTGCCATGTTCGAGGCCCGAACTCAGGTAGCCCTCCCCCTGATACGGTCTAGCGACTGAGTGCCACGCGTAGCGGGGACCTTTGCCGATGCTGGCCACCTTTCCCGTTGAGTCACAAAACCTGTGGGTCGGCCCAGCGGCCGTCGGCAGAGGGTCGCTCAAGGTTATTTCTCTCTATATAACTGTACTGTATATAGCACTAAGTGCCATGTTCTAGACCCGAACTCGGGAAGCCTTCCCCCTGATACGACCTAGGGACTGAGTGCCACGCGTAGCGAGGACCGTTGCTGACGGCTGACCACCTTTCCCGTTGTGTCATTAAACCTGTGGGTTGGCCCAACGGCCGTCGGCTGCGGGTCGCTTAAAGCTATTTATTATATAGCTCTAGGTGGCATGTTCGAGACCCGAACTCAGGTAGCCTTCCCCTTGATACGACCTAGGGACCGAGTGCCACGCGTAGCGAGGACCGTTGCCGACGGCTCGCCACCGGTCCCGTTGTGTCACAAAATATGTGAGTGGGTCGAGCAGCTATATTTCCCTCTATTTAACTGTATACAGCTCTATGTGCCATGTTCGAGACTCGAACTCGGGAAGCCTTCCCCCTGATACGACCTAGGGACTGAGTGCCACGCGTAGCGAGGACCGTTGCCGACGGCTGACCACCTTTCCCGTTGTGTCATTAAACCTGTGGGTTGGCCCAACGGCCGTCAGCTGCGGGTCGCTTAAAGCTATTTATTATATAGCTCTAGGTGGCATGTTCGAGACCCGAACTCAGGTAGCCTTCCCCTTGATACGACCTAGGGACCGAGTGCCACGCGTAGCGAGGACCGTTGCCGACGGCTCGCCACCGGTCCCGTTGTGTCACAAAATATGTGAGTGGGTCGAGCAGCTATATTTCCCTCTATTTAACTGTATACAGCTCTATGTGCCATGTTCGAGACTCGAACTCGGGTAGCCCTCATCCTGCTTATGTCTAGGGACCGAGTACCACGCATAGCGGGGACCTTTGCCGACGGCTGGCCACCAGTCCCGTTGTGTCACAAAATATGTGGATCGGTCCAGCGGCCATTGGCCGAGGGTCGCTCAACGCTATTTCCCTCTATACATATATAACTATACTGTATAAAGGTATAGGTAAGTTACGAGGTTCGAGACCCGAACTCGGGTAGCCTCCCCGCTGATACAGCCTAGCGATTGAATGCCACGCGTTGCTGGGACTTTTGCCGACGGCTGCCCACTAGTCCCGTTGTGTCATCCAATCTGTAAATCGGCCCAGCGGCCGTCGGCCATAGGTCGTTCAACTCTATATCCTTCTATATAACTGTATATAGCTGTATGTGCCATGTTCGAGACTCGAACTCGGGTAGTCTTTCCCCTAATATGGACTAGCGACCGAGCTCCAAACGTACTGGGGAACTTCCCCAGGTCTGGCCACCGGTCCCGTTGTGTCGCAAATTCTGTGGGTCGGGCCAGTGGCCGTACGCAGAGGATCGCTCAACGCTATTTCTCTATTTATAACGTATATTATTACCTGATCACCTATATAAATGCTATATCGTCATTTCTTGCTAATTCACTAAGGAAAAGACTGTTCCCGGTGAAAACGAACTGTTACCGGGCTTTAGTTTCGACTGTTTCCCTCACGTGCTGGAATTTCGTTTGCGTGACGTCATGTTGTTTTTTTCACCATAGGTTCCCATTATAAAACAAATTTTCATTTTCACTGTTTCGTACAGTAACATTAATCAGGTAATAAAACAGTTATCACATGTGTGTTTGGGGAACATTTGTGTTTTCCCTTGGTGTCGGGGGATATCGGCCTCGGGAAACAGTTCACACTGCCATCCCCTCCACCTCTGGAAAACAGTTTTGACTGTTCTCCAAACACACATGTGATAACTGTATACTGTTGTATATTGTGTCAGGGAAAACTTGAATTTGTATGCTGTGCAACATTCTATTACTTCAGTTTGATAAGTTTATGTTCAAACTAATTTCAAAAAATAATTCCAGATTCTGGAGATTTTTTGACAAAAATACTCATTTTTCGCCCCAAAATTAAGGCATTTCGAAACATCATGCGGTTTGGGACTTTTTTCTACTTAATCACTGGACCTTACCCTGCCCAAAAAGGTTACAATATTTATTTTTTCAATTGTATTAGATATATTTCTATTTTTTAGTTAAATATCCCCAATGTATTACAGAAATCAGCGATTTTATTCAATTTTGTAATATTTTTACCCAAAATCTCAATATTTATGTATCGGATCCATAAATTATATGGTTGGACACGTAGAGATGCGTTCCGAGAAAGATTCCATCAATTCAAGTTGGTTCTAATATATTCCATTCTTTTTCTAAAAGTAATTCCAGATTTCGGCGATTTTCGTCTAAAAACGCAGTGTTTTCCCCCAAAACTCATTAAAGTCCCAACGCTCAGATGGCACACATGTCGCATTTTGAAACTTACTGTATGTTCTTTCAGAAAATCATACCCTACAAAATTCCCCCTGGGGGAGAGGGTTTCTCCTACTAGCTCACAGCCTAATAGGGAGGGACCTTTTATTCAGCTGCCGACGGCTGCTGATCTTTATATGGGTAATGTATATGTCTATGGTTAACAGACTGTGACTCATGTAAGTGGCGATAAGCATACTTTACAACTTGAATTCCTAGAGAACTCGTCTAAAAAACATGAATGGTATAAACACATATTTCGGAACGTTCAGATGTTACCATTTCGCCATTCGCAACATCTCGTACACAGAGGAATGACGGGATTGGCCGAGCGTTCACGATTGACCATTTCGCCTGTGGATTTGACGTTTTCGTAGATCAGTCTACTCAGTGTAGAATGCGGTAATGTTTCCGGGATATTTATGTGTCCGGGATGTTTAAGGAGCAAAATGAAATCGTAAGTGCAACTGAATGACATCGCAAGTATTGGAATGGAATAAGTGAAAGTACTGGTATGGAATAAGTGCCACTCTTAAAAAGTATCATGGATGGATTAAGATCCATGATATTTATTGAATCCGTGAATATATAACGACAAAGTTTAGCGTTGTATCTGTTTTATTTATAATGCCGAAAAGAAGCGAAAAAGAAGCAAATCAGCTTGTCCACACTGTCACTTCAAATGATTTTTGATATTTCATATATATATCAATTGCATTTGAATGATTATATCAGAAAATTAAATTCTGATGAAGGTTGTCAAGCCGAAACGTTAAAAAGTCTGTGCTGTTAATTTGTTTTAACTATCATTAAGGATTATATCAATAAGACTTTGGCCAAGTTGCACAGTGAAAACTATTGACGCTTGCTTTTGATGAAAACAGCAACACTTATTTCAGCTTGATAACTCAGATTTTCATTAATTATACAAACAATTGTTTGCATTCCTATCAGTTCACAGGCCCACAATCATGTTTATTTATTTACTTATCGGCAGCTTTTTTTACGCTTGCGTAAAATCTTGCTTGTTTACATACCTGAACCGTCTCGCCATGACACCAATACTGTATAGGGACCTTTTGTTCATACGTCGAGTCGAAACATTTGTTAGTCTTTAAGCTCTTCAACTGTAGACAATATTTAAAAAAAAATACACGGAAGTAATTTACTTTGCACTTAAAATATATCGTTTACATGCGAAGCAAAGAAATGGGAAAATCAACGGCAAGTGTAAATCAAGTACAGCCGTTAAAATACATGACATTCGATAGATAGATAGATATATATTATTTATATATATATATAAAAACATGTATTAAACGTTCAAGGTTTACAGTTAGTTTGTAGAATCCACTAAAGTAACCACTCCTGCTAGCATCCGATATCATGTGTGTGTCCGAAACCCGCAACCCTAATCGAAAAATAAATATAGTAAAGTCTGATTATGAAACTACCCGTTCCGTTCACTGTTTGACATTAACTCTCATTCTTTCATTGACCTTGATGACAGAGACATCTTGGGACATTGAATTTATTCGTGATCTGCATTGTCATACTCTCATTAACATTACTTATCATCAAATCTCCCATTTCGGTTCAAAGGTTACAGATTGGACATATACAATTACTATATCTTAATAAATAGCGGATATACTGACACACAGCGCAGTCCTCTGGTTACCTCGGTTTCACCGGTTCAAAAATTAGTAACGGGTTGGTGAAATATTAAAAGAATTATATCATCTCAATTCGTCCACGAACTCAATCAGAGGCCTAAAAATGAGATCAAGATAATAAGGACAAGTTTAGGGATACTCTTAATATCAAATCTGGGAGATCATGAGCCTCATGAACGGTTTCGTTATATCTTGATCCGTTCGAAGTAGATTTCAAAACTAGAGCATCAAACGGCCTTTAAAGAAAAGAAGTTGTGTATTCTGAAACGAAAAACAAACGTAACTCGGAAATATCCGCTATATATTGTATGTACAATATGTTGTTGTTAATCGAATGGTACATGGCCACGCAAGACCTTTCCCTTCGAAAAAATAAATACTAAAACAACACAAAACACAGCAAACAGTATTCCTTCAACGTTTCATTATTGACAGATTGCGCATTTGGCTCAAGCATGTGAGAAAACTTAGAATGCAACATTTTGCAAATTCTTTACGTTAAATACAGTACTGAAATGGCTCAATTTTTCAAAGAGGAACTTAAACATTTATGCATTTCTTGTTAAAAAGTGTATTGCGATTGAAACGTCTACAACATCACAGTTGTGTCCTTTCTCTTACTAAGACATTTTTTTTTTACAAAAAATCTTGGAATTTCTTTGGAATATTATGTAGAATTAAGTGTGCAGTATAATTATACAATATATAGCGGAAGTTCCCGAGTTGCGCTTCTTTTTCGCTTCAGTATATATAAAAAAATCGCCTGATTAATCGGACTGTTTCTTTTGCTTGGAAGCGTGATAGATGGCGGTTCGGTAATACAATGACAAAACATCATTGCTATTAAAGAGGTATATTACTTACAGTTCCTTTCAATCGGACCTCTGCAAATTCAAACTCTCCGAATTGCTTCATCTTATCAAGAAACGTCTGAAATGGTTTGCAATTGTTCTCTTTTCGTATTCGCTTTCTCTCGGTAACGTCACCGGTATCAATCTGCAGAGGCAAAAGGCTTGTGTTAGTCTCTATCATCCAGACACACTCAAGCTGACTGCGAGCGCTAGCGAGCGTCTGGACATACTGTTCTTTAAAAATGTTGACCGATAGACGGCGCCAAACGTCAAAACTGATTGCGACGTGACGTCATTTTGATTGCAACATCAAACTGCACGTTGAATTACGCGCAACATTAGTTCCAATGAGATTTGTGTACGTCCTTATTAAATATACAATAAACTTCGTTTTATTATAGTTTCTCTAAAAACATAATATAATCTTACAAAATGATGTTTAAAATTTAATTTTTAGCATTAATCGTGATCCGCTGACTATGTTTGGAGTCATTTTATTGCACAACACATTGTAACGTCACGTAATTTTTGACGCCGTCGTGACGTAGGGGGGTGATTCCCATGGATTTCCATAACAAACTGAAGTTGACCAATCAGAGGCCGGTGATTTTCTTTTGTCCACACCTCGTTTTGATGTCAAATTGTTTAAAGAAGCTTTACTCCAGACCATCGTTTGGACTTCTTTGAGAGAAGTCTCGCGAGAGGTCTGGATGATCGAGACTAGGCTTGTGTCGGCTTTTTAATAAATTAATGTATACCACCCGAAACATACATTTTTACGGTAATAACCGGATCCCTAATTGTTTGACATTTTTTGTCGCCTTCGTGAGGAATCACGTCTGCCGTACATTCGTCTGTCAGTGTCCGTCACACATTTACCAGCAACCTCACCTTGGGCTTACATTGGTAATCTGTTTGACCCATGTTTATAAAACTTTACACACATATTTATCGTACCTGAAGGAATGTTGTCCAATAGGACATATACCACTATTGCATTTCCCATAGGCCTACATTATAGCCTTTTGGCCTTCAACCCCTATTTCTCAATAAGACTGGCTGAAAAAAACTAACTTTTCTTAAAGAGCTATCTTAGATACACTCAAAAATGATCAGCAAATTGGGATAGTGTAATGCTTTCAGCCTCTAATACTTCACTGAAGGTAGGCACCCCCAGAATGGCAGTAAAAAAATTGTACTTTTTGTAAATATACCCTCAGTACAATTTTATCATCAATACAAATGCAAATTTCACAAAATATCCTTATGAACCTGTTTTATGACGGAAATATAATATGTTGATGTTTTATGAGGATTTGTTATGAGTTGGGTAATTTAATCCAATCAGATTCTACCTTACAATCTGACTATTTCAATTTCTTTTTTGCGATGTTGGCCTCTGGCTCATAACACAATGCATTTTATATACAAACAAACAAATATGTAACTGGTGCACCCAGTTAATATACAATATTTTAGGCAATCAACGCGAAAACACTTTATATTCACAAAGTCTCTAAAAAAAACGTGTTCTTTTGTGAAAAGCATGAAATATAAACAAGGCTAAAAGTTTTATAATTAATGGATTTTCATTTGAAAACAATGATTTAAATGTGTACAGAGAATAATTATGTACAAATTGTATTGGTAAGTATTTCAGCCTTAAATCATCATACAGTTTGCATTCAAATATAAAGTGATACTCATTTTCTACTGTGTTTCGGCAATGTTTGCGTACCCTTTCATTCTAGGAATACCTCTGTATCGCCCTTTTTCTATTTCGAGGTCATGCGAGGAAGTTCGAAAAGATGATAGCGCATGCCTGAATATTCGTATGGTAAGGCAATTTAAATATTTTTCAAACTTAAAATCTGTTTTAAAATCTCGGTATAATTCTAATATTTGGTTAGTGTGGATGTTTTCAGACCATGTTTGATGAAACTGGTCTTTTAGTCTTCTTACATACACTTTAAGGAATAGAGATTCATTTTCGACAGTTTGGTTTACCCATACGTATCCAAAACCGTTCATGTAAAGATTAACTTAACTGTGTTACACAGATGCTATGACCAAAATAACCTAACATGTTATAAGCTTTCTTCGCATATCTATGACTTGGCATTTTTAGAAGTCGTAACCAGTATTTTATACATTTTTAGCTCTACTGGCCAAGGGCCAGCAGAGCTTATGGGATGGTGTGGTGTCCGTCGTCCGGCGTCCGGCGTCCGTCCGTCGTCTGTCCGTTAACTTTTACCTCGTTAAGACGATAGGGCATTTTCATCCGATCTTTACCAAACTTTAACAGATTGTTAATATCAATGAAAGCTCGGACAAGTTCAAAAACCAGTTAGATCGGACCAGTAACAGCGGAGTTATGGCCCTTGATTTAGTTAAAAATGCTATATTTTGCCTCGTTAAGACGATAGGGCCTTCCTTTTTCATCTGATCATTACCAAACTTTATCAGATTGTTAATATCAATGAAAGCTCAGAAATGTTTGAAAACCAGCAAGATCGGACTACTAACAACGGAGTCATGGCCCTTGATTTACTTAAAAATGCTATATTACTATATTTAGCCTTGTTAAGACAATAGGGCCTTCATTTTGCATCCTATCTTTACCAAACTTTACCAGATTGTTAATAACAATGAAAGCTCGAACAAGTTTGTAAACCAGCCATATCGGACCAGTAACAGCGGCCCTGGATTTAGATAAAAATGCTTTATTTTGTTTCGTTAAGACGATAGGGGCTTTATTGTTCTTCCGAAATGTATCGAACTTGATCAGATTGTTAATGTCAATGAAAGCTCGAACAAGTTTGAAAACCAGCCAGATAGGATCAGTAACAGCGGACTTATGGCCCTTGATTTCGTTAAAAATGCTATAATTTGCCTCGTTAGTACGATAGGTCCTTCATTTTGCATCTGATCTTACTGATCTTACCAAACTTTACCAGATTTTATATTTTTGTAAAACTTTTAATTTATTTATTTTTAAAAAATTATTTTTTTATTTTTTATTTTTTTGTTTGAATTTTGTTTGATTTTTATTCTTTTTCCATTTTTTTTTTTTTTTTTTTTCATTTTTTTTTTTTTTTTAGCTCTATTGACCAAGTACGAAAACCAGCCAGATTGGACCAGTAACAGAGGAGTTATAACTCTTGTTTATTTAAAAATGCTATATTTTGCCTCGTTAATATGGTAGGGCCTTCATTTTTCATCTGATCTTTACCAAACTTTACCAGATTCTTTAGTTATGGCCCTTGATTTAGTTAAAAATGCTGTATTTTCCCCAAATCTTTCAAAAAAAAAGGTAAATTGCAATCACTCGCTTCATTGATGTTATAAGAGCCATGTTAGCCAGTAGAGCGTCTTGGGCCTCTTGTTTATAACTATGACTATATGCCCTAATAACTGAACATAACTTAAAATGTATTCGACAGGCGACCAAAGTATTCCGTTAAACACCCTTCTAGTTTCCACGAATAATTACATTTCTAACACAACTGAATATTGTGTATTAATTATCAACACATTATAGGTTAATACAGCCGTTCCAGAGAGAATGGAAGGATATATAGGAATCCGGAAACCTGTCCTACTACTCTTACTAGCGAAAGAAGAATATATAGGAATCCGGGAACCTGTCCTATTTTACTAGCGAAAGGAGAAGGATATATAGGAATCCGGTAACCTGTCCTATTTTACTAGCGAAAAGAGAAGGATATACTCCAGTACATGGGGACGCCAGGTTGCATCACCATCCGATGGTCGATGCTATATGGGAAAGTGTCTTGCCCAATAACACACCAACAAAACGCACTGGCGCCGCTGAGGATTGAACCCGGATCCTCCGGTTTCAAGTATATCGTGCTATACACTGAGCCACGTTACGCAAAGGATAATTTATATTTTGCTACCCTTAACCGCCTTTGCTGGTAGTAGTCATACACTCTTTGCTTGTGTTCATCCAACCAAACTTCCGCTAGACGAAGAATGTTCGCTACGCCTTCATCTTTCATTTTCCAAACGTTGCGTCGGTACATGTGTGCGACATAAGAACAGGGCATCATTTCAACCGTTCCACCACAAGTCCACACCTGAAGGTAGAAGAGAAGGTAGATTGAGGTCATCATGTTTATAAATTGAACGTCAAACGGCGCTGGATATCAGTATTGTTCTTACTTCCTGACCGCAGTTTGATCTAGACGCTTAATTTCCATGCCTCCGGTTTGCAAAGAGCAACATTTTAATAATAAACAAGACAATAATATAGATGAAGTCGCATATAAAATGAAATACCTTGATGGACAACTCCGTTTGTTCGCTCCCCCATATCTTCATACCCAGATCAAAGCCTCCAAGCTGTTGGAACCAGGATTTGTTCATTACTATCATCATGCCTTGAACCTGTCCAATCCTGCAATATAAACAACGAAAATAAGTAAATGTTACATAAGACAAAAATATATGAAATTGTTTAATTCAATGATTGTTTAATTCAATGATTGTTTAATTCAATGATTGTTTAATGATTGTTTAATTCAATGATTGTTTAATTCAATGACAACATACATACAGAGTATATTCATTGTGATTAGATAGGTTTCTTAGTATTAACCGTTGATCAGCATTACCCATTCTACAAGTAGCAACTAAAAGGTATGGAGTCCACATAAGCTTTTAACCGTTTCAAGGCACTACCCCTAGTATCAAACCTTTAACATTTGTGGTATATGATACTTTAGTCCGAAGATATATGCATGTTATTGTTGTTTACATGCACGTTTTCGATAACACCATTCAAACAAACAAATAAAACCAGACAATGACATTGTGTACTTACGGTAAAGGGTGTGTATCATTTGTCCTGGCTGCTTTGAACTTTTTATTGTACTCAAAGTTGGTGGCGTCAAGATTGAATAAAAAGGCCGAAAAGTAGTTCTGACAGTCGCGAAATTGGCAGCGGTCGATTCTAAAGGTGTGCCGGTCTATTGAACCCAAATTAGAACACACCAAGGCTCTGGGCTCCTCCAACATCCGGTTTAATAACGGCTCAGACCATCCTAAGTAAAAACATGTTTATCATGTTAATGAGAAAAAAATATAAAAAAATGGTATATTAATTACACATTGCATAGCTACTAACTACATCATAAAAGAGTAATTCGGGAAAAATTGAAACCTCTAGATATATTGTTTTGGTATTAGTAATTATTAAATGATCGATTTTTTTATGGAAGAGGCCGACCACCCCATTTGTCCTGGGTAGGACCCGTTTGTATACATCCCACTATCTGTAAGAATCTACTCTTTCTCAGGCAGTGGAGTGAGATTCGAACCCGCATCGGCGAGAAGGTGACGTTGCGAATTTTAGTTGTACTTATATTATATATGACATCAAACATGTTCATACCTGGAGACATTTCCATGTGACAATCCATGCAGGCGAAAATCTCCGCGGTTACTTGTTCTATACCTTTCTGTCTTGCCATCATTAAACCTACCGACTGTGGTAACCGTATAAGCTGTACCTTGGGTAGGTTTGCCACGTGAATATTCAGTTTGGATTTTAGCTCATCTGAAACGCAAATATGAGAACAACTTATAACTACACTGTAAAAATTGTGTTGAGAGATTGAACACGTTACTAAACATGTTAAGTCTAAACACATTTAGGAAAGTATTCATAATCTAAACGCTTACTCGTTAACATGTTCTTTGCCTCAACGTGTTTAGTTCTAGAACATATTCCATATATAAGCGCAATCTTCAATTCCTTGTTTTATATAGAGCATGGAAGGTACGAATCCATTTCATGTGTCATGGCATACGCTTCGTCACATTCGTGCTACTTAAGGGACCAGGCAATATTTATCGGGGGATTGGGACCGGTGAGAAATGGCATGGGACAGGTACATTTTTGGTCGCGACAAACCAAGGGAAGATACTTTTTTCCGATTGCTTGCCATGAGATGTACACTTTTTTAAGTGTTTTTTTTTTTGCCAAACCTTTCAACAATACAAATATTAAAGCAGTGATCTAAGACCATAAAAGGGTGCGTATGGACCAGGCAATATTTCTATGGGCGTTAGGACCGGTGCAAAAAAAGTTCCAGTTAGTTAGAGAAAGGACACAACTGTGATGTTGTAGACGTTTTAATCACAGTACACTTTGTAACAAGAAATTCATAATCTTTGAAAAATTGATCCATTTCAGTACTGCATTTAACGTAAAGAGTTTGTACAAGTTTGCTCACACGCTTGAGCCAAACGCGTACGTTGCAACCCTAAAGGTAACAACTGCACTAAAGGTAACAAGCTGCACGTATGGTAACACTTTTGGGACTAAAGGTAACAAAAGAAGTCAAGTCTGCACTAAAGGTAACAACGACTGCACCAAAGGTAACACGATTTTTGACCTGTACTAAAGGTAACACCCCTATGCCCTAAAGTTAACAATACAGGTTTGGTACAATACTTAGGTACTTGCATTTAGATTAGAAATACGACCGTATATTTTTCCGAGAATAATAAACAGCAAAATACATTCTTTACAGTTAATTGTATCTGTTATTGTTTACGTTCACGCGGTTTTCTTCTAAAAGAAAAACGTATAATTTCAAATAAATTTTCATTTTCAAGGAAGCGAAGCTAATGCGCACGCATCCAATGTGACTCAATAAAAAATGACTATTCCTCTGTATGAACATACACTGTTGGTAGTTGTCTCCCTTGTACTGTTTTATCATTATCACAAGGCATGTTATTGTTGGTACAATAGAGACTGGAAAATAATGTAAATACAAAACTTGATTCGCATGTTGTCTACTTTTAAGAAAATATGGTATATAATAAAAGCTTGCAAGTGGGAAGATGTTGTAGGGGAGATTTTCAATTAGTTAAGAGGTTTAACGTTTCATAAAGAGCCCGTGTCTAATACAGAGTAAGCTTTTAGTTGTAGCTTTAGATTTAGCAACAATCAAGATAAGCCCAGTGGTAGAGCACTGGGCCCACAAGCGGAAGGTCGTGGGTTCAAACCCCGCCGGATGCTGGTCTCTCCATTATCATCTTTCATTTATTCATTGCTTATCATTCATTACCATTCGGCAAAAATCCACCTTCTCGGTCCTCAAATTTGATTCATGAGTAGTTAGTACCTCACTGCTGTCTTGTGACGATGTTAGGCCGACGTTCACTAAAAGAAGGGAAGCTGTAGACAGAAATTCGTTGGTTCTTCGTATGGCGCGTCTAAAGTATGCAGTGGCCAGTAGCCTAGTAGTGGCATAGTAGCTTGAATGGAGTACCATGGAGTACTAGGGGGAGGCTGTTTCACAGCAATAGACAATAACAGAAGACATATCAGCAATGTCCCAGAAACAATACAATCCGAAGGAAAAAAGAGAAAAATCAGGTGAACTGCGGGTGAACAGCGAGAGTCGTAGCAGAAACGGAATACACAGCGAGGATTCAGCAGAAAGTATGTCAGAACAGATCACCATCTAGTAGGAGGGACAACAGCAGAGCTGGCGGAAGACGGTTTGAGGGGAGGCGAAAGAAAGGAGCAGATATAAGGGGTTGAGAAGGTGGGCCAAAAAAAAAAAAAAAAAAAAAAAAAAATCAAGATAACTGTAGCAATAACGTACCTGTTATATCAGGTACCGTGGTTTTGTTATGTTTGGCTGAGTACAATGAAATACAATATGACTAAAGAGGTTTTAGATGTTATATTTCATGCAACTCTATCATATGAATTTCAGATCAAAATGTATCAGGTTACTGCTGGCCTCTGCTGACATCATTCTATCATAAAAGTACACATTTTTGTTCTGACCAGATCGACTCTATTACTGAAAACAACACACAACTTACGTCAAGAAATTATGATACAGGTAATAGATAGTGTCTGTTATAGATCATCATAAATGTATCATAGGATTACATATGATTCCTATTTTTTTACTATAGACTATTTGAAAGAATGTGAATGTCCTTTAATCGAGTAAAGGGGTTGATGCACTATTTTCAAACAATGTTTATTTCAAAGGACTCTGAAAAACTTGAAAAAAGCTGAAATAATTATCAAAATGTCATGAAAAATAAAGGAGGTCTGACCTATAGGAAATTTGCAAAGAAACAAAAATGGAGGCGGCCATATTTGAACGATGACGTCATGGCGCATTTTTACCATATATGGCATACTGATTAAATGTCTTTTAAAGCAGGGATACTGATTAAATGTTTTTTAAAGCGAAGAAAATCACTGGGAATGAAAACTAAGCATACAATTTATACATTTTACATCTGTATATATATTTGTAATGAGTTTGCATGATTTTCTTTGCTTTATAATATATATGTCAATATGCAATATTTAGTAAACAGGCGCGATGACGTCATCGTTCCAAGATGGCCGCCTCCATCTATATTCTTTGCAAATTTTCAATAAGTCATATCTCATTTATTTTTCATGACATTTTGATAATTCTTTCAGCTATTTTAATGTTGTCAAAGCCCTTTTAAATAAATCTTGCTTGAAAATAGTGCATCAACCCCTTTAAGACTAACCGATATAAATCAATCCTACGACGAGTGGTATATATTTTTGACTCACGTCTATTTGTGATGGTGGTGTGGGGGCAGAGGTGGAGGGGGCGTGAATCTTTCATAAGTTTGCTTAATCTATCCGATAAAAGATATGTCATGAAAATCTAAAAACAATACGGTATCTTGATATCAAATCATCTTATTCAGCTACAGGATAACAGTTCTCCTCCGCCTTTTTCTAATTTTTGACATTAAACGTAATTTATATTCTAAATGCAGAGCATTACGATTTTAATTGTATGGAATAAGGTGAATCACGGATATTTCCATCTGAGGCAAAGTCATGGACTATTGCTGGGTTATTAGATAAAACAGATATTAGATATTTATTGAAAGGTAAACGGTAAAGGTAAAAGAAAATGTGGTTTATGCACTAAATTAACCTACTATATTAAACATATATATAAGGCTATAATGTTGTACTTTAAATAAACCTCAATTATAAATAACTTTATCATTCTATGGTTACTGTAAATATGTAATGTATATTTCGTGCATGTTGTTCAATATGTATTCCGTTGTATAAACATGTTCTATCTGTATTCTGTTGTATAAACATGTTCTATCTGTATTCAGTTGTATAAACATGTTCTATCTGTATTCTGTTGTATAAACATGTTCTATCTGTATTCCGTTGTATAAACATGTTCTATCTGTATTCTGTTGTATAAACATGTTCTATCTGTATTCCGTTGTATAAACATGTTCTATCTGTATTCTGTTGTATAAACATGTTCTATCTGTATTCTGTTGTATAAACATGTTCTATCTGTATTCCGTTGTATAAACATGTATTATTGGCTCTCCAAATGGGAAGAAATAAAAGAGCTATCTAACTATACCCAAAGAAATATTATATAAATATTGCATCCCAGTGAGGGTGACAGTGGATATTGTCAACCTAAGGAAAATAATGTCAACTGAGGCGAAGGGACAATAGTTTTGACTGTTCCAAAAACACCCATGAAATAACTCTCTATATAATCAGTTATTGCAAATCGGGATTCATTTAAGTTAGAGCTCTATAGGAAAACGTGTGAAAACATTTCGCTTATAACATGCATTAACTTATTTAAAATGTTATACATATATTATTCAATTACAGGGTTAGATTACACGGAAATCATTCAGTCGATGTTAATTGTGTTATACCGACGGGATAATTCTTCGTTCAATCAAATCGCTCATGTCTTTGCGCATTCAGATCGCGCATCAAACCGTTCATTGTTAGGAGGGCAACAGTCGAACTGTTTCATCCCTATGACGCCAATAGCGGGAAACCGTCATAAATGACTAATAGTCATGTATATAGAGAGTTAGGTAATAATAAACATTGTTCACCGGTGAACAGTACAATTTGCTTCACGCTAAGGGTATGGGCAATTCATTTTGGGAGTGTAAACGTGAGGTATAAAATCAAATATGATCAATCAAAAATCAAATATGATAAATCAAAATTTGAATTCAGAGTGGGGCAGGGTGATATGGAGCGGGGCGAGGAGGGGCGTGCAATATTGAAAGGCGGTTTAGATTTGATGAATTATGGTGCATTTTCAGAAAATATGAGGTTGTTAAATCCAATGATGAGCAACTGTGTACCGCCCCAACTAAAATCCGGCAAGCATATGTTTAAACTGCCCTCCCTGGATCAACTATTGTACTTGACATAGTGGTCACATCAGACGTTTGAGCTAAATTATGAACGTTTCTGAAATTACCCATCTAAAAGGAGGAAGAGATCCATTAATGCTTTCTTTTAATTTTCGAGACTTTTTAAGATATAACTTAAATGATATGCCTTCTATGAGCATCATGCGTGTGCGTATGCGTGCGTGCGTGCGTGCGTGTGAGTGTGTGTGTGTGTGTTGATGGGGTTGAGGGTGTGTGGGGAATGGGGTGTCAGATATGGCTGTTTTTTTTTAAAACCTTACAAGCTGTTCACAGAATTCACAGTATGAACAAGTTATGTAAAGATATCAGATGAAAACATAATAGCTTAAATAATTCAAGGGTCATTCTCTGCAGTTTATAATCTGACATGGCTAGTTTTTAAAAGAGTCTATTTTTTCTTTTATGACAAAGGTAACATCATAAAATAAAATATTTACAAAGGCAATTTAGGGGATGGGAGAGGGGGAGGATGGTATGTCATATTGGGGTGGGGGTGGGGAGTAAACCAGATATGATTGGTTTTCAAACTTATACACGATTTTATTGCTATTTACATATAAACAAGTCTGATAAATATTGGATGAAATGTAAACAAAACCACGTTTAGTACTGTTAAACATTTCAAGGGCAAAAACTCCGGTGTTCAAGGCTAGTTGTTGACTGTGTGCACACTTACTTCGACGACCAAGATAACTTCACGAATTATTTTAGTTGAGCAACCTGCATTTCCAATAAGAATAGCACCAAGAATAGGGTGTTACCTTTAATGTAGGTTGTTACCTTTAGTGCAGGTGAACAGTCGTGTTAACTTTAGTGCAGCAATTGTTACCTTTAGTGCAAACTTTTAAGTTACCTTTAGTGTAGGTTGTTACCTTTAGTCCCAAACGTGTTACCTTTAGTGCAGCTTGTTACCTTTAGTGCAATTGTTACCTTTAGTGCAATTGTTACCTGTTACCTTTAGTGCAATTGTTACCTTTAGTGCAATTGTTACCTTTCCTTTAGGGTTGTAACGCGTGTCCTCTCTCAATAATGAAATAAGGAATACTATTTGCTGTGTTATGTGTTGTTTTAGTCCTTTTTCCGAAAGGAAAGGTCTGACGTAGCCATATACCATTCGATTAACCATATTGTACATACACTATATAGCGGAATTTCTTTTTCGTTTCAGTATATTTTTACGCAGCCCGGTTTGTATAATATAGGGCTAATAAGACTATTGACATGCGTTTCTTGTAACATTCCATATTATACAAATCAACTCTAGAATGCTTTCAATCATAGCTAGGCCCATATTCGATAATAATTTTAATTTGCATCACAAGTGACATAATTATGTGCTGTTAAACAAATCAACAAAAGGGGTGGTCATGTATTATCCAGGAAAGCAATAAGGCCATGCATTCAGTACCGCATTTTTTCCAAAAAAAATATGAATGTTGAGATTCTCAGATAGTGTGTTTATGCATTCATTTCCATATAAACAAACACAAATCACAACTGTAGCAAAACAATGCTTGACATATGTCTCAAAATAGAATAATAATGTGAAAGAGTCCCAAAATGGCGCACTAAGGAATGCAAATGACACTTAAAAAACGCTTGGCGCACTTTATTGAATTGGGTTTTAAGGTGCACCAACACATGAAAAGGTTATATGGCGCCTAACAGGCATGAACATGCCAGGCTCATCTTCCATGTACATCAAGATAAAAATATGGAATATGGGCCTAGTACCTTCTCACCCTGAACTGCAGAGTTGCTGCAAATTCTATCGTAGAAACTCCATTTACGCTGGAGCCACTTTATCGTTTTTCGGCCACTGCTCTTTTGATGCGAGCGAGATAGCATCTGAAACAATGCAGGGATCATGATGAAGACCTTTAATGAACATGAACAAAAAAATGATAAAATGAACATGAATTTGGGGGGATTCTAACCCTCTGCCTACCCCTCCAAAGGGATCTGCAGTGGCCCTATTATTTGCCCCGTGACCAAACGGGGGCCCCCGGGAACACACGGGGCTTAGCGCACTTTAAGTTAGAGACATTGTACATGCATGTACTCATCTATTTTTTAACAATTCAACAAGTGTCAGCATATTTTGTCTTTTCAAGTAATAAAGGTGAATGTGTGAAAACCTTCGTTCCCTATATAAACTGCATGATACGGTTCTGTAATATACACATTATAGGTCTAATTACACTAAATCAACAGGATGTGCTCGCCTGGTGCAGTCGAAAGTAGTTCTGTATTAAAGAGTGCTAATCTTTTTTTCTTTAAAAACATTTTTTTAGTGCAGTTTCCTGTTATTTTTTGGCTGTAACTGTATTCTGGACATGTTGTTGATATTTGAAAATGCAGCTCATCATGTTTTTGACAGTTTTTGATATAAATTTGAGAAGTGAAAGTAGACAGGGTATGAAATTGCAAGGGGTAAAAATAGTGTTGACCTTTGACCCGGTGTTAGTATACAACTGAAGAAATGTTTCTTAGAAGGTATTAAACCCCCTATTTCCTTGTTGATGTTTAATAGCAGACATGTTTATTTGCATGATAAAGTAAGTTTCCCAGCATTCTAACGAGGTTTGAGTTTTTAACAGGTTGTCAACATAACAGGTTGTCAACATTCTAACTTTACTATGGAAGGGCAATGGAGACTCATTTAGGCTATTATAACCTTATATAAAATCAGTATTGTGCCTGTGTTTAATAATAAAAGTGAGTATTGGAATAAAATATAAGAGTAGGTCACCTTTGATTGTGATGAGTGTATATTATAGGCATACAAGAAGTAAATCAGTATGGTATTCATGCTTGGTGTAGTCGAAAGGAGTTCTCAACTAAATAATCCCTAACTCTTTTTTGATAAAAGGCATTTTTAGTATTTAAGTACTGTTTTTCTAGCTATTGTTCTTTATTGTTTTGTTTGTGGGAGCTAAGATCCATTTGCATGGCTGTATGATGATTTTATTTATCAACTTAAAAGTTTTGAAAGTGAAAGTAGAATACATGTACGAGGTGCCGAATGTTCAAGGTGTCAACAAAGATCTTGTATGCAAATGACCACTACTTTTCTCAGCAGTTTTCTAGAGAGGAATGTCACATCACTAAGAATATGTAAGTGAATCTTAGGTTGAACTTCATTTTGAATAATGGAAAACTAGAAAGCTTGGAAAATAGTGTACAGGACTCAATGGGATTTTTTTTACTTCCGGTACACTTTATAGCACGATTTGCCGTATTCAATGTACGTATTTTAATTGTCAGACCAGTCAGGAAATACTTCCGGGTCGTAGGTTGCTATACAAAAATGCAAAGTTTCTAATTTGCAAGTGTTTTCCCCAAGATTGTTTTTTATTTAATAACTTAATCTAACCTTATATGAATGAGTTAAAGCGTATTTAAGTGAACGAGTGTTGTGGAATTCGCGACTGATCTCCAAAAATAGCTTATTTTTGCAGTGTGTTCAATGGGAGAAATTTCATCGGACAACTTTCATATACATTTGTATTTAAACTTACTCTGGTCGGACCCATCGTCGTATACATTTGAACATAAACTTACTGTGGTCGGACCCGTCGTCGACAAGTATTATCTCCGTCAGAAGGTGGTCGGGTGTGTTCATCAGAATACTGTAGACGGTCCGCAGTAAGATACTGAGATGCTCGTTACGGAATGGTATCACCACACCCATGGCTGGGAGGTTATCCGGGTAGCGTAGATCTCGGCAACTACGAACAGAACAACAGGCCTGCCAAAACTTGTTAACACAAAATCCTGAGATTTTTAAAAATTAAGATTTAAAATGCGCGAAGAACATTTACCTCGTGCTTTTTAACGTAAAATTTAGAATGATTCAGTGCGCATGTCTCTTAATGAATACTTGAATGTAAAATCTGTTTTCGTACGGGCGGTCACTCTGATGGATGCACAAGGTTAACACTAACGGCATGAAAACAATTACTTTCCCCACTGACCGCAACGTTAAGATGCCACAAAAATTAATGATTTAATGCACCATCAAATCAAGTATGGATAATGCAGCAGTAAAATGTTCGTATTTTTTTTCGGGAAAAAAATGCTATCCATTTGAAAAATCGCCAGAAAGAAAAATCGCCAGAAAAGGTGGGTCACAAGACATGTAAGAAATATTTTGTTTGCTTACTAAACAGGTTAAGGGTTCATCTGTTGTCACTGATAGTTGCTAATAAAACTGTATGCATAGGTTTTTAAGTTGCACAATGTTCATCAATAATCCATTAAAACCTATGCATATACTTCTTAAACACACAGCAACAAAATCGAATAGAAATGGGCCATTTCCCCCTACTTAAATTACCCATTTAAATGAAAAAAAGAGGGATTAATTTTCAATATATGAGCAACACTCGACTACACCTCGGAGAACAGAGATTTATATGCAATTGGCGGTGGTAAAACTGTATTTCCGCTTCACTTTCGTGGCGGGGCATAAACCAAGCTTGCATAAACCCGTTCCAAGTGTTTTCATATCCTCCTTCTGCACCTGCGGCTGCGGTGACCCAGTGGAAAGTATCTCCCAATTTTAATTCTGAGATCACGAGCTCAAGCGTCACTAAAGCCACTATAATACGTCAGTGTTCATTACCACTAGACTACAATCACTAACACCACTATAATACGTCAGTGTTCATTCCCACTAGACTACAATCACTAACACCACTATAATACGTCAGTGTTCATTACCACTAGACTACAATCACTAAGACCACTATAATACGTCAGTGTTCATTGCCACTAGACTACAATCACTAACACCACTATAATACGTCAGTGTTCATTACCACTAGACTACAATCACTAAGACCACTATAATACGTCAGTGTTCATTACCACTAGGCTACAATCACTAACACCACTATAATACGTCAGTGTTCATTCCCACTAGACTACAATCACTAACACCACTATAATACGTCAGTGTTCATTGCCATTAGACTACAATCACTAAGACCACTATAATACGTCAGTGTTCATTGCCACTAGACTACAATCACTAACACCACTATCATACGTCAGTGTTCATTGCCACTAGACTACAATCACTAACACCACTATAATACGTCAGTGTTCATTGCCACTAGACTACAATCACTAACACCACTATAATACGTCAGTGTTCATTACCACTAGACTACAATCACTAACACCACTATAATACGTCAGTGTTCATTACCACTAGACTACAATCACTAACACCACTATAATACGTCAGTGTTCATTACCACTAGACTACAATCACTAACACCACTATAATACGTCAGTGTTCATTGCCACTAGACTACAATCACTAACACCACTATAATACGTCAGTGTTCATTGCCACTAGACTACAATCACTAACACCACTATAATACGTCAGTGTTCATTACCACTAGACTACAATCACTAACATCACTATAATACGTCAGTGTTCATTACCACTAGACTACAATCACTAACACCACTATAATACGTCAGTGTTCATTACCACTAGACTACAATCACTAACACCACTATAATACGTCAGTGTTCATTACCACTAGACTACAATCACTAACACCACTATAATACAGCAGTGTTCATTACCACTAGACTACAATCACTAACACCACTATAATACGTCAGTGTTCATTACCACTAGACTACAATCACTAACACCACTATAATACGTCAGTGTTCATTGCCACTAGACTACAATCACTAACACCACTATAATGCGTCAGTGTTCATTACCACTAGACTACAATCACTAACACCACTATAATACGTCAGTGTTCATTGCCACTAGACTACAATCACTAACACCACTATAATACGTCAGTGTTCATTGCCACTAGACTACAATCACTAACACCCTAGACTACAATCACTAACACCACTATAATACGTCAGTGTTCATTACCACTAGACTACAATCACTAACACCACTATAATACGTCAGTGTTCATTACCACTAGACTACAATCACTAACACCACTATAATACGTCAGTGTTCATTACCACTAGACTACAATCACTAACACCACTATAATACGTCAGTGTTCATTACCACTAGACTACAATCACTAACACCACTATAATACGTCAGTGTTCATTGCCACTAGACTACAATCACTAACACCACTATAATACGTCAGTGTTCATTACCACTAGACTACAATCACTAACACCACTATAATACGTCAGTGTTCATTACCACTAGACTACAATCACTAACACCACTATAATACGTCAGTGTTCATTGCCACTAGACTACAATCACTAACACCACTATAATACGTCAGTGTTCATTGCCACTAGACTACAATCACTAACACCACTATAATACGTCAGTGTTCATTGCCACTAGACTACAATCACTAACACCACTATAATACGTCAGTGTTCATTGCCACTAGACTACAATCACTAACACCACTATAATACGTCAGTGTTCATTGCCACTAGACTACAATCACTAACACCACTATAATACGTCAGTGTTCATTGCCACTAGACTACAATCACTAACACCACTATAATACGTCAGTGTTCATTGCTACTAGACTACAATCACTAACACCACTATAATACGTCAGTGTTCATTGCCACTAGACTACAATCACTAACACCACTATAATACGTCAGTGTTCATTGCCACTAGACTACAATCACTAACACCACTATAATACGTCAGTGTTCATTGCCACTAGACTACAATCACTAACACCACTATAATACGTCAGTGTTCATTGCCACTAGAGTACAATCACTAACACCACTATAATACGTCAGTGTTCATTGCCACTAGACTACAATCACTAACACCACTATAATACGTCAGTGTTCATTGCCACTAGACTACAATCACTAACACCACTATAATACGTCAGTGTTCATTGCCACTAGACTACAATCACTAACACCACTATAATACGTCAGTGTTCATTGCCACTAGACTACAATCACTAACACCACTATAATACGTCAGTGTTCATTGCCACTAGACTACAATCACTAACACCACTATAATACGTCAGTGTTCATTACCACTAGACTACAATCACTAACACCACTATAATACGTCAGTGTTCATTACCACTAGACTACAATCACTAACACCACTATAATACGTCAGTGTTCATTACCACTAGACTACAATCACTAACACCACTATAATACGTCAGTGTTCATTACCACTAGACTACAATCACTAACACCACTATAATACGTCAGTGTTCATTACCACTAGACTACGATCACTAACACCACTATAATACGTCAGTGTTCATTACCACTAGACTACGATCACTAACACCACTATAATACGTCAGTGTTCATTACCACTAGACTACAATCACTAACACCACTATAATACGTCAGTGTTCATTGCCACTAGACTACAATCACTAACACCACTATAATACGTCAGTGTTCATTGCCACCAGACTACAATCACTAACACCACTATAATACGTCAGTGTTCATTGCCACTAGACTACAATCACTAACACCACTATAATACGTCAGTGTTCATTGCCACTAGACTACAATCACTAACACCACTATAATACGTCAGTGTTCATTGCCACTAGACTACAATCACTAACACCACTATAATACGTCAGTGTTCATTGCCACTAGACTACAATCACTAACACCCTAGACTACAATCACTAACACCACTATAATACGTCAGTGTTCATTACCACTAGACTACAATCACTAACACCACTATAATACGTCAGTGTTCATTACCACTAGACTACAATCACTAACACCACTATAATACGTCAGTGTTCATTACCACTAGACTACAATCACTAACACCACTATAATACGTCAGTGTTCATTGCCACTAGACTACAATCACTAACACCACTATAATACGTCAGTGTTCATTGCCACTAGACTACAATCACTAACACCACTATAATACGTCAGTGTTCATTGCCACTAGACTACAATCACTAACACCCTAGACTACAATCACTAACACCACTATAATACGTCAGTGTTCATTACCACTAGACTACAATCACTAACACCACTATAATACGTCAGTGTTCATTACCACTAGACTACAATCACTAACACCACTATAATACGTCAGTGTTCATTACCTCTAGACTACAATCACTAACACCACTATAACACGTCAGTGTTCATTACCACTAGACTACAATCACTAACACCACTATAATACGTCAGTGTTCATTACCACTAGACTACAATCACTAACACCACTATAATACGTCAGTGTTCATTACCACTAGACTACAATCACTAACACCACTTTAATACGTCAGTGTTCATTACCACTAGACTACAATCACTAACACCACTATAATACGTCAGTGTTCATTACCACTAGACTACAATCACTAACACCACTATAATACGTCAGTGTTCATTACCACTAGACTACAATCACTAATACCACTATAATACGTCAGTGTTCATTACCACTAGACTACAATCACTAACACCACCTATTCAAAATAGCAGGCTCAGTAGTTCAGAAGATACGACCATTGTTTTAGAGCTACAAGCCGGCGTCGGTTCACTTACTGACGGACGCTCTCTCTCTCTCTCTCCCTCTCTCTCTCTCTCTCTCTGAAGTTACTGTCCATTATAACCTTATAATTATGATTTGTTCATGTATTTCTTTCACAACAAAAAACTTACATGTCGGGTCGGGTATCTTCCACTACCCTGTATAACGAAATAATATCACTCAGGTAACCATTGAAATCGTCTTCCTCGAAATGTTGATCGTAATTTACTTTATCTTCTGCTGTCAGATCAGACTCTTGCATTATCACTGCATTACCTGTTATACCTGCAAAAAATGTTTGTTGTTTTATCAAACGTGGTGATGCATTAATGCCGGTTATACCTGCAAAGTAAATCTGTTAGTTTATCAACATCACACCATTAAAGGCTATACCTGCAAGATAATAATGTGTTGTCTTTTCTTATTTTTCTACTTTTTTTTTCTTTTTTTTTTTACTCCTCGATACAATATAACGTCACTGCCAGTTATACGTACTTGGAGAAGGGTGCATTCTTGAACGGTGGGTGGGGATATATAATAGCATATAACAAATTAACTTAACTGTCTTTTACTTTCGGTTAGATAGCCCAAACCTAGTACGTATGCGTACAGCCTATTTATAGCGGCAGGTAGCAATTGTCTCTGCTTAGAGCAATGACAAGCTGATAGTAGGCAATATATAATGCAAAAATGAATCTACGGTAAAAAAGAATAGAACGAAAAAAAAACTTTTCAAAAGTCGGACGAACAAGAGTGTTGTCCGTTTTTGGACAGGGATTATCATCTAAGGAACATACGAATCCGTGGTTCCCCGTTTCTGCAATGAAAGTATCGATCATAGAGTATTTGAAAAGAGAGTACAGCACATAATTATGTTCACTTGACTTCGCCATGGGTCAAAAGAAACCCGAAACATTGGCATTCGCAACTTCTTGGTAGTTATGTTTGTTACGTATACCTCAGTGTATCGAATGAACTGAGGCGACATGGGTGGCATGCATTTTATGACCTATGCAGCCACCTTTTGACTACTTACTTCTTAGTCAATATATAGCAAACTGTGTGGTTTTTCTACGGCTCCCGGTGTCCCGGGCGTGGTGTGGGGGGAGGAGGTAAACCTTTGAAAATTAGATTTTTTTCTATGTTACCATGTATTTTAGTTCAATAATATGGATTGAACAATTTATTTTGAACACTGTGAATTTTGAACTCTGTGAGAAAACCACGTTTGGAATATATATCGAGAAAATTACGCCCAAAACATATTTAAACCTGGCCTTGATTGAATAGCCCCTAATTTCTTAAAAAGACAACGTAGCGGAATATATATGGATGTGTTTCATACATTTGCAACGAAGTCGATGGGTCCATGCTCTTTAGGAATTAAGGCTCGATCTGGCTTGATTTAAACCGCGATCCGCGCTTCGTTTAACGATTGAATCTGTCATTTATATGGTACCTAGCTCATCGATTAACCATTAGTACAGACTTACTCGCCTGAAATTCTTGTCAACCACGATCCAGCGGGGGTGGCTTTGGCTCACATGTTGGAAATCGTGGGCTCGATCCCCGACCGCATCACACCAAATACGTAACTAGTAGCTCCATTGCTTGACGATTATGATATAAGGGTTATGCTGTGACAGGTCGGTCCGATGTCAGTTTAATGTGACTGGATGAGTTATGGCATGTGTCTACGGCGTGATCCACTTCCATATATGATATATGCACTGCATGTACTTAGCGTGTTTTAGCATATTTTGTCCATTTTTACAAATCACAGGTTTTTCAGTATACATTCTGACATATAGGAAATAACATTTTGATTAAGCGCATGAATGAATGAATGGTGTTTTACGGCACATCGACACATAAATAGGTCATATTGTGCGCAAAAACTGATGAAAGATGAAGAAATGAAGTAGTAATAAAAAAAGAAATGTAAATATATAGGTAGTAATATAAACTATATATGTAAATCAACAAATGCCCCTCAACGTGTATATCAATAAGTATATATATATATATATAAGAACATAATTATTATAATTATTTATATAGTCTGATTTCTTTCAGGAAATCTAAAACAAGACTAAAATATATAGTATCAAATAACTCTTTCATAGTATTAACATTGTAGTACCTTTGACGCATAGGAACAAAAGTCTACACATTCCAACACGATGTGTTCGACCGTTAAAATCCACCGGTGCAAATCAGGGTATACATTCTAGTAATTGCTCACCTTGTAATAAATATGAATGAGTATAACGTGTATGCCCTATCCAGCACCGTGCTAGGACAACTTCTTCTCGACGAATGGGTCTACTAGAAGAACGCCATTCTCCGAGTAACGGAGTTTATTGTTAACTGACAAATCCTAAGCGGCTTGCCAAGAGTTACGAATATATGTGTTAATACAACTTTTAAAATAGTTTAAGGTAATTATATGTAACCCTAATGCTGCTTTAGCAGCACTATCAGCTCTATCGTTACCACGTATTCCTACATATCTTGGAAGAAAGCAGAAAATAATAACATATCATGTCATATTACCCAGGGCTTGAAGAGATGAAAGGGAATCAGAAAAGATTAAAAAATGATCATCCTCAGATTCCTGAATAGATTGCCTTAAGTTCAGCTGAAAAGATAGAGGCCTTGTCAGGCAGGCGGCTCTTTTTGCTGTGTTTGTGAACAACATCTGCTGCAGCTACATTATCTCCGTCTTTAGAAACCTATGTGTATATATGTTGAAAGTTATTGTATTTCGATTTAATTTCATTAAATTGGCTTTGTTCAGACAGTAAGGTCTCTATTGAATTTGTTACTATTACAAAGATCAAAAATAATTGTTGGTGTTTCCAAAGTCCACGGCGGAAGTTGTAGTACTTTGTACTTGGCAATCAAATTAAGGTCGATTTCAGTGTCTCTTAATTTTGGTTTAATACATAGACCAAATTGTCGAATGGCCTTCGGTTTTCGATCAAAAAGAGGTTCATAACTAGGAATAAAAACAGTATCGAAAGTTGGGTTGGGTTTGAAGGGTTAGATTGTAATTTAATGGCATATTGAAGGGCTAATTTGTCCCGTCTATGAGACAGTGATGGTTCATTAGCTTCAACATATAGACTTTCGGCTGGTGATGTACGAAAGGCACCTAAGGCGAGTCGCAAACCTTCATTATGTATAGGATCTATGACTTGCGAGTCGATCCATATACTATTGAGCAGTAGTCCAGCTTGGCACTTGGCCTAGACCAAGGAATTTTGTCTCATCCACTACTGGTATTGGTGACCTATCCAGAGTTAGATGAAGGTCTTCGTGATGTTTACGTGGTTGACAAAAGTGCATACAATTAGTTTCAGATTTAGAACATTTTAAACCAATTTCATTCGACCAGGTCTGAAGTTTATTGAGACATTGTTGAAGTTGTCTCTCAATAGTGTTCATGTTTTTTGCACGATAACATATAACAATGTCCCTTTAAGATACCATTTATGTTTACATCAGTATGTGTAACAGCTCGTGGGATTTAATCACAATATATTATAAATAAATCGCAAATCCCAGAGCTTATCTTAATCCGAAATCATACAAGACTAATATCATGCAAATACGTGCATAATTATGCACACGGCTGTTCATTTGACGAGCTAACATCATTACATTGATCATCAAAGAAGCAGACCAACTCACTCAGTAATTCTGGTCGTTAACAGCAGGTTCAAGTAAAAACCTATCGTCTGTTTGAGGGGAGGGTAACTTCTTTGGTTTTCAAGAACCCTTTTTTTTTTATTCTCAACGTATTCAGAGATATACATTTATCGAACAGATAATTCTTAAGCCTCACCAGCACTGTTCATCATTATATTAGATGTCATTTTCTTGCCAATTTCAAAGGAATAGCAACAGATGTCGCACCCCGAGAGTGTGTAAAACTTCGACAACATCCGCTCACATTAACGTTTATCAACGTTATCATGTTTATGGATTAATCTGGTCAAATCTAAATATTCTTTTCTTGCCAGTCTCAAATAATAGTTTTTCCACACCATAATGATCAAAGTGGTATACTGGTAGTTTAAATAATCCGTGTCTGGTCTAAGAAGAAGAAGAACAACACCTTGTCTGGATTTGAACTTGGCTGAATAGCAATAAATGAATAACGATGATGGTATCATCGTTCCCGTGGTGAGTTGAAGGTCGCCAATGACAACTACACCGTCATATGCTATTTTCAATGGCTGGTGTATATAATATTGGTCCTCTCAAAGAAGTTCATGGGCACTTTCTGCAAGGTGTTTTATATACAATATTTCAAATCTCCTTTTTCCTTGCTACTTGTAAGAACCTTTTTCTAGGCATGAAAGATAATTTTATATGCCCGCTTGCAAAACGGGACGTATTATGGTATGGGGTTGTCTGTCCGTACGTGGGCACGTCTGTACGTCCGTACGTTCATTTTTGCATGATAACTCAAAAAGTATGAAACCCAACCACATGAAACTTGCCCTAGGTGAGAGGAGGAACCCTATTGTTGTTGGGGCCAGTAGGTTCAAGGTCAAGGTCACGGTGATCTTATATGGAAATATGTTTGTGATGTCTTATTTGACATTTTATTCATCTTTAAAATTGTTCTTTGTTTCTGTGTGTGTTTGTGGTTGACTGTCGTCCTTGAATGCTACTTTTCCTGTTCGATTTTTATATTTAGATGTATATACATAGGTATATAGCCCTTGATGAGAGGAGAAACGCTATTGTTTTTGGGGCCAGTAGGTCAAATGTGTTAGGTCACAGTGACCTTATATGTGAATGTGCAGTCCGTACAATAACTTCAAAACCATAACACCTATTCTCATAAAACTTCACTGGTATATTACCCTAAGTAAGAGTAGAAACCCTTTCGCATTTGGGACCAGCAGGTCAAAGCTCAAGGTCATAGTGACCTTATATGGAAATATGTATTTAGCACAATAACTTCAAAACCGTAATGGCTACACTCATAAAACTTCATAGGTACATTGCGCTATGTGAGAGCAGAAGTCAAGTTGCTTTTGGCGTCAGTAGGTCAAAGGTCAAGGTCACAGTCACCTTATTTGGAAATATGAATTCTGCATAATAACTTCAAACACCTACACTCATAAAACGTAATAGGTACATTGCCCTAGGTGAGAGGAGGAGCCCTATTGTTTTTGGGGCCAGTAGGTTTAAGGTCAAGGTCACAGTGATCTTATATGGAAATATGCCTTCTACACAATAACTTCAAAACCGTAACACCTACACTCATAAAACTTCATAGGTACATTGCCCTAGGTGAGAGGAGGAACGTATTGCTTTTAGCGTCAGTATGTCAAAAGTCAAGGTCACTGTCAACTTATATAAAATAATGCATTCCTCATGATAACTTCAAAGTTGAAACACCTACACTTTTAAAACTTCATACATACATTGCCCATGGTGAGTGGAGAAACCCTATTGTGTTTGGAGTCAGTAGGTCAAAGGTCAAGGTCACCATTGATTATATGGAAATGTAAATTCCACATGATAACTTCAAAACCGTAAAACCTACACTCATAAATTTTCATAGGTTCATCACCCTTGTTGAAAGCAGGAACCCAATTTAGTGTAGGCCTAGTACGTCAAGGTCACGGTGACCTTATATGGAAATATCAATTCCACATGATAACTTAAAAAACGTAAAATCTACAGTCATGAAACTTCATAGGTTCATCTCCCTTGTTGAAAGCAGGAACTCAATTTCTTGTGGGCCTAGTATGTCAAGGCCACATTGACCTTATATGGAATCAATAAATTCAAATCGTAACACCTTCACTCATAAAACTTCATGGGTACATTACCCTAGGTGAAAGGAAAAATCCGTTTGTTTTTTGGGCCAGTAGGTCAAAGGTCAAGATCACCGTGACCATTTTTGGAAATAGGCATTCCATCTGATAACTTCAAATCATAATACCTACACTTATGAAACTTTATAGGTACATTGCCTTTGGTGAGAGGAGGAGCCCTATTGATTTGGGACATTTATTCAAAGGTCAAGGTCACCGTGACATTATATGAAAATAGGCATTTCGTGCGAGATAACATCAAAACCATAACACCTACACTCCTAAAACTTCATTGGTACATTGCCCTTGGTGAGGGAAAGTAACGTAATTCATATGGGTAAGCAGATCAATAGTCAGGGTCGCTATAACCATATGTGGTAATATGCATTCTGCACGATAACATCAAAACCATAACACCCCACCGATAAAACTTCTTATGTGCGTTGACGTTGGCAAGAGAAAAAACGTTATTGTCCTTGGGATCAATAGGGCAAATGTCAAGGACACCATGACCTTATATCGAATTACACGTTTCGCCAAATAACTGTGAAAGCACAACACTCACACTCATGAAACTTTATAGATACATTGCCTTTGGTCAGAGAAGGAACCCTGTTGCTTTTGTGGTCACTAGGCCAAAGGTCAAGGTAACCAGTACATATTCCAAGTGATAACTCCAGGAGTACAATACCTATACTCGTGACACTTTGTAGATACATTGCGTTTAGTGAGAGGAGGAACCATATTGCTTTTGGGCTTAGTAGGTCAAAGGTTAAGGTCACCACGTCCTCTTATGGACATACACATTGCAAATGACACTCCCGCAAATAATAACAATTTAATAAGTATGAAACCCACACTTATTAAACTTCATATGTGCATTGTCCTTGGTCAGAGGAGGAAGCCTATTACTTGTGGGTTCAGTAGGTCATCAAGGTATAAACAACTTACATGATTACATAACACTAAATATTTACTAAAATATCACGTTGCTATAGGAAGATGTAGTATACAGCAAACATTTTGTTCAATTTCGTCCTCTCTTTTTATTTAAGAATTTAATTAAAGATTTTAAAGGTATTTTGGTACTTTTTGTAGATATAACAGAAATAGGTACTATTTTAAGTATAAAAAAGTTGATGGGAAAACAAAAACAATTATATAATACATTTTGAAATATTATAGGGCTTTAACACGTTTTTTTAAAAAGAATTTGCAGTATTGACCTAAATTTTGGACTCTTTTGGAAAAAATTCTCTAAAGGTTAAAATAAGTATTAAATTGCTAAAACTACATAAGAATATACTCACTAGTATTGACCTATGGTATTTTATCTTCCTATAAGCTCCATATCAATCTTTACAAAAATGGCGGCCATCTTGGATGCCATATTGGTTTACTCGGTTCGCCCTCATTTTTGCCAATTTATTGTCTGATAAACTTCAGACCAAGACGAACATTTTGATATATAACATGTTTTGTTCTAGTTTTGTTACCACCTACCCCTTAAAATAATCATCGATTTTGGCCATGGTCACCCCACTATATAGGTAACATATATATATTTTTCTACACTTTATTTTGTTAGATATTGACACTAATTTTTAAAGTTATTAAATGATCAATATCCAATTTGTTTATTCCGTTAAGTAGCCTCGGGCAAATGGTGGCCTATATCACTTTGAACATTAAACCCTTTGAATATATTTATATTTTATTATTGAATGATATTGGCTTACATCGAAAGTCGAAAGCAAATATTGGCCGGATCAGCAGCTCATACTTACGGTAATTGTTCCTTATGCATACATTATATATTTGAGAAGTATTATTGTTTACGAATGATCATTGCTGCGTAAATTTACAATATAGGAAGGTTTATAATACTCGGGAGGCAGTGGGGCCCAAAATGAACATTTTCAATTTTTGATCAGTTTTTTCCCCCTTCTGTCTGCTTGTCATATACTTTAATGAAAACAATATCTACTTTTTTTTGTCAATTGATCAGTGTTATTCCCCTACCGGTCTCAAGCACTTGTATTGGGTCAAAACTTAAATTGGCAAAATATGTGGTGGGAAGTGGCCATAGCCCCCACCCGCCCAACACACCCCCACCCCCACAAACCCTGTCAGATTATTGAGGTGTACCTGCATCCCGCTCCCCACACCTTTCCTACGGCTATGCATTAATATGTGCATAGTATGATCGAAACAATGTCTAGACAATTTACATCAATAAGTAGCAAGTATTAGTGTTTGCGGATGCAGAAGTGGACGGAGTGGGGAATAGGATCTGAGGAATTCACGTGTAAAGCGTGTTTTATGTGTATGCCTGTCAACATTTTCTTTAACGTTGCCTCCCATCCCCGCAACCCTCTCACCCACCCACTTCCACCCCTACACATACACACATAAATCCAGTGCATACTCTTATGTGCCTATACCTTTAGAATGCCCTATTGGTTAAATGGCGGAGGGACTATAAACCTCAGAACTACACACACACATACACACATAAACTCAAATTGTGTATCTGCCCTGGTTTTTATTATGCGTTCATCAACAGCACCAAGTTTAGACTCGCGTCTAACGGTTGAGGAGTACATTCTTGAAATAAACTATTTCGTGCGATTATGTTACGTTGATAACTACTTATCTGTTTTGGTTTTATAGATAGATATTTTATTCAAATATAAGGCAGTACGCCTAACAGTTCAGATGCAAATAGTATATGAAATACACACAATATTTTCCAGTTAATGACAATTTGTATAATTTCATAGGTGAGTTTCAAGATCATCTGTATATGTTACGAGTTAAAAAGTATTTGACAACTATTAAGTATATAAGTGTTTAATATATATTTTTTTGTTTTGGTTTTATATAATAAAGAAGACAAATCAATGACAACCAATATTCGATATTTTCTGACGTCACTCCATTACAGTTTACATTGACCAGAGTGTACGGCTAAAAAATAATTAAGGTGTCACAGTAGCTAGCAAGAACCTGTCAACTAAATTTCCATTGAAACAGTACATTTTGAAAAACGTTGTTACCTTTAACGTAGATAGTTGTTACCTTTAACGTTAACATGAAAAGTTATTAGCTTTAGCGCTGTTACCTTTAGAGTAAGAGGTGATTATTACCTTTAGCGGAGGTTGTTACCTTTAGCTTTAGAAGTGTTACCTTTAGCGGCGGATGTTACCTTTAGCTTTGGAAATGTTACCTTTAGTGGCGGTTGTTACCTTTATCTTTGGAAGTGTTACCCTTGCGGAGGTTAATACCTTTAGCGGAGGTTGTTACCTTTAGCGGTAGAGGTGATTGTTACCTTTAGCGGCGGTTGTTACCTTGGTGATTGTTACCTTTAGCGGAGATTGTTACCTTTAGCGGTAGAGGTGATTGTTACCTTTAGCGGAGGTGATTGTTACCTTTAGCGGAGGTTGTTACCTTTAGCGGTAGAGGTGATTGTTACCTTTAGCGGAGGTTGTCACCTTTAGCGGAGGTTGTTACCTTTAGCGGCGGTTGTTACCTTTAGCGGAGGTTGTTAACTTCAGCGGAGGTTGTTACCTTTAGCGGAGGTTGTTACCTTTAGCGTTGTTAGTACACTGCCGATTGCACCACCAACGTGCCCAGCCTCGCATTATTGTCAAATATTAAGTTATTGCCTATATTCTCAGTATATAAGATATATTTTAACGATATGCTATATGTCAAGTCACATTTTGTAATTATAAATAACGTTTCTTCTGATTAAAATTAAAAATCAAGCACAATGACGACCTTATTTTTCTGCAACTCCTTTATTACAAATATAGTTCATTGTAGCCACTCTTTATACTCGAGTTTTTTTTGTGTTATTTTTAAAGAAGCTAACTCATAAATTGCTAGGATGTGTGAAACTATACTGACCTGGGCCGAATTGTCGTACCTCCACTCTTTGTTTAAAGTGAGGTATTTCTCGCTCTATTGGCGCCTCATTACTCCTAACCACTTTCACTTCCGGAACTGGCTCCACGCATTCTTTTGATTGGAAAGTCTTATTTCTGATGTCATCATTATGCATTTTGAGAACAAGAAGCACAATAGTGGTGATGTAAATTCCAAAAACAATTGATATACGATATATAAATTTCATTCTTAGATTTTCTGAAAGCAAAACATTCAGTAAATTCTAAATTGAAAAAAAAAAATCAGCAGTGTGTATAGTTAGTTACATCCATAATTGTGTTCATAAGAATAGTGACACGTCGTTTTTTCAGATGTATTATTACAACTTCCCGTTTTCGTTCGACGCGTCATGAAGAGGTCCGCATGTTACGCAGGTTTCAATACAAATGCTATACAAATACTGAAACAGATATATCACTGTTTTATTTTGTTTTGAAAATGTATGTTGCACAGATAACTTATTATATATACACTTCATGTAAAAGCTTACCCGTTTATATATTTTTTACTTTATTTAAATTATAAATACTGATTGCTTTTATGAAGTTTTACATACAAGGAACATGAATATTAAACATATATATTGCAGTACACGTTTATATGTATACAAACCAGCTCTGATCAGAATGTATTCGTTCGGTCAATAAAATGTGTAATGTTACATGATAATGAACGAGAATTATATTAGACAATCAAGTAAACACCATGTTTAAATGGACTTCAGTACATGTCGAAAGTGTACCTTTTACAGAACATGATGCAGATTTTCAAAAGATTTGCGACTATTTTGATCGATTTTAAAATTTAGTCGCACATTTGTTGACATATGTTTCGTGACAAAAAAAATTTATTTCCGTGATAAATAATGTCCGAATGCGTTCTGCTGATACAGTAGGAACTAGCTTGACAATGTCTGTAACCAGTAAATACTGCCTTTCACATTACGTGGTCCGAGTATTAACTTTCATACCTCATCCAACCCCTTCTCCTAGAAGCAAAAACGGAGTTGGCTGGGGTATGAAATAAAATCTTAAATTTGGCTGGCTTAAAACGCTTGCATATTGTAAAACTAAACCATTTAATAGGTAATTTTACACAACTTATCGCATTTTTTCAGTAAAAAATATTTTTAAACGAGTTTTATTGTCGAAATATCCGTTATAAAATCCTGCTATTATAAGCTTTCCCATCGCTTAATGGAATTAAGGCGGGACCACGTAATGAGGGAATGTATGCGGCAGAGCTATTTGAGAAAAAGGTTTGCTTTTCGGCCCTAAATACATAAAACACTGCATAGACATAGATATATTTACATTTTTTTTATTTACTGTTTTTGTTGTCTGTGTACGTCAAAAACAAGTACAAAAAACAAAAAAAAACTGCTGAGAAACTGTGATCTTTCTCGTTTAAATATATAGCAAATGTGTTCCATTCCTTTAAAGGGGCACACGGCAGATTTGAAGTGTTTGAATGGGTGTCTCGATTTATATATGCAGTATCATTTTCCCTTTTACCCTGGTTACATTTAAATAAATCAAATTTTAAGTGTTCACTAGTTCGTCTTATTATACTAACAGTTTTAATACATTACTGGTGCAATAATATCAAAAAGTAATAATATACAAAAACAAATTGCTTAGTACTATGCTTATAATTAATATTAATGATTGAACAAATGCAAGTTATGCAGAAAAACTAGCGGGACGTCGTGAATTTTTTAAAAAAAAATGAAGATTGCCGTGTGTGCCTTTAAGGACCAGGATAGATTTCCTATATAAACGTTTGTTTAATGAAACTGTAATCAGTACCATCTGTTAATTTGTCGTTTATTTCTGCACATCAACTAGAAACACGTCGACATGTCTTAATCCGATTAAATGGTATCACGTTGCTTTTTCTCTGTTCTAAACAACAATCGATATACGCGAATAAACAGATGATGATGGTTATGCTCATGAAATAATATCACACATACGTGTAGCTTTACATTTTTAGAACAGTTGTAAAGAAAATGCCAAATATCGCCTTAAAAAATGTCTGTTTTAACTTGATTATTATGGCTTTTTAAAGTGGTCGACCCGTTCAAAAAGCACTGGTTATGTTGACTGCACATCAACATTGCTCAGTACAGATGACCTTAAAAGGACACACGGCAATCTTGATTTGTGTTAACAAAGGAACACACGGTAATCTTGATTTGTGTTAATAAAGGAACACACGGCAATCTTGATTAATAAAGGAACACACGGCAATCTTGATTTTTGTTAATAAAGGAACACACGGCAATCTTGATTTGTTTTAATAAAGGAACACACGGCAATCTTGATTTGCGTTGATAAAGGAACACAGGGCAATCTTGATTTTTGTTAAAGGAACACAAGGCAATCTTGATTTGTGTTAATAAAGGAACATACGGCAATCTTGATTTGTGTTAATAAAGGAACACACGGCAATCTTGATTAATAAAGGAACTCACGGCAATCTTGATTTTTGTTAAAAGGACACACGGCAATCTTAATTTTGGTAAAACTCGCGGCGTCCCGTTAGTTTTTCTACTTAAATCGCATTTATTCAATCATTATTATCAATTATAAGAATAGAACAGGCAAATTATTTTTACATTTTACTAACTTTTGATAATATTGCACCAATAATATATCCATTACGTGGTCCGCCTTAATTCCATTAAGCGATGGACAAGCTTATATTAGCAGGAATTTATAACGACAATAAAACATGTTTAAAAACATTTTTTGCTGAAAACATGCGACAACCTGTTTAAAATTACCTATTAAATGTTTTAATTTTACAATATGCAAACTTTAATCCGAAATTAAGGTTTTTATTTAATACCCCAGCCAACCCCGTGAAGGGAGTATGAAAGCTAATACTTGGACCGCGTAATGTAAACATTTAGTAGTATATTGAAGAAAACTGAAACTTAATTTTTTTATTTAATTATATCAGGACCCGTTTATATTCCACTTATCTACCGTCCCTGATTATATGCAAGCAGTTTTAACGTTAAAATGAGTTTGGATTAATAAACAGAGATGCTAATTTTAATGCTTGAACCGCCCAGACTCTATTGTGCCCATCCCTTTGAGACGTCTCATCGGGTGGGGGACGTTAAACCTTCGAACGACACACACACACACAATCACACACACACACGTTTAATGCTTAAATACAACTCAAAATTGTCGTGTGTTCCTTTAAAACTCGTGGCGTCCCGCTAGAATTTCTACATGATATGTATTTGATCATTCATTAATAATAACTACTAACTGTGGATTATATTGCACAAATAATATATTTAACAAGAGCTGTCGGAGAACAGCGCAGCTCGACTATTCGATTTTTCAGAGAAAAATAAATTATATAGCTAGTATATACCATCAGAAAACAAAACTAAAACAATGTGGGGTGGGGTTGGGGGCGCAACATAGCTACGTGTAAAAATTGATCAAAACTACAGAGAAATATGTAAAAAAAAATATATTAAAAAAAAAATCAAGTTTTGAGTGGGGTGAGGGTGGGGGATAGATGGGGTGGGTGGTGGGGGTAGTGAGGGTGGTGAGGGCAATATATATCTGTAAGAATCTATGTAAGAATTCACCAAAACAACACAAAAATATGTAAAAAAATAAAAATAAAAAATACGATTTTGAGTGGGGATGGGGGAGAGGCGTGGGGTGGGGAGGGCAAATTATATGTGTAAAAAGCTATGTAAGAATTGACCAAAACAACACAGAAATATGGTAAAACAAAATAAAAATAACAAATTTTTCGTGTGGGGGGAGTGGGGGAGTGGGGGGTGGAGAGGCAGGGAATGGGGTGCAGGGGGCAACATATATGTGTAAGAAGCTATGTGTAAAAATTTACCAAAACAACACAGATATACGTAAAAAAACAATAAACAGTAAATAAAAATATTCCATTTCGAGCGTGGGAATGGGGTGGGGTAGGGGAGGGGGCAACATAGCTAAGTGTAAGAATTGACCAAAACAACACAGAACTATGAAGAGTTTCGAGTGGGGTGGAGGGGGTAATGGGGGGTAGTGGGGGGTAGTGGAGGGTGGAGAGGCAGGGAATGGGGTGGAGGGGCAACATATATGTGTAAGAAGCTATGTGTATGAATTTACCAAAATAACACAAATATATGTAACAAAACAATAAACATTAAATAAAAATATTCCATTTCGAGCGTGGGGGTAGGGTGGGGGTGGAGTGGGGGTGGGGTGGGGTGGGGGAGGGAAGGTGGGACAACATAGCTATGTGTAAGAATTGACCAAAACAACACAGAAATGTGTAAAAAAAAAATATAAAAAAAATGGAGTTTCGAGTCGTGGGGGTGGGGGGGCGGGGGTTAGTGGGGGGTGGGGGGTTGGAGAGGCAGGGAATGGGATGGAGGGGGCAACATATATGTGTAAGAAGCTATGTGTAAGAATTTACCAAAACAACACAATATATGTAAAAAACAATAAACATTAAAACTAATAAAAATATTCCATTTCGAGCGTGGGGTTGGGGTGGGGGAGGGGAGGTGGGGCAACATAGCTATGTGTCAGAATTTACCAAAACAACACAGAAATATGTAAAAAATAAATAAAATTAAAATTAAATAAAAATATTCTAGTTTCGAGTGTGTGGTGTGTGGTGGTGGGGGGGTGGCGGGGGAGGTGGGCAGGTGGTGAGGGGGCAACATGTGTAAGAATTGACAAAAGCAACACAGAAATATGTAAAAAAAAAAAAAAAAAATAGTTTCAAGTGTTGGGGGTGAGAGGCGGGGGGTGGGGGGGCATTGGGTGTGGGGGTGGGAGGGGGCAACATATATGTGTAAGAATTGACTAAAACAACACAGAAATACGTAAAACAAAAAGACTTTCGAGTGTGTATGTGGGGGTCGGAGTGGGGGTGTTGTGGGGTGGGCGGGCGGGGGTTTGGGGGGAGAGGGAGCAACATATATGTGTAAGAAGCTATGTGTAAGAAGCTATGTGTAAGAATTGACCAAAACAACACAAAAATATGTAAAAAAAATTAAAAATATCTAGTTTCGAGTGTGTGGTGGGGGTGGGGGAGGGGAGGGGTGGTGCGGGAGGGGAGGCACGGGGGAGGGGGCAACATGTGTAAGAATTTACAAAGCAACACAGAAATATGTAAAAAAAAAAAAAAAAAAAAAGTTTCAAGTGGGGGGATGGGTGAGAGGCGGGGGGGGGGGGGGCATGGGGTGTGGTTGAGGGTGGGGTGGAGGGTGCAACTTATATGTGTAAGAATTGACTAAAACAACACAGAAATATGTAAAAAAAAATATATATATAGAGTTTCAAGTGGGGGCAAGGGGGAGAGGCGGGGGTGGAGTGGGTGGGTGGGGGTGTGGGGGGATGAGGAGGCAACATATATGTGTAAGAATTGACCAAAACAACACAGAAATATGTAAAAAAAAAAAAAAAAAAAAAAGGCTGTGGAGGGGTGGGGGGAGAGTTGGGACTGGGGGGAGAGGAGGGAGCCCATGCCCCAATATGAGTTAAGTATGAATAAGATGCATAATGCTATAAGAAATCCCAAACCAAATTTATAGATATATACATGCTTACATGCCTTTAGATCTGCCTTTATTGCACATTTTATGGGCCATCACTATTTGGGTTCCATGGGAGCCCAGAATTTGCAGATAACAAAATTACTTATTCAACCCTTTACAACATACTATAAGGAAACCAATTCCAAAATTTAGTTCAGCTAGGACAAGAAATGCAAGAGATATAGACCTGTAAACACCGCTTACACCCACAATTTGATGTGAAACAGACACATTTTATCATAATTTTGGTTCCATGGGAGCCCATAGGTTACAGGAACCAAACTTGCTTATGCAGCCTTTAAGATAATGCTATAAGGAAGCCCATGGCCAAATTTGGTTGTGCTAGGATAAGAAATGTAAGAGATATAGACTTGTAAACACAGCTTACACGCAAACCTTGATGTGGGACGCCGACGCCGACACCGACGCCAACGCCGACGCCGGCCGCCGGCCGCCGGCGACCCCGGGGTGATAACATAAGCTCTCTTATTCTTCGAATAGTCGAGCTTAAAATGTACTAGAATAAGGAACACAAATCGAAAACCCAAAATGTATTTAATTATATGCAATGAAAATGAATTAATAAGTGAGACGCTAACTTTAATACGGACACGACGGACGCTAATTTTAATTTAATGACGGACACTTCAAGATTGCCGTGTGTTAAACAAATAATTCGGGTTCTTCATCAGTATGGTTAATAAACAAGAATAACGTGCACATTTCTTAATATTACAATTCTACTTGTTTATCGCTGTTTCTTATTTGACAACAAAAATATGGTAAAGTAACTGTTTAGTAGGGAATAGTTTCTTGACAGTGATGAGCCATGCCTCTAATACATAGGCAATTGTGCCATATATAATAAACATATGATTGTGCCATGTATACTAAACATATGATTTCGCCATATATAATAAACATATGATTGCGTCATATATAATAAACATATGATTGCATTCTCATAATGCGAATCCTAATTATGATGATTATTATATAAAATGAGCCACATATCATTATCATATAACACCTGCCATATGCTATTCCTACAATAGGATTTCCATAAGAATAAATTCATTAAAGCATCATGTTTATAACACACACATTTTTAGACGATTCTCATAAAAAATGTAATTTTCAACTTTTATATAATTCCCATATGAAAGAGTTTATAATTATAAGAATCGTGTATTGGTCCTTTTATATAAAGAATATCATATGATGCTTATATTATGGCACAATTGGTAGTGTAGTGTGTGAATATAGGCAATCTCACCATAACATCCCTGAGGCAGGCAGTTAGGCAGTCTAACCATAACATACGTGAGGCAGGCAGTTAGGCATCTCACCATAACATACGTGAGGCAGGCAGTTAGGCAGTCTCACCATAACATACGTGAGGCATGCAGTAAGGCATCTCACCGAAACATACGTGAGGCATGCAGTTAGGCATCTCACCATAACATACGTGAGGCATGCAGTTAGGCAGTCTCACCATAACATGCGTGAGGCAGGCAGTTAGGCAGTCTCACCATAACATACGTGAGGCATGCAGTTAGGCAGTCTCACCATGACATACGTGAGGCAGGCAGTTAGGCAGTCTCACCATAACATACGTGAGGCAGGCAGTTAGGCAGTCTCACCATAACATACGTGAGGCAGGCAGTTAGGCATCTCACCATAACATACGTGAGGCAGGCAGTTAGGCATCTCACCATAACATTCGTGAGGCAGGCAGTTAGGCATCTCACCTTAACATACGTGAGGCAGGCAGTTAGGCAGTCTCACCATAACAAACGTGAGGCAGGCAGTTAGGCATCTCACCATAACATACGTGAGGCAGGCAGTTAGGCATCTCACCATAACATATGTTAGGCAGGCAGTTAGGCAGACTCACCATAACATATGTGAGGCAGGCAGTTAGGCAGTCTCATCATAACATACGTGAGGCATGCAGTTAGGCATCTCACCATAACATACGTGAGGCATGCAGTTAGGCAGTCTCACCATAACATACGTGAGGCATGCAGTTAGGCATCTCACCATAACATACGTGAGGCAGGCAGTTAGGCATCTCACCATAACATACGTGAGGCATGCAGTTAGGCATCTCACCATAACATGCGTGAGGCAGGCAGTTAGGCAGTCTCACCATAACCTACGTGAGGCAGGCAGTTAGGCAGTCTCACCATAGCATACGTGAGGCAGGCAGTTAGGCAGTCTCACCATAACATACGTGAGGCAGGCAGTTAGGCATCTCACCATAACATACGTGAGGCAGGCAGTTAGGCATCTCACCATAACATACGTGAGGCAGGCAGTTAGGCATCTCACCATAACATACGTGAGGCATGCAGTTAGGCAGTCTCACCATAACATACGTGAGGCAGGCAGTTAGGCAGTCTCACCATAACATACGTGAGGCAGGCAGTTAGGCATCTCACCATAACATACGTGAGGCAGGCAGTTAGGCATCTCACCATAACATACGTGAGGCAGGCAGTTAGGCATCTCACCATAACATACGTGAGGCATGCAGTTAGGCAGTCTCACCATAACATACGTGAGGCAGGCAGTTAGGCAGTCTCACCATAACATACGTGAGGCAGGCAGTTAGGCATCTCACCATAACATACGTGAGGCAGGCAGTTAGGCATCTCACCATAACATACGTGAGGCAGGCAGTTAGGCATCTCACCATAACATACGTGAGGCAGGCAGTTAGGCATCTCACCATAACATACGTGAGGCAGGCAGTTAGGCATCTCACCATAACGTACGTGAGGCAGGCAGTTAGGCATCTCACCATAACATACGTGAGGTAGGCAGTTAGGCATCCCACCATAACATACGTGAGGCAGGCAGTTAGGCAGTCTCACCATAACCTACGTGAGGCAGGCAGTTAGGCAGTCTCACCATAACATACGTGAGGCAGGCAGTTAGGCAGTCTCACCATAACATACGTGAGGCAGGCAGTTAGGCATCTCACCATAACATACGTGAGGCAGGCAGTTAGGCATCTCACCATAACATACGTGAGGCAGGCAGTTAGGCATCTCACCATAACATACGTGAGGCAGGCAGTTAGGCATCTCACCATAACATACGTGAGGCAGGCAGTTAGGCATCTCACCATAACAATGTGAGGCAGGCAGTTAGGCATCTCACCATAACGTACGTGAGGTAGGCAGTTAGGCATCTCACCGAAACATACGTGAGGCAGGCAGTTAGGCAGTCTCACCAAAACCTACGTGAGGCAGGCAGTTAGGCCGTCTCACCATAACATACGTGAGGCAGGCAGTTAGGCAGTCTCACCATAACATACGTGAGGCAGGCAGTTAGGCAGTCTCACCATAACATACGTGAGGCATGCAGTTAGGCAGTCTCACCATAACATACGTGAGGCAGGCAGTTAGGCATCTCACCATAACATACGTGAGGTAGGCAGTTAGGCATCTCACCATAACATACGTGAGGCAGGCAGTTAGGCATCTCACCATAACATACGTGAGGCAGGCAGTTAGGCATCTCACCATAACATACGTGAGACAGGCAGTTAGGCATCTCACCATAACATACGTGAGGCAGGCAGTTAGGCAGTCTCACCATAACATACGTGAGGCAGGCAGTTAGGCATCTCACCATAACATACGTGAGGCAGGCAGTTAGGCATCTCACCATAACATACGTGAGGCAGGCAGTTAGGCATCTCACCATAACATACGTGAGGCAGGCAGTTAGGCATCTCACCATAACGTACGTGAGGCAGGCAGTTAGGCATCTCACCATAACATACGTGAGGTAGGCAGTTAGGCTTCTCACCATAACATACGTGAGGCAGGCAGTTAGTCAGTCTCACCATAACCTACGTGAGGCAGGCAGTTAGGCAGTCTCACCATAACATACGTGAGGCAGGCAGTTAGGCAGTCTCACCATAACATACGTGAGGCAGTCAGTTAGGCATCTCACCATAACATACGTGAGGCAGGCAGTTAGGCAGTCTCACCATAACATACGTGAGGCAGGCAGTTAGGCATCTCACCATAACATACGTGAGGCAGGCAGTTAGGCATCTCACCATAACATACTTGAGGCAGGCAGTTAGGCATCTCACCATAACATACGTGAGGCAGGCAGTTAGGCATCTCACCATAACATACGTGAGGCAGGCAGTTAGGCATCTCACCATAACATACGTGAGGCAGGCAGTTAGGCATCTCACCATAACGTACGTGAGGCAGGCAGTTAGGCATCTCACCATAACGTACGTGAGGCAGGCAGTTAGGCATCTCACCATAACGTACGTGAGGTAGGCAGTTAGGCATCCCACCATAACATACGTGAGGCAGGCAGTTAGGCAGTCTCACCATAACCTACGTGAGGCAGGCAGTTAGGCAGTCTCACCATAACATACGTGAGGCAGGCAGTTAGGCAGTCTCACCATAACATACGTGAGGCAGGCAGTTAGGCATCTCACCATAACATACGTGAGGCAGGCAGTTAGGCATCTCACCATAACATACGTGAGGCAGGCAGTTAGGCATCTCACCATAACATACGTGAGGCAGGCAGTTAGGCATCTCACCATAACATACGTGAGGCAGGCAGTTAGGCATCTCACCATAACGTACGTGAGGCAGGCAGTTAGGCATCTCACCATAACGTACGTGAGGTAGGCAGTTAGGCATCTCACCGAAACATACGTGAGGCAGGCAGTTAGGCAGTCTCACCATAACCTACGTGAGGCAGGCAGTTAGGCCGTCTCACCATAACATACGTGAGGCAGGCAGTTAGGCAGTCTCACCATAACATACGTGAGGCAGGCAGTTAGGCAGTCTCACCATAACATACGTGAGGCATGCAGTTAGGCAGTCTCACCATAACATACGTGAGGCAGGCAATTAGGCATCTCACCATAACATACGTGAGGTAGGCAGTTGGGCATCTGACCATAACATACGTGAGGCAGGCAGTTAGGCATCTCACCATAACATACGTGAGACAGGCAGTTAGGCATCTCACCATAACATACGTGAGGCAGGCAGTTAGGCAGTCTCACCATAACATACGTGAGGCAGGCAGTTAGGCATCTCACCATAACATACGTGAGGCAGGCAGTTAGGCATCTCACCATAACATACGTGAGGCAGGCAGTTAGGCATCTCACCATAACATACGTGAGGCAGGCAGTTAGGCATCTCACCATAACGTACGTGAGGCAGGCAGTTAGGCATCTCACCATAACATACGTGAGGTAGGCAGTTAGGCTTCTCACCATAACATACGTGACGCAGGCAGTTAGGCAGTCTCACCATAACCTACGTGAGGCAGGCAGTTAGGCAGTCTCACCATAACATACGTGAGGCAGGCAGTTAGGCAGTCTCACCATAACATACGTGAGGCAGTCAGTTAGGCATCTCACCATAACATACGTGAGGCAGGCAGTTAGGCAGTCTCACCATAACATACGTGAGGCAGGCAGTTAGGCATCTCACCATAACATACGTGAGGCAGGCAGTTAGGCATCTCACCATAACATACGTGAGGCAGGCAGTTAGGCATCTCACCATAACATACGTGAGGCAGGCAGTTAGGCATCTCACCATAACATACGTGAGGCAGGCAGTTAGGCATCTCACCATTACATACGTGAGGCAGGCAGTTAGGCATCTCACCATAACGTACGTGAGGCAGGCAGTTAGGCATCTCACCATAACATACGTGAGGTAGGCAGTTAGGCATCTCACCATAACATACGTGAGGCAGGCAGTTAGGCAGTCTCACCATAACCTATTACATGTTTACTGGTAGCCCTTTATGACAAGCAGTTACCTTGTCATTTAACATTGTTTACTATGGGTAATCATAAGAACACAATAGAACCTCTATAAACCCTTATAGAAAGCTTTTGATGACAAGAGTCGCGCATCATGTTCATCGAGTCACGCGCATCATAATTCTTTGTAACGTTACTGATCATAAACATTGTTATAACTTCAACAACACTTTAGTGTCCTCTATAGACAGTCGACGTATTCAGTAGTCGTGATAATACTACAAACGTCTTACACGTTCATGAGAACAGTCTTTTTCATTTTTCATCTGTGTATTCGCTTGTTTTTCTTTGATATTTGTATATATATTTAACATATTTTAAAAGTTGCATTAAACGTATGTAAATGCATTGATTCTTTCCTAAGTTAGTCCCAACCACTAGGGTCATCTTGCGACAGTCTGATATTATGTAAATTTGAAAATGTGTAAATTGTGAAAATTATTATCCCTAGGGTGTAATTTGGTGGCAGCAAGTCGTTGTCTTACGTAGTTCCTTGCGGCGAGGGCATGGATGAGGGGAGGGGAGAGGGGGAATATTCTGACAGTAGGGCAACCAGTTCCATCATTAGTTTACGCTGGTAGATAGACTGCGGGAATATCCGCTGCATGTACTGCGCAGAGTTGTCATTAATCTCTCTAGCCTGGCCGTTTCTCGCGTTGGTTGCTGGTCTCGTCGATGCGTTGATCTCGTACATGGTCTCTCGCCGTAGATCTCTGTAGTTTTGGTAGTTAATGTGTGTTAATCCGTAACGCTGATTTTACAAGACCTATCAAATCGTGTTTTCACATTTGCTGTTAAAATCATTATTTCATTTATTAATGTTCATATGATCTTTAAATTAGAAAGGTGCTCATTTTCCTTTCGAAAAACATCAAAGTAAAGCGCTAGAAATAGGAAACTCTTATATATGTACATACTATTATATATAAATTCAAGACTCTTTTTTTTATTCATTTAAAATCGTAATTATATGATACATGTAACATACACATTACAAACATGTGAACATACGATATTATGTTAAAGGGACACTGTCCGTAAGTAAGCAGATATTGAGCATAACTTGAGCATAACCAAATAACTGTCTGACTTTTATTCAGTGACATGTATACATGAAAACATGAGCATAGACCCAAAGAAGTATGTAGTTCGAAAAAAAAAGAGTTTTAATTATTATTTGTAAATAATGTGGGACCTATTTCCCCTTTCTGCTGATCCCGTGACTGTCATGCCCGTTTAGCTCAGTTGGGAGCAACATCGACTATTGCGCGCTCACTATTATTACACGCGAGAGTAATTTTAGTTCAAACGCACGAAGCGGTACATTTTTGTACCAATCTTGCTTTTAATTAGTAAATATTCAATAACGTTTAGTGTGTAATGTTTGTGAACGTAATTAGTGTGTGTTTTATAAGTAAAAGTTACGGACATTGTCCGTTTAATATATTAAAATCAATGCAATGCGGCTAACTCACGTGCCAACCCTTCCATACATGTAATTGTAGTTTACCAATTTGATATCCAATATTTTCACCACAATGATCCACAATAGCGGCAAATGTACAGTTCATTAACATTAACAATGATTGAAGGGACACGCGGCAATCTTGATTCCTTTAAAAGGGCATTATGTTAAACTGTGTGATGAGACAATTGCAGTTATTTTCCGATGAACGCAGATAAAAATACATTAAACCCTTATAATTGCAATTACTATCCTAAAATACTTATTTTCTTAATTTAGTGAAACAAATTATTAGAATAAATACAGGTTGCTGTTGTTTTAATGCACTCTATGAATGGCGGATGAAAGTAGTTTTTTGTACAGTTCATTGAAACATGAATGTAGCTTAAATTGATCATGTGATTGGCCTTTAACTAATCACATTGTTTGTATTATCGAAATGTTCGAGTGACTTCAATTATTTCTAAATAACTTGCATATTTGCAAATCATTAATTCAATTCAATGTATGATGTTTATGCTGAATAAAATAATTGAATTGTTTTTGCATATTACCGACTGTCAATTATATTGCACTACCAATTATATATATAAACCTAAGGTGGAATAACAACGAAAAACGAAAACTAATACTTTTTATTTAACTATATGCAAGCATGTTTATGGTTAACATGATATCGGATTTATAAACTGAGATGCTAATATTAATTTTGATAACAATTTCAAAGTTAGCTTGTGTCCCTTTAATACATAATGTCAATAATTCATGGATGTTTTCCTCCATACGTCAGCACCACATTATTGACGTCATAACTCAGCGTCATAGTTAGTTATTTTTGTGCTTGGAGTTAGTTAATAATATGTAGTGATTATGAATATTCTTTCACTGAGAAATACCAATCTTTCATCGATGAAAATACAATAATTATTGTTATTCGATATGTTGTGGGACTAAGATAACATTACTCGCGTGTCATCCCAAAGCACGACATGATAGGGTCATTTCCCTTCAATCAATTGTATGCATAACGCTAGTTCAATTCTTTTATTAATGCATATTTTCATTTATTCATTATGTAATCATTCATCTGTTCATTCTCGTATAATATGACGAGTATCCAATCAATCAATCAACCAATCACATACTGGTGTAAATCCAATAATCAATCAACTTATCAATTAAAGAATCAAATAATCAATTAATGAGCTCTTCTTTTTTGTATTTTCTCCATTCATTTACTATTTTGCTTTTCTCCATTTCTATTTCGCTTCTATATTCAAATACACTAATGTTTTAATACATGTATACATATTGCCACTAATGGAAAACAGTGTTAAAATTAACTCTCGCGATCTTATTGTTTATCACTTGTCGAAACGAACATTTCGACAATTTCGACTAATTAACATTTTTGACGATAAAGCTGTCTTAATTATAAATCTCAGTATTCCATCATGTCCATCACAGCATTGACCAGTCCCATTGCTGGTTCATGTCCCCAGAACACGGCTGTAGGCGAAGTGTCGATTCGTCGTCCTCTGCAGTTACACATGTCTGTGTTTTCACGTGCATTAATGTGCTATCCTGAAATAAAATAAAACCATTATATAGAAGAAGCAAGCAGCGAAAGTTATACTTAACCATTGACCTGTTCTGACAAGGCCCCGGGTCCCCCATTGATTAAAACATTACCAAAACTTTGAATTCATGCAATTTATGAGCATGTCCCTTTCATTAGTTGTATCCTGTAGTTCTAGGTTTTATGATGGCTGATTACCTGACAAGTGACTCATGACCGTATTGCTTAGGGCGTTTTTTATTTATTATTCATTTTTTTTAGCAAAAATGAGTTTGACATGTTTATATAATGTATAAATAATGTATGAAAGGAAGATAATGTTCTAGTGGTAAATAACAATATCGCAATTTTGAAAAACGTCCGACTGATTTAATATTACACCAAAATGTTTAACGCCACAATTTAAAAAAAAGAATTGAAAAAAAAAATTACCCTAGAATTTTTATCCAAACATGCATATCTAACAGCAAGGATGTTAAGTTGTAAACGCCATATCAACATAGTAATAATACTATATTGCCTAAGAAATAGTGTTTTATCCACCGACTTTAAAATATATATTTTATAATCTCTTTCGTAATGTTACGTTCCCTTGCTGTAGAATTTATTTTTGGTCTATTTAACGTGTGTCCTAAAGCGAAGACACATCTTTGCGTGGCCTTGATTCAGTTTATAATATATATTTAATATCCTATTTATCTATTTATTCATATTTATTTTGTGTGTCTTTATTTTCACCCTCATCACTCCATCATCCCTTTCCGGCGAGATTTCACGTGATTCGTGCATACAAAACCCATTGTATTTCAATAGACTTAAACACCACACCTTCATGAATTACTCGTATATGGAACGTAGGTTTAGACGAGCGAGATATTTCGAAAGGAAAACAAAAGCATGACTGAAGACGTACAGTCGTTACAAAACAATGATTATATCTGCGTGATATCGTTATCTTACGCGATACGTTTTACATGGACGTGTGGTATTACAGGTTTAGCAGGCAATACGTGAGGATGGTCTCGTGTCGCATACCTACCTATATTTTCTATAGGCCGCGTCATAGCCCTATGGTATTCTCTATAGCCGCGTCATAGCTCTATGATAGTTTCTAGAGGCCGCGTCATAGCTCTATGGTATTTTCTATAGACCACGTCATAGCTCTATGGTATTTTCCATAGGCCGCGTCATAGCTCTATGGTATTTTACATAGGCCGCGTCATAGCTCTGTGTATTTTCTATAGGCCGCGTCACAGCTCTATGGTAGTTTCCATAGGCCGCGTCATAGTTCTATGGTATTTTCTATAGGCCGCGTCACAGCTCTATGGTATTTTCCATAGGCCGCGCCATAGCTCTATGGTATTTTCCACAGGCTGCGTCATAGCTCTGTGTATTTTCTATAGGCCGCGTCACAGCTCTATGGTAGTTTCCATAGGCCGCGTTATAGTTATATGGTATTTTCTATAGGCCGCGTCACAGCTCTATGGTAGTTTCCATAGGCCGCGTCATAGTTCTATGGTATTTTCTATAGGCCGCGTCACAGCTTTATGGTAGTTTCCACTATGGTATTTTCTATAGGCCGCGTCACAGCTCTACGGTAGTTTCCATAGGCCGCGTCATAGTTCTATGGTATTTTCTATAGGCCGCGTCACAGCTCTATGGTATTTTCCATAGGCCGCATCATAGCTGTATGGGAGGTACAGACTATAACTATGATTCTCGCAGTTATGCCGGGTGGGGGTAGGGTGGGGGGTGGGGGGGGGGGGGGGGGGGCGGCGGGGGGGGGACTTCGGATCCTAATTAGATGTATGTTCCCTTGTGAAGGTTGAGTACTGGTTATACCCAAGGAAATGTGGGTGGTCATTCCTCCACCACAACAAATTGACCTCCACATGATCTTCATTATAAAGGATGGGAGTGCCCTGCTTTTTCAGACACTAATTTGAATACATTTGAATGATTTGAATGTATAACACTAGAAATAAATAAGACTATTTCTTGGAGAAAGAAACAGTCGCTTGAGTTTCTTCTGTCTCAGTACCTGTATATAAATATTACAGAAACAAACCTTGACAAAAAAAAAAACTTGCTACAGAAAGCTCCTTCCACCCGCTCCAACCAGATAGTTACCCTACGGCCCACAGGAACGTAACACCTAATGCTACGAATAATTCGTACTACTCTTCCACACCGAAGCGTGGTAACATTACACACGATCGTATATCTAACATCTCGCAGATCACGATTGAAACCCCTTCATCGCACGCGGGCAGTAAAGAAAGTCAGACACATCCAGCGGTGAAACTTTTTCTTCAAACTCGGCCACTCATATAGACAAAAATAACCTCAAAATTCTTGTTATAAACTTTCAAAGTGTCCGAAATAAAAGATCTGAACTTTATAACATCATATCGAGCTGTGCACCTGATATCATCATAGGGTCGGAGACACATACTGATAATGAGTATTACAATGCGGAACTATTACCACCTAACATACCCGCAGAACATAAATACCAAATATTCAGGAAAGATAGGAAAGAACTTGTAAATAAAGGCGGTGGAGGTGTTATGATTATGATACGCCCTGAACTACCCGCTGAGGAGTGTTAAGACCTGGACACAAATTGTGAGATTAAATGGGCCAAAGTTTCAACAGCGGCCAACGAGACCATACTTGTCGGCGCTTTTTATAGGGAACCCAAATATAAAGCTGACGCTCTCGAAGAACTGGATAAATCATTATCAATCATACAAAACAATCCATCCTACAAAAATATGAAAATATTTATAGGAGGTGACTTTAACCTCGGGGATATAGACTGGGAAGTAGGTTGCTCTATGGTTGGCGCAAGGGACAATGGACAGTGTGATAAGCTACTACAACTAAGCTCAAACTACTCTCTTGAACAGATCAACACATTACCAACACGACAAGGTCAGATTCTGGATTTATTATTTACAAGCCACCCAACGCTAATCCAACGATATATTATTTGCCCGCCTATTGGATAGAGTGACCACGACATTCTATCAGTTGTAACCAACATTAAACCAGTAATAAGTAAAAGACCTCCAAGAACAGTTTTCAACTACAAAGAAGCAGACTGGAACATTATGAGAAGTGATATGTCGGATTTTAGTGACATTTATCTCCAGTCGTCTAACTCTAAATCTGTGGAAGAAAATTGAAATAATTTCAAAGAAGCATTATTCTCCACCATGGACAAAAACATCCCAAAGAAAGTGATAAAAGGCAAATCAGATATTCCATGGATGACCCGAAAGATAAAACGCATGATACGCAAAAAACAGAAACTGAATAACACAGCCAGGGACTCGCAAAGTGACGAAGACAAAGAAACATTCAATAATTATAGAAAAACTGTTAGGAACGAACTACACACATCCTACTACAACTACATCAGTAAAATCATTGAACCAGAAAATGATAAAGCTGGAAAAAACTTTTATAAATACATAAAGTCAAGAAAACAGGACACTATGAGTATTGGTACTCTAAAAAACAACGGTCGTATTGGCGAATGTGCGAAAGATAAAGCCGAGATGCTTAATGATCAATTCTGCTCTGTATTCACAGAAGAAGACCTTAATAACATACCAAATAAAGGAAGTTCACCACATCTAACAATGCCCAACATTCAAGTAACTGCACAAGGAGTGACAAACTGTATTAACCGACTAAATGTGAAAAAAGCAAGTGGCCCAGATAAGATGCCAATCATAGCTCTAAAAGAAACTGCCAAAGAGATAACACCAATCCTACAGAATCTATACCAACAATCTCTAGATACTCATGAAATACCAAAGGACTGGAAACAGGCCAATATAGTACCAATTTTTAAGAAAGGCGATAGAACAAAACCATCAAATTATAGACCTGTCAGCCTAACTGCAGTAGTCTCAAAAATGCTGGAGCATAAAGTAGTCTCCCAGATCATGAATCATCTTGACAGCAACAATATACTCCACGAAAACCAACACGGGTTCCGCACAAAGAGATCATGCGAATCACAATTACTTCTCTCTACAGACGAAATCTCCCGATACATGAATCACGGTCTCCAAGTGGATATGGCGATACTCGATTTTGCGAAAGCTTTCGACAAGGTACCACATCGCAGACTGGCGGAGAAAATGTCATACTACGGCATTCGTAATAATACCTTGTCGTGGGTGAGCAACTTCCTCAGTGGACGCCTCCAACAGGTGGTAATAGACGGCGAAACCTCCAACCTATCCCACGTCACATCCGGCGTTCCACAGGGCATGGTGCTAGGACCGACACTTTTTCTTCTGTTCATAAACGACATTGCCACCAACATATCTTCTTCAATACGTCTATTTGCGGATGACTGTGTTGTCTATACTCCCATAACATCTCATGAAGATCACCTATTGCTTCAAAAGGACCTGATCATTCTAGTGGAATGGAGTAACATCTGGCAAATGCAGTTTAATATTGACAAATGTGCAATCATGAACATAACTACAAAAAGAAACATTTCCAAATATGATTACAAAATGGAAGGTAAATCCTTAGAAGTGGTTAAAAATCACCCATACCTAGGAGTTGAACTCCATGAAAAACTGAAATACAATTTACATATAGATAACATCACGTCAAAAGCCTCCAGAGCCCTAGGATTCTTAAAACGCAATCTTAGACACTGCCCAAAAACTGTTAAAGAACGTGCCTACCAAACATTAGTCAGATCTAAACTGGAGTATAGTTCTACAATATGGAACCCGCAACAGAAAACACAAGTGACACAAATAGAACAGATCCAACGTAATGCAGCCAGATTCGTACTTTAACTACCAAAACCCTAGTAGTGTAACATTAATGATACAGCAGTTGAACTGGCCGTCTCTGGAACAACGTAGACAAATCTCGGATTTAGTACTTATGTACAAAGTTGTGCATAGCCTGGTAGCAGTACCAACATCTATCCTACCAGCACTATCAGCTCGCCACAGCATGAAGTTTATCCCATACCATTGCAAGATTAACGCTTACCAACATTCATTCTTCCCACGTGTCGTCGTTCCTTGGAACCGTTTATCGGACCAAGTGCTTCAGCTAGATTCAGTAGACGGTTTTAAGGCTGCTCTACAACCGGCTGTGGATGTGTAACCAGTAACATTGATATAGTGTATAGTGTAAATACAAGTTGGATATTTTAATTTCACGTTTTTTGGGGAGCATCCGACCTCGCGCATGTACAGTTTCACCCAGCACCTTCACGCTATGTCCAACAGAGGATTTTGTGGAGTAATTCATCGAAATCGAAATCGAAATACTCTCTTGTTTTCCTTTACCTTTAGTGACGTAGCTAGGCCCAATTGACAGCATAGGCCCGATATTTAACTTATCAAAGTGGGGACGGGGGCTGGTTAGAATGCATAAGGTGCGTTTTTCTGACCTATATTTCAGTTTTATAGAAAGACATACATGAATATGAAGATACCCTCCCTCCCCACTCCAATTTTATTCCACTTTGTGAACTTTTTATTTTTTTTAAAAATTAGGCAGGCTCGCGCCTATACGTTTATAAAATTAGACATAGGCTCGAGCCTACAGTGCTTATGCAGAGGCACGCAATTGAACTTATTATATCACTTATGATACATCATAAATGTCAGATTGACGTTTGACAAGCAGAATAAAGTGATACAATTAAGGGTCTAAACCGAATATGAAAATTTAATTGGTGCTGATAATTATCAAGCATCGGTGGTTCAGTCAAAAATGCACAAGTGTTTACTTGCAGTGAGCTATAGGCTCAACTTTACAAACAGAAATACCACGACCGATCAGTCCTATAGCTAGTTGTATTATGCTGACACCGGACCGATCAGTCCTATAGATAGTTGTATTATGCTGACACCGGACCGATCAGTTCTATGGCTAGTTGTATTATGCTGACACCGGACCGATCAGTCCTATAGCTAGTTGTATTATGCTGACACCGGACCGATCAGTCCTATAGCTAGTTGTATTATGCTGACACCGGACCGATCAGTCCTATAGCTAGTTGTATTATGCTGAAATTCAAGCAAGGGAGCTACTAGACTAAGTAGTATGTTTATGAAGTATTGACCCAACCGGGGATTGAACCAACGTCTCCCTTATGAGAGGCGGTCGCTCTACCAGTAGACCAAGACGCGATCTCTTCGCAGACATAATTAACACTTGATTATCCCATCTACCCGTCACATTGCTGGATTTACATTATAATACCAAACATTGACATATACCCGTCACATTACTGGTTATTATAATATCAAATATTGACATATAACCGTCACATTACTGGTTATACATTATAATACCAAATATTGACATATAACCGTCACATAGCTGGTTATACATTATAATACCAAACCTTGACATATAACCGTCACATTGCTGGATATACATTATAATACCAAACATTGACATATAACCGTCACATAGCTGGTTATACATTATAATACCAAACATTGACATATAACCGTCACATTGCTGGATATACATTATAATACCAAACATTGACATATAACCGTCACATTTCTGGATAAACATTATAATACCAAACATTGACATATACCCGTCACATTGCTGGTTATACATTATAATACCAACCATTGACATATACCCGTCACATTGCTGGTTATACATTATAATACCAACCATTGCGATATACCCGTCACATTTCTAGTAATACATTATAATACCAAACCTTGCCATATTGCCAGACTGCCTCGGAGCTGTCGTAGATATCCCACAGACAACCTTTGAACATCAGTGTATTGTTTTTCCCTGGTACCAGACATTTCTCCAAAAACCGCACCCTGCCACTTTCCATCCACTCTAAGTACTGAAATAAAGTCTCCAAGAGTGAACACATATGACCGAGTTCAACTTCCTCTATCGCACATACCCATTGAAACAACAACCGAAATATGAATAGTGTTCAAAGAACGAGAAAGCACGCAGCACAAAACAGATATAGAGACTCTTGGGATATGTCATTCTTGAAAAAGGTTTTATTCTTTTCCTATTTATCATGCCCTTTTAATTGTAATTGCTTATGGTTAGCATTGGTTTAACATGCAAGGTAAGGCTGGATATAAAAGTCAGAGAAATAAAACGTATCAAAAAATATATAAACTTAATTGTTTATTGAAGAAACTATTTAACGTGTTCACAGGACCTTGTAGAGAGTTCCCGCGCTCTAGTAAATGCTTTTTACTGCTTTTACAGCGTTCGCATGCATTATTAATGGGCTCGCATGCTTTATTCATGGGTTAGCATGCTTTATTTATGGGTCCGGGAAGCGTTTCAGTGCTCTAGTAAAACGTTTCCGTGCTATAGGGAAGCATTCGAACACTGAAGTAAAGCGTTCAGATGCAGTTACTTTAGTTATACGACGTATACTGAAAGGAAAAAGAAACGTGACACGGGAATTTCCGCTATATATTGTATGTACTGCACACTTAATTCCAAATATATTCCAAGGAAATCCCAAGATGTTTTGTAAACAAAAAAGCTGCAGACAGTTAAAGACACAACTGTGATGTTCTAGACGTTTTAATCACAGTACACGTTGTGACGTTCATAAATGTTGAAGTTCCTCTTTGACAGATTGAGCCAGTTCAGTGCTGTATTTAACGTAAAGAGTTTGCAAAAGTTTGCATCCTAAGTTTGCGCCAAACGCATACTCTGTCAATAATGAAACTTTGCAGGAATATTATTTGCTGTGTTACGTGTAGTTTTAGTCTTTTTTCCGAAAGGAAAGATCTTACGTAGCCATGTACCATTCGATTAACAGCAGCATATTGTATATACAATATATATAGTGGAAATTCCCGTGTCACGTTTCTTTTTCCTTTCAGTATACATATGTCTGCAAAACTTTCAAGGCAATGCACCATAGCCGATATTTTATATGGTAGAAATAGATCTTAATTATTGAATTATATTTCAGTTTTAAAAGAAATTTGATTTCATTCTTTAATGTGTCTTTAAACAATTCGTCTTCATTATAAACAAATATAATGGCTTCTCATACAACAGAAATACGCTACCCAGTGGGCACATGACGTCAATGTGACGTTGTATCCAACGTTGGGCTACGACGTTGGATTGACGTTGGATTTTGGTTGAAAATGAAAGTCAGGTAGACGTCATATTCCGACGTTGATACAACGTCAAACCCCGACGTTGGATTGACGTTGGACTCTGACGTTGATACAACGTCAAATCCCGACGTTGAATTGACGTTGGATTATGGTTGAAAATGAAAGTCAGGTAGACGTCATATTCTGACGTTGATACAACGTCAAATCCCGACGTTGGATTATGGTTGAAAATGAAAGTCAGGTAGACGTCATATTCTGACGTTGATACGTCAAATTACGACGTTAGATAGACGTTGGATAGTGAACACAGATAATCTTAACACATTTAAATACATTTATTCATTGTATAGACACACAGTACAACAACCGAATAGAACCCCACGGGGCAACGACAAACTAATTCATTCCATTCAACTGACCCAAGCTGAGTTGTGTTTACACTATGAATAGTACTTCTACAAGAAATGAACAAAATGGCGCCAACTTGGCCAAGATAAACAATGAAAATTTGTCATCACGTTTGGCAGATGCATCGCTCCCTCTCTATATATAAGTCTATAGCAATAATTAGTGGTATAATACCTACATAGAGTATGGTCTCGTCGAGTTGGTTGATTTAAATATTGATATTGGCGTACCCACAGATGTGTTTAGATTACCCAACGATATGAGACCAAACTCTAATTGATTTGTAGCATGTCTATTTCATGTGTCTGCCATACTCTAACTTCCGATAACTGGTATTTAGAGTACACCATTTATTCTGACAGAGTGTTATTTTCTAATACACCAGCACTATACAGCCTAGTTTGAAATATCTCGTTATATTCAACGATATATCACTGTAACATCTGCAACGTTCGGAGGATAAGCAAGGCAATGCGAAAGATATCACTGTAACGTTTGTAACGTTCGGAGAATAAGCAAGGCAATGCGAAAGATATTCACTGTAACGTTTGCAAAACGTTAGGAGAATAAGCAAGGCAATGCGGAAGATATTCACTGTAACGTTTGCAACGTAAGGAGAGTAAGCTAAGCAATGCGAAAGATTTCAGATGTGTGCTTATTTTCACATTTTAGGGGTATTATAGAATAGAAATATAACCTCGTTTACGGTGAATTATCTTGTTATATCATGCTTTCTCGTTCAATTGTAAACAATAATTTCACCCTTCGGGCTCATGAAATTATTGTTTACAATTGAACTCCAAACCGTGATATATTACACTATAATTCACCGTAAATGATGTTCTATTTATTAATAAAACAATTTACACATGTGCAAATACAAAGGGAATTTCAGTGACCGTGCTACAAAATTACATATAACACTAATATATTTTTTTCAGTATACATAACAACATGTAGTCCATTGGAATATCGACAATACCATTTTAGTAGAACATACAATATAATGTAATTTTAAGAGTTTATCACTAAGTATCGGAATACGTAACTCATTTATACACATTCTAAATACGTCTCCGTGGCCGAATGGTTAATTAACGACGTTGCGTTGTAAACCTTCGCCTCTCACCGCTACGGGTTCGAATCCCACTGGGAGCGCGACTTGTAAGTGAGGGAGTGTAGATTCTTACGGATGGCGGGAGGTGTACAATACTGGTTCTACCCAGGAAAAGTGGGTGGTGTGCCTCCACCACAAAACATCGACCGTCATATTATAGGTTATTGAATTTGTATGGCTAAATATTACTTGGAACGAGTTGTTTTGGCAAAGGACGACGAGCTTGCGAGTCGTCCTGCGCCAAAACAACAAGTTCCAAGTAATATTTAGCCATACAAATTCAATAACCTTTTTATTGTATACTTTCATATTGTTTTTGATCAATGTTAATTGTATGACTATTACTTTTCATTGTATTTGTGTTATTTTTATAGCTTTTGATGGAATTCCTATCTTGCCATTCAGTTTCATTTTGTGTCGATGATTATTTTGCGCGAAAACGACGTAGACGTCGGGTGACGTCATTAAAAACATCAAGCGAATTTCTAAAGTTTGTTTACCATTCGATAACGTTAAAAACAGTGGGTGAGTGACCATTTGAATTATTTTATCAATTTTTGCCATAAAAGGTTGAAAAAAACACGTATTTTTTTGTTGACACTATAGGAAGGATTCCGTTATTTTTATTTGAAAGTAGTTCCTTATTTCTATTTCGCGGCTCTTAGCAAGCACGAGCAAAAGTTCCCGTGCAATATCAATTTGTGCAATATCGTAGAATATTGCACACTTAGCTCAATGCAAACTCAACGGGACAATATGAAAGTATACAATAAATAACCGTACATGTGTTGAAAATGACGTAAAACACAATACAAACAAACACATTCTGAAACATGTAATGTCATTAGTAACCACGACCCTGACTATTACGTAACAGCTTATACAAATCAAAATTCTAACGTGTATTAAAACAAATAATCCACCGAAAAACTTATGTAAGACACCATTCAAAAAATAAAATAAAATATTGTTTATTACCTCAAATCAGATTTAAAATGAAGGGATTAACAATAGCTTTACAGGTATGAAACCACCAATTAGTTTCCCCATTGACCACCAATTATTTTCCCCATTGACATCAATGTTAAAATGTCACATATTAATGATGAGCTGCAACTTCACATCAAGTATGGATAATGCAGCAGTGGAATTTTCGTATAGAAAAACTAGCTTTCCACTTGAAAAATCACCAGATGTGATCACAAGACATATAAGAAAGTTCTTGTTTGTTTACTAAAAGCTCTGGCTAGTGAGAAAGATATGTATACAGTGCTGGTTATACCCAGGAAAGACGGGGTGGTCTGCCTCTACCACAATATAATCGACTTTCATATATGGCCTAACATGTGCTAAACTTGTAGTTAAACACCATTCAAACAAATGTTTATGTTTATCAAAAATAACTATATACATTTCATGACAACACCAGAAAATTGACCAGCAGTCAATGAAATACGACCGCGTGCAAGTGCTATCATTAATTCACGATCATATATATCCATAAGTCATTTACAGATACATACAATTCGATTTATGGAAATAAATATTTAAATGAAATATGGATTTCTTAAATTAAAATATAATACAACCATAACTGATGGTGCATTTATAATTTCAGTTATTGAAATATGCTTATCCCTCAATCGATTATAAGATATCTATAAATAATTAATGATATCCATAAATAATATATTGTATTAGCTTTTTGTATATCTATAACGGAAAGATCTATATCTATAATTCGTTTATGGATAGATATCCATAACATAACATTCGTTTATGAATATTTATCCATTACCGGTGAATAAATAATAAAACGACGCTCCATATGTGTCCAACTCCGCTCACATATTGACGGATTGTCTTTAAACTTTAAAGGACGTATTACATTAGCTATGACAAGTGTGTTTTTTTAATGTAATATCAATTTCTTACGTTTGTCTTTACTTAAACTGTTATGCTGATCATTTCCAGAGAAGCACATGACGATCGATATTGCACTGGAGGCATTCATCAGACACATTCCTTGTATTATAGGTCGTGTTATTTGTTTAGTAACGCATGCTTAGCCATAATTCAACGATATCTTTTCAGGAAAGTGGTCTGATGGAGTGGTAACGTCACCTTAGAGATAACATCTTTAGACAAACCCTAGACTGTTTGAAAATGAATGTTCCATCTCTTCTGTATACTCTGCAGAATAACTTCGTTTATGTCGGTGCTTCAAATCTAGATGCATGCACTGTGCAGGCAATATTTGTCGGCAGGCAGTTTATTTTGTTCTACAATTAATTCTGTGTCAGTTTTTTCCTTCCACCCCCGCCAAGTCTGTCGGGAGCATACTTCAGGCAGTGGCCCAATGCCAAATTAATCTCATGCTCCGTTGTGGGCCTGGTGGCATTCCCTTTCATCACGCTTTCTGTAAAAATATATATGAAAGAATGAGATAAGAAAGGAGATTACATGCAGAAGGCTGAAGGCAGAATGAAGAATTACAACTAGTGTAGATTGTACTATTATATTATAATTTATATACTTTTATTTAAATGTTTACATATGGAGCAAACTGAAATGCAGGCCACTAAATTTCAAATTGTTTAAATCCACCAAAACTGAAGTACGAACATTCTCAAAAATCTTAGATTTAGCCTGCATCGCAGCATGTATTCTTTGAAGTTAGTGTTAATGTTAGCAACAGATGACACCAAAAAGATACCCATCATACAACAAAATCACATGCCATACTTAAGTAATATTGAATTCTATAAGTGTAAATGTTATGACTGATGAGCTTTAACAATGGCCTACCAGTAACACTGTAAAAGACTTAAGGGACACTTTGGTCTAGAAAGACTCTGGCTCTCCCCTTGTCCTGTGTGTCCTCATCTTCAGTTTCCACTGAAGTTGTTTGTTCACACTCTTCGCATTCGTTCCTGATGTCTGAAAAAGAAAGCCGTACTCGATAGAGTTACTAATAAGATCAACATACTATACTATATCTATAGCCAACTGGCATTTTTTGTAATCACAAGGGTGTCAAAATTATGCTGAAAATGTAGGAATATAGGACAAGTTTAAAACAAATATAGGAAATACATTCATGTATTCGGTCAAATCCCGATTATTCGTCTTTTACGACATGCCAGGACGGAGCAACTGTCTTATTCTTCATTTCACAGAGCCCGCACAGAGGTAACGAATAGAACCTTTTATTGCATCAGCTCATCATTTTCATCAAGACACTTAAGTTTACATAAGAAAGACATAGACGGACTTGGTAGACATATCATTTGCTAGAACGGAGGACTGACTTAGTGCAGACCACAACACTTACATCACGGCTTGACAGTAACTAAATTTTCCACTTAATTTGAAAATTATATGTGCAGGAGCAATATTTTAGGTAAAGCGTATAATATGTACACAGTATAATTTTGGGGCAAGTGAGTGTCTAAATATACTTGTCCTCACTAAATATCCACTATCCAGGGCAAGTGACAATTTGACCATAGTTTAGAAATATATCTTTATATGATGATGTATGAATATTCAACTTATGTGTTATAGATGAAATATCAAAACACTATAGACTGTTGTTCCAAACAAAAGATTTTGTCATTTAAAATTTTGCATCCAAAAGTTAGCGTCGAGCCCTGTAGATATGACTTGAACCTCGATATGTCACAGAAATTCAAACATTTAGGTGTTTCTCAACAAAATATAGGCCAGTAAGTATAGGACAGACCTAAAATATAGGAAAAAAATATAGGTATATATATTTATATCTACCGAGTAGACACTGAATTACCTACAGTGCAATCAAGACCGCAATATATCAATATACCAATAATGAATATACCTGATCTCATTTTTTCCTTGATCACTTGGTTTTTCCATCATTAGGCTGTCTCCTTGTCCTCATGGCCTTTTGGGCATCCGTCACTTTCGGCCAGCACACCGCGCCATCTGCTATCCAACTGGCTGGCACAACCCCTTCCTCCTCCTGTTTCGCCTCTAACCATACTGCACGGACCCAAGACATTGCTGTAAATGGAACATAAATATATTAACCGTCAATGAACCGAAATAGTCAGCAGCTCTATTAAAGCAATGAATGAATTTTATATATGTTAGAATGATTTTTGTTCTGATTTTATGGATATTTATTATACGGACCAGTACTGACTGATTCGGACCAGTACCCCTTAAGGTCCACGTACTGGTCTGTAAAAACCAGTACTACCTCGCACCCCTTTGATCCCTGACACTATAGCTATAGCGTTCGCACACTGTAGCTAGAGCGTGCGAACGCTTTAAATTATTTTTTCTGCATGTCACCTGATGGGCTTCGTACAAACAACTAACAAATAACCTGATTTTAAATTATGCGATTAATACACTCTTTAAAAATAATTTCTCAACTGGTCCTGTGAATCGTTAAAAATATATTTTTATTGGAAATATTTATAAATTTAGAAAGGTGAAAGGCTGAGCTTGTTAAATTATGGTAAGCAATAATTTTTAAAATTCCTCAAATAAAGTTTTAGAGGGTTGGCGTGGCGCAGTCGGTGGCGCGGCGGATTTGTAACCGGAGGCCCCGGGTTCAATCCTCCGTGCTGCCACTGAATTCCGTCGGTGTGTTCTTGGGCAAGACACTTTTCCTTAGCCTCGTCCATTGGATGGGGACGTAAACCGGGCGGTCCCGTGTATCGGTCTATGATCCAAGCACGTTAAAGAACCATAGGAATCTATTCGATAATAAGAGTAGGGCAGGTTCCCGGATTCCTATGTATCCTTCCCCTCTCTCTGGGGCGGCTCTAAATAACCTGTACTGTGTTGATGAGTCGTTCAAACAACATTCAATTCAAATAAAGTTTTCATTGCAGAAGCATGCGTATGTCTAAATAATTTGGACTAACACAATGTGCACAACTTCATGCAGACTTTCAATGATAACATGCAGCTATATAAGGCTCTTTTCCAAATCAGGGGAAGGGGCCCAGGCCCCCAAATTTGATGGAAACGAGCACGGAAAGTAGCAAAAGGGGAAGGAAAGACCTGGTGTAATGTCCAATACAGGGGAAAGCTGAATGATTTTAACGAAATTTTGGGAGGGGAAGACGCCCTATAAAGTGCCCTAGTAAAGAAGGGGAAAAGGCTCCGATTTATTCCGAGTTCGAATCCGACTGAGGCCGAGTCATGAAACATGCATATAAAATGTGTAAATAAATCAACCAATACAGAGCAGAACGAAATATGCATCGAAATATCTGTATATAACGAATAAATAAATACCTGCAATTAAAAATCCTGCACAAATTATCGTTGTTCGTTGTGTGAATGAACACTTTAATTGTTTGTTTCTTCTCAGCTTTCTTGTTTCCGCCACTTTCAAATATGCAGAGCTAGACTGCGAGTTTTCGAATAATAATTTAAAAGTTTAAAACGGAATATTGCAAGTGTTTAAATAAAACACTGAAGAAATAAATCTTACTGGTTGAAGCAATTATTGTTTTGTTGCACTTTTCTACGCGAAACTCACATACAATGTTCAAATATATTATGCGCATATGCGCGAAGTGAACGCGTCATATTATTTTCCGCCAGAAATTAACGACACCTAGCGGATCCGAGAGTGAGCGGCAAAGGGGAGTAATAAAGTTTCGAAACAATTTTGATAGAAAAACTCAGTTCGTAACTCTGTTCGTCAATGGAATGTAGAAAACATCATGTGAAAAAAGGTTTTCACGACTACATTTGTGTTGTCATATGTGCGACCGAAATTCAACGTCGTTACAACGTCGTATCATGACGTTGTCCTGACGTCGGATTTCTAACGTCGGATAGACGTTGGATTTAGGTCGCCGACGTCGCGACCAAGATCCAACCAATATCCAACGTCACTTTGACGTCGTGTGCCCACTGGGTATATACTTAATTAAACAGACTGTGTATATTCCCAAAACTAAAAGAAATATTCTTATATTCCATCCCCATGTAAAACGTGGATAACCTTATCCGGTATGCAAGAATATAAGAATCGGCCATGGGTATCCGGCGAAGATAGGGAATTCCAACTCGAGTTATAAGAGTTTTTATCGGAACCGAAGCTCTGCCGAGGTTCCAATTAAAACACTAATACCGAGGGTTGGAATTCCCTATCTGAACTGAATACCCACGACAGATTCTTTTGCTTGCATATCAGAGACATGTTGTGCGTTGACCCGCCAGCTACTAACGTTTTGCATGGTTTCCTGTATACCGTATGTTGGTGCGCGCGTGGCTTTTATCTCGACCCTAGAGTGAGATGGAAATATCTAGCCCCGGTAAAATGACGGATTTCCTTGTCCGGTATGCAAGAAAACACGTTCCATCTCCCATAATAATTGTGTCTTTCACATGCATTTGTTTAACCATATTTTCACATTTCATGCTACATTTGTATATATTATATGTATGTCTCTCCACACTTGGAGGTAATAAAGAATATCTGTAATTTATAACACTACAATCGATCTTGGAAATAACACAGACCTAATAACATTATTAATATGTCTGTGGAAATAAACACAAAATAAAAAAAACTCACTTTTAATGGCGTTAAGTATATATTCAAATCTATTTATTTGTTCATGTTTAACTGAAAGTAAACGATAATTGTTGAACGCTTTACTTGAGCATGTGCTCGGTTTAAATGATATGTTCATCATAATCCCTGCTGTGTTCCATAGAATACACTCTACTTGTGTTAACTTTTATCACATTTTATATAACTGATGTATGGCGGGCATATAGTTACCATACGATTAAAATTAATGTAGGTTAATGGGGTTAGACGAAATATCAAACGTCAATTGACATTATTAAGCATCGGTGGTTCAGTGGTAGAATGCTCGCCTGCCACGCGGGCGGCCCGGGTTCGATTCCCGGCCGATGCACATATTTTTGGTAGAAATGCTTTGAAATGATTAGGCCGCTGTATAGAACTGGTGTAATAAGACAATTTTACGCTTTTAATCTTTGTAATACATGAAATTAGGTGAAAGGTAGAGATTTATCAAAAACAATTGAATTTAATTGCATTTTAAAGCGCACCAACACATGAAAGGTTATATGACGCCTAACAGGATTGAACGTGCCAGGCTCATCCTCATTTACATCAAGATAAAATATGGAGAATGGGTCTAGAACCGTCTTACCTGCAGAACATTCTGACACTCAATTTACGATGGAGCCACGTTTCCACGTTTGCATACGCGGTGTTATGATAAACATAATAAAAAAAAGACAAAATGAAAATGAATGGGGAGTGGGGGTGAGGGGTGGGTGGCAGCATATATTTAAAGTACATTTTTATTATTATTTTCAAGGCTACGATTAGGTGAGGATGTAACTGTTATATCTAATAATTTATAAAATATGTTAAACATTTAAATACTTTATTATAGCATTTCCACACGCCCCTTTATATCATTATTTTTTTTTTTTAACTATTTTGGAAATATACAATATGACACACAGAGTCGCAAATATTCAAATTTAGTAGGAAAAATGGCCAATTTCTTTTATTATTTTTTATTATTTGCAGAATCAGACTACCCGACTACAGTTCCTGTGTTTATTTAACCTTATTGCCTAAATAGGAATTACGGGAGACCCGTTTTTCTATGCGAATTACACAAAAGTTTGAAAGACTGATTTGCAATTCACCCTGTATCGGTGGTTCACTGGGGTAGAACACTCGTCTGCCACGCGGAAAGCACGGGTTTGAATTCCGGCCGATGCACATTTCATAATGATAACATATGTTAAGGATAGAGGCTATGTAGAGAAATATTCACCATTAAAAAACCGAAAGTGAGGGAGCGTAGCGACCTAATGCAGCGACTATTTGAAGAATCCGATGAAAATGCACATCCGATCAATATCTTTAATATTTAGAATCCGTTCTTGATGAAACTTTAGGATAATTGTAACGGTCATAATATCTGGCCAAGTTCAACAACCAGTCAGATCGTATGAATATTGAATATATAAAATATCTCATATCTGCATATCTACTTTAATGTAGATATCTGTTACATTAAATAAACAGTAAAATAGCTTGCCATATAGTTTATGACCAAACATTATGAAGACACATAAAACTGTAAACTGTAAACTATGCAATATTATAAAAACTGTGTTTTCATGTAATCAACCCATACTGCATCATCACCTCACAGGGATTATGTGCAGGTAGATCAGAGAATCGTTGATAAACCATATATACAGTGTGTATGCATTCATCTCAAAATTGCATGGTCCACAATTTTCTCATAGAGGCTTGTTTACATTCTAGGGAACTGACCCTGGTTTGACCTGACAGATCACATTTATTACCATTCTAGACACGCCTTCAATTGCATGTAGTAACTACATGGGACTGGCCTTTAATAGGGTTAGACGAAATATGAAATGTCAATGACGAGATAAAAGTCAAGCATCGGTGGTTCAGTGGTAGAATGCTCGCCTGCCACGCGGCGGCCCGGCTTCGATTCCCGGCCGATGCACATACTTTTGGTAGAAATGTTCGTGCTTTGAAAGAATTAGGCCGCTGCACAATTGCATAGGCCTGGTTTAATAGGACAATTTTACATTTTTAATCTTTGTTATACACGATATTAGGTGAAAGGTAGAGATTTCTCAATAATAATTGAATTAAATTGGATTTTAAAGCGCATCAACACATGAAAGGTTATATGGCGCCTAACAAGATTGAACGTGCCAGGCTCATCCTCTATTTACATCAAGATAAAATATGGAGAATGGGTCTAGAACCGTCTTACCTGCAGAATTGCATTCTGACACTCAATTTACGATGGAGCCACATTTCCACTTTTGCATACGCGGTGTTATGATAAACATGATAACAAAATGACAAAATGAAAATTAATGGGGAGGTGGGTGAGGGGTGGGTGGCAGCTAATATTTAAAGTATATTTTTATTATTATTATTTTCAAGGCTACGATTAGGTGAGGATGTAACTGTTATATCTAATAATTTATAAAATATGTTAAACATTTAAATACTTTATTATAGCATTTCCACACGCCCCTTTATATCATTAATATTTTTTTTGAACTATTTTGGAAATATACAAAATGAGACACAGAGTCGCAAATATTCAAATTTAGTAGGAAAAATGGCCAATTTCTTTTATTTATTTTTTATTATTTGCAGAATCAGACTACCCGACTACAGTTCCTGTGTTTATTTAACCTTATTGCCTAAATGCGTCACTTGATAAGAGTGGAATTTCACAGCAATTACGGGACACCCGTTTTTCTATGCGAGTTTCTAAAGTTTGAAAGACTGATTTGTAAATCACCCTGCATCGGTGGTTCACTGGGATAGAATGCTCGTCTGCCACGCGGGAAGCACGGGTTTGATTTCCGGCCGATGCATATTTCATAATGATAGAAACTGACCTACACATTTCATAATGATAACATATGTATAGGATAGAGGCTTTGAAGAGAAATCTTCACCATTAGAAAAACGAAAGTGAGGGAGCGTAGCGACCTATAGCTGCGACTATTTGAAGAATCAGATGAAAATGACCATGTTTATTATCCAAGGTCAAGGGCGGAGGACTACTGGTTTGGCAATTCCGTTCATCGTTCTGTCAGCCTTTTTGTCAGTCCGTCGTCACTTTCGTTTCCGATAAATATCTTTAATATTTAGAATCCGTTCTTGATGAAACTTTAGGATAATTGTAACGGTCATAATATCTGGCCAAGTTCAACAACCAGTCAGATCGTATGACGGGCATATCGTTACCATACGATTAAATGTAAGCTAATAGGGTTAGACGAAATATCAAACGTCAATTGACGAGACAAAAAACAAGCATCGGTGGTTCAGTGGTAGAATGCTCGCCTGCCACGCGGGCGGCCCGGGTTCGTTTCCCGGCCGATGCACATACTTTTGGTAGTAATGCTCATGCTTTGAAAGAATTGCATCATTGTATAGATCTGGTGTAATAGGACAATTGTACGCTTTTAATCTTTGTAATACATGATATTAGGTGAAAGGTAGAGATTTCTCAAAAACAATTGCATTGAATTGGATTTAAAGCGCACCAACACATGAACATATGGAGAATGGGCCTAGAACATTCTTACCTGCAGAACTGCAGAGTTGCTGCAAGTTTTTTGGTTGCCTATTTTATTATATTAGTGTCGGAGCCTTAAAAATAAGGTCGGTTTGCCTAAAAAGTTTAAGGTCGGAGACTTAAAAATGGGGTCGGTCGGAAGACCAGAAACAAACCTTTTTTTTTGTTGCCTTAACACTGAGCTATTTAAGGTATATCTCTAACACTAAGAAAGAAGCCTATGCGTCCTACTATAGCGTGCAAACTAGTAAGTAATCATTATGAAACAGATTATAATGTTTAAATGTTTTAGCATTAGTTTGTTTAATACTCCCATGCTTTGAGGTTTATTTATTAATTATTACATTCCCATAATTGAAAGATGGGACTTTTATAATCACATTTTACAATATATGTACACTGTTTGTTAACCTAATGACGACGGGGTAAATATATATAATTTACTTAGTCCTCTCCAAACTCCATAGACACAATATAAACCTATTTAACCAGCCAGATCAAACCCCAAAACTGGAGCGTCGAATGACGAGTTACACACTCATAATTATTTTAAAAACCCGTGAATAAACTTATACCTTTAATCAGCACATATACATTAGTATACACCATCGTGTGATAGTCAACTGAAATGACGTAACCTATAGATGTAGATGGATATGATCTTCTTATAGAATTTATGAAACAGAGACTTTATGAATGTCAGCGCTCTAGAAAGCGACACTGAGGACAAGGTAAAACGCTACCATCAATCTTTAATATTTCATAAAGATGACAGGTAATTACACAAGGTTGTCACAATATGAATGATATATTGATCTAGCAAAATCAGGAAGCATCGGTGGTTCAGTGGTAGAATGCTCGCCTGCCACGCGGGCGGCCCGGGTTCGATTCCCGGCCGATGCACATACTTTTGGTAGAAATGTGCCTACCTTGCGATAGGATTGTTTGCACTGGCTTATTTATTAAGATTGTTAATAGGTGAATAATAAGGAAGAACAGCCACTCAAATATCTTAAAACCGCGAAAGTTTAGTAAGTGAAACTATTCACCACAATGTATATTATTATCGAATCCCACTGGGAGTTCGTCTTTTCAAGTGAGAAATTGTCGATTCTTACGGACGGCGGGAAGTTCTCGTCAGGAAAAATGTGGTGGTCTGCCTGTACAGTAAAACCAATTGGAATTTATTCCGAGACAGATTAATGCACCTTGAAATTTAGTGGAACAGTTGTCTTGTTATGATTACCCATAGTAAACAATGTTAAATGACAAGGTAACTGCTTGTCATAAAGGGCTACCAGTAAACATGTAAGACAAGTTAGGTATCAAGATTCAATACTTAAAAATAGAAAATATTGGTTCCGAAGTTTTATTCCAAATTGTTTGCGAATAATCCTACAGCATTCACATATGGAGTTTTCATTGACCATCAGGATATATACTCAGTTGCAAAAGAAAGTGTACCCTGAGGTTTGTTTAGATTTAATTGTATAAAGTAATTTTTAGAATTAAATTGACACACACATTCCAAAATGAATATGCCATGTTTGGTAACAAATGTGTTATCATTCCATTGCAAATATCATGTTGTCATTTGTTTTTCAATAGGTTGAATCGTATCATTAAGGGACTGTCGCTTAATAAAGAGGATATGGTGTAAAGCAAAATTTTCAAAGTACACTTTCTTTTGCAACTGAGTATATATTGATACATCTTGAGATGCATTCATACATGTTACGCTATTTTTCATCTTAATAAATGGTATTTCATATAATAAGTTAACCCCAGGTCCTATAGACAAGTGTGTCATGGGGTATGACTGTTAATCGGAACGCCGTGTTTTTTTTATGAATTCGGGCCCTGGAGATTATGTGTTATAAACATGACAAACTGAATGTGTAACTTAATATCCCCAATTTGGCGACCCTCTATTGGGCTGTTTGTACACCATTCTTGCAAAATATTAAAGAGATACATAGCATTATTTTTAAAAAAACTCACGACGTCCCGTTAGTTTTTCAACAAAACTGGCATTTTGTTTTGTTCCATCATTAATATTGATTAAACGAATAAATAATTTATCGCATGCCTGAGAGTACTTTCTATTGTCCAAAGTCGTATGATATATTCAATACAGGAAAACGAAAGTGTACTGATATTTCTTAAAACGGATATACAAGATATCATACACGGGGGCGTGGCTAGCGATAAAACAGTTATAGAATATCCAACTTGGTGTCACACGCATAAATCATGAAAATATATCGGCTTACGCCTGGATATATTTCATTATATATGCTCGTAACAGCTCGTTGGACATTCTATATATAGCAGATACAATGCATGTCAATGCATGTCACTTCCATAGACGAGATACGAAGCCGTATACGCCCCTGCCTAAAAAGTCGTGATAAACTTTTTTTTTTCAATATATATTTAAAATTACCTTTTAACTGTTTTACTTTTACAATAGGCAAACTTATTAAGCCGAGATTAAGGTTTTAATTCATACCCCATTTTCGCTTTTTGGAGAAGGGGTTAGATGGGGTATGAAAGTTAATACTCGGACCACGGTTGGATGGGGTATGAGAGTTAATACTCGGACCACGGTTGGATGGGGTATGAGAGTTAATACTCGGACCACGGTTAGATGGGTTATGAGAGTTAATACTCGGACCACGGTTAGATGGGGTATGAGAGTTAATACTCGGACCACGGTTGGATGGGGTATGAGAGTTAATACTCGGACCACGGTTGGATGGGGTATGAGAGTTAATACTCGGACCACGGTTGGATGGGGTATGAGAGTTAATACTCGGACCACGGTTGGATGGGGTATGAGAGTTAATACTCGGACCACGGTTTGATGGGGTATGAGAGTTAATACTCGGACCACGGTTAGATGGGATATGAGAGTTAATACTCGGACCACGGTTAGATGGGGTATGAGAGTTAATACTCGGAGCACGGTTGGATGGGGTATGAGAGTTAATACTCGGACCACGGTTGGATGGGGTATGAGAGTTAATACTCGGACCACGGTTGGATGGGGTATGAAAGTTAATACTCGGACCACGGTTAGATGGGGTATGAAAGTTAATACTCGGACCACGGTTGGTTGGGGTATGAGAGTTAATACTCGGACCACGGTTGGATGGGGTATGAGAGTTAATACTCGGACCACGGTTGGATGGGGTATGAAAGTTAATACTCGGACCACGGTTGGATGGGGTATGAGCGTTAATACTCGGACCACGGTTAGATGGGGTATGAGAGTTAATACTCGGACCACGGTTAGATGGGGTATGAGAGTTAATACTCGGACCACGGTTAGATGGGGTTTGAGAGTTAATACTCGGACCACGGTTGGATGGGGTATGAGAGTTAATACTCGGACCACGGTTGGATGGGGTATGAGAGTTAATACTCGGACCACGGTTAGATGGGGTATGAGAGTTAATACTCGGACCACGGTTAGATGGGGTATGAGAGTTAATACTCGGACCACGGTTGGATGGGGTATGAGAGTTAATACTCGGACCACGGTTGGATGGGGTATGAGAGTTAATACTCGGACCACGGTTGGATGGGGTATGAGAGTTAATACTCGGACCACGGTTTGATGGGGTATGAAAGTTAATACTCGGACCACGGTTGGATGGGGTATGAGAGTTAATACTCGGACCACGGTTAGATGGGGTATGAAAGTTAATACTCGGACCACGCGTAGATGGGGTATGAGAGTTAATACTCGGACCACGGTTAGATGGGGTATGAGAGTTAATACTCGGACCACGGTTGGATGGGGTATGAGAGTTAATACTCGGACCACGGTTGGATGGGGTATGAGAGTTAATACTCGGACCACGGTTAGATGGGGTATGAGAGTTAATACTCGGACCACGGTTGGATGGGGTATGATAGTTAATACTCGGACCACGGTTGGATGGGGTATGAGAGTTAATACTCGGACCACGTAATGTACACGTATCAGTTCGTTTGATTTGTCCAGCTTCCTGTCGTGGGAGAACATCCCAGGTGTCCATCGGGGTAGAACACCGACGTTTCACAAGCTTCCAACACAAAGATTCCTGGTCCCATGGGAGCTCGAAACCACAGCGTTGAGCGGCAAGTGATTTCAGGTCATAGACTAATCGAAAGAAAATAAAAAGAGACAGGAGTTGCTTTTCCATAGGCGGCGGTGACGTCGGCGGGGGCAGCGGCATCTGTTTATGGCCCAGTCACACCAACCACGAATGTCTCCCCGAACCCACTACGGTTGTCTCCCACACGGATGCCCCACGGATGGGCATTTCTCAAAAAATACTACGAACTACTACGAATACATTACGGTTTGAGTACGGTTGAGTACGGTAACAGTAAGGAGCAGCAAGGTTGGCACAGGAAACACCGCGGCTGACATGTGTAAATGACTGGAACCACTACGAGTACGAGTACGGACTACTACGGACAACTACGAACTTGTACGGACTAGTATGGAGTGTCACGAGCGTGTCAAGGTTCCAAACGGGGTCCCCACGGGGTCGCGCAATACAAAGGCCTGCATTTCAGCAATTCGGCATTATTTGCGATGAAACCGTATGAAATTGAATGTTGTTAAACAGCTCATCAACACAGTACAGGTTATTTAGAGCCGCCCCAGAGAGAGGGGAAGGATACATAGGAATCCGGGAACCTGCCCTACTCTTATTATCGAATAGATTCCTATGGTTCTTTAACGTGCTCGGTTGATATACCGATACACGGGACCGCCCGGTTTACGTCCCCATCCGACGGACGAGGCTAAGGAAAAGTGTCTTGCCCAAGAACACACCGACGGAACTCATTGGCACCGCGGAGGATTGAACCCGGGGCCTCCGGTTACAAATCCGCCGCGCTACCGACTGCGCCACACCAGCCCTCTAGATCGTAATAGGACGTACAAGTTCGTGTACAGATCGAACTAAACCATGCTCCAACTGTGAGATAACCTTACTGAAAGCCTAGTGTCCTCGTAGTAGGTCGTAGTAGGTCGTGGTAGGTCGTAGTAAGCTGTGGTCATTCCCGGTATGCCGGGAATGTTCTACGAATCACTACGAATCGCTGAGAACCCACTAAGATGCTCTACGGATGGAAAAATCGTGGTGCTGACCCCGAGAGTTTTGGACATGTCCAAAACTCTCGGGGTGGGTCCGCGGATACATACGAACTACTACGAATAACCACGAATAACCCAGGATACACTACGGATTCACTACGAATCCATCCGTAGTGGACATGGTTGGTGTGACTGGGACATTACATTCATGTATTTTTCTCAAAAACTGTATTCCCTAGACCGATTAAACTTTGGTTATAGTTGTATCTTGGGTAGTACATCGCAACGTGACATAGGAAATGCTGATGTGACCTTCAGCTTCATAATTTTACATTTAACTTTTGAGTTTAGTTACTTTCTCAGGAACTGTATGCACTACACTTTTCAAATTTTGTTTTTATATCATATGTTTTATCTTGGGTATTCATTTCTTGTGAACTTGACCCTTCAGGCAGATAACTTAATAATTCTTACGGTTATGCCACTTTCTCACTAACTATATGCACTAGATGTTCTAAACTCAGTTTATAGTTTAATCTTTGTAAGACAAAAACATACTTATAATGACTTAGTTGTGTTTTGGGTAATGCATTTTGTTGGACACATGACTTCTTTTTACAAAGTTTATAAAACGAGTAGAGCCAAAATGTCTTCTAAATCTTCTAACATTAATTAAGGCCCATTGAACTCATTACAACGAACAGTTCAAATGTTAGCACACTTGTACATTTTTAACGTAGCATTAAATAGTGAAAATAAACTAAAATGTACATTGCATCTTCTGTTATTATAATGTTGTTTCTGTTTTATTTTCGGTAATCGGAATCAATCGAGATGTTGCGATTGAACGAATCTGCAGCAGGACGTTATTATTTGAAATTAGATCAATCGCAGTATCTCAATTTCATCTGATTGCCGAAAAAACATAATTGAAATGTACACCGGATATTAAGCCAAATAACGACTAGACTAAAATTGCACATTGGTGACTTTTGTCTCGGATGTCACAGCGAATTGAGAAAGGATCTTATGATGAAAGGTGTTGTGGGATAGGAAATTCATTCTGCACCCGATCATGTATAGGCAGCCTTTATTTCAGATTTGTGCACCCGTCTGATTGACCTCAGAAAAAACAACACTAAAATTACCCATAACAGTCCTTGATACATAATTATAATAACATAAGGTAATATCAAAAGATGCAATTTCCTGTGGTATTAACGTTAGCATTAATTTAAAACAGTGCCTAAGATAGTTTCTTGAAAGAAAAAAATGAAGGCACAGTAGAATCTGATAAAAATCATTCCTGTTAATTTTGTTAAATTTTCAAAGAATACACGTTACAAGTTATTCTTGATTACTGCATAGATATTCAAAACAAACTGTTGTATTCACCGGAAACATCTTGCCGTTCACCAATACTGTATAGGAAGGGATCGTTTGTTCACATACCTGACTAATACTGTATATAGTTCTTGAGCTGGCTGTAGACCCCCATCCCCACCCCCTCCCCCCACCCCACCCACAGGGGGAATTTTGTAGGGTATGATTTTCTGAAAGAACATACATTAAGCTTCAAAATGAGACATGGACATGTGTGCCATCTGAGCGTTGGGGTTTTAGTGAGTTTTGGAGGAAAACGTTGCGTTTTTTGACGAAAATGGCCGAAATCTGGAATTCTTTTTTAGAAAAAGAATGGAATATATTAGAACCAATTTGAATTGATGGAATCTTTCTCGGAACGCACCTCTACATGTCCCACCATATAATTTATGGATCCGGTACTTAAATATTGAGATTTTGGGTAAAAATTTTAAAAAAATTAATCAAATCGCTGACTTCTGTAATACATTGGGGGTATTTAATTAAACATTAGAAATATATGTAATACAATAGAAAAAAGAAATATTGTTGTAACCTTTTTGGGCAGGGTAAGGTCCAGTGATTAAACAGAAAAAAATTCCAACCCGCATGATGTTTGGAAATGCCTTACTTTTGGGGCGAAAAATGTGTATTTTTGTCAAAAATCGCCAGAATCTGGAATTATTTTTTTAAATTAGTTTGAAGATAAACTTATCAAATTGAAGCAATAGAATGTTGCACAGCATACATATTCAAGTTTTTCCTGGCATCATATATCACATATGTGCTCAAATATTGGCATTTTAGGGCAAAATGTTGGAAAAATGACAAAAATCACTGATTTCTGCATTCCATTGGGGTTTTGGGTTAAAATGTAGAAACAATTATTTATTACAATAGAATATATTTAATACAATAGAATAAAGACATATTGTAAAATTTTGGATAGACAAAGGTCCAATAATAAAGTAGAAAAATGTCCTGAACCATACTAAGCTTAAAATATTGCCTTAATTTTCAGGCCAAAAATTTGTATTTCTGTCAAAAATCGACGGAATCTGAAAACAGTTTTAACATAAACTTATCAAATTGAAGCAATAAAATGTGCACACTATACATATCCAAGTAATTTATTGAATCAGATATAACATATGCTCAAGTATTTATATTTTATTGCAAAATGTTGAAAAAATGACTAAAATCGCTGATTCTGTAATGCATTGAGGTATTGTGAAAAAATAAAAGTGCATAGAATGAACGGAAACAAATATATTATAACATTTCCGCAGTCCAATGATATACCAGAAAACCCATACGAAGGTGGTAAATGCTGCTTTATTTTGTTGGAGGAAAATGTTTATAATAAAACATAAACGAAATCTGGATTGTTTTCTTCAGAAAGTAATTTAAACATACATGTTACGGCCACATATCGCCAGATGAGAGAAAAAAAGTGCCGTCTTTCTTCTATGGAACATTCCTACTCTCTCCTGGCGATATTGCCATTGACCCATCATATGTTTCCAAGGAGTGCATGGCACGCTGACATTTTATTTGCTTGTATAAGAAAACAAGCCTGCTCTTGCTGATGCCTTATGGGAATTTGTTAAAAAATGACAGAACCTCCCGAACAAATACAACACATCATGTACTAGTTCTTGAGCTGGCTGTAGACCCCCTCCCCCATGGGGGATTTTGTAGGGTATGATTTTCTGAAAGAACATACAATAAGTTTCAAAATGAGACAGGTGTGCCATCAATTCTGAGCGTTGGGCTATAGTGAGTAACGTGCATGTAAACTATGTTACCTTACATTACAATTAAAATTCCAATGTACAATAAAAACGTTGAATATAAATTAAATCAAAACCATGTAAGACACATAATACATTTACTTTTATTAATATAAAAAACGCTTCAAACTGAATGAAACTATTCTGTAATTTACGTTACACCACATTCATTACCGAAAAAAACTTATTTTTAGTGCAAATCATTTGCTGTAAAAACGGGTGTTCGTCTGTAAGTAAGGGTTTCTATGTATCAAAATATTAGTTATTGGGTTTGTTACTGACCACCTACAGAAATATGTGGGGTCAGTAAGATTTATAGGGGGCGAGGTCAATAAGATTTATAGGGGGCGAGGCGATAGCCGAGTCCCCCTATACATCTGACTGACCCCACATATTTCTGTAGGGGGTCAGTAACAAACCCAATAACTGATTTATTGCATCGAGCACCTTTTTTAAGGCAAACGCCGATATTGAACCCATTATAATGGAGCGTCAATGTCATTGAGACGTTCCCGCAATTTGACGTCATGACGTTGGCGTCACGACCGGTAGGCCCTACAGTTTAAAATTATTATTAAATTTACTTATTTTGTTTGTTACTAACGATTTAAAGATCTATTTGCAAATGATTTAAAATCTGAATCAAAATTGTAGTCCATATTGTTTTAGTAACCCTCTATGAAATCTACTGACCCACTATTATTAGTTATTGGGTTTGTTACTGACCCCCTACAGAAATACCTCGCACAAAATCCTAGGAATTTCATTGGATTAGAGCGGTCACATGGTGACCCTCTATTATTCTATAGTGGGTCAGTAGATTTCATAGAGGGTCACTAAAACAATATGGACTACAATTCAGATTCAAAGTTTAAATAATTTGCAAATAGTTCTTTAAGGCGTTAGTAACAAACATAATAAGTAAATTTAATAATGTTTTAAAACTGTACCGGTCGTGACGTCAACGTCATGACGTCGAATAGCTCGAACGTCTCAATGACGTTGACACTCCATTAAAATGGGTTAAATATCGGTGTTTGCCTTAAAAAAGGTGCTCGATGCAATAAATCAGTTATTGGGTTTGTTACTGACACCCTACAGAAATATGTGGGGTCAGTCAGAAGTATAGGGGGACTCGGCTATCGCCTCGCCCCCTATAAATCTTACTGACCCCACATACTTCAGTAGGGGGTCAGTAACAAACCCAATAACTAATAATAGAGGGTCACCATGTGATCGTTCTAATCCAATGAAATTCCTAGGATTTTGAGCGAGGTGCAATAATGTTAATGGTCTCGGTTGTGTCGCAAGATCTGTAGGTCGGCCGAGGGTCGCTCAACGCTATTTCTTTATAACTGTACTGTATATAGCTCCAGGTGCCATGTTCGAGGCCCGAACTCAGGTAGCCCTCCCCCTGATACGGTCTAGCGACCGGGTGCCACGCGCAGCGGGGACCTTTGCCGATGCTTGCCACCTTTCCCGTTGAGTCACAAAACCTGTGGGTCGGCCCAGTGGCCCTCGGCAGAGGGTCGCTCAAGGTTATTTCTCTCTATATAACTGTACTGTATATAGCACTAAGTGCCATGTTCTAGACCCGAACTCGGGAAGCCTTCCGCCTGATACGACCTAGGGACTGAGTGCCACGCGTAGCGAGGACCGTTGCCGACGGCTGACCACCGTTCCCGTTGTGTCATTAAATCTGTGGGTTGGCCCAACGGCCGTCGGCTGCGGGTCGCTTAAAGCTATTTATTATATAGCTCCAGGTGGCATGTTCGAGACCCGAACTCAGGTAGCCTTCCCCTTGATACGACCTAGGGACCGAGTGCCACGCGTAGCGAGGACCGTTGCCGACGGCTCGCCACCGGTCCCGTTGTGTCACAAAATATGTGGGTGGGTCGAGCAGCTATATTTTCCTCTATATAACTGTATACAGCTCTATGTGCCATGTTCGAGACTCAAACTCGGGTAGGCCTCATCCTGCTAATGCCTAGGGACCGAGTACCACGCATAGCGGGGACCTTTGCCGACGGCTGGCCACCGGTCCCGTTGTGTCACAAAAAATGAGGATCGGTCCAGCGGCCATCGGCCAAGGGTCGCTCAACGCTATTTCCCTCTATACATATATAACTATACTGTATAAAGGTATAGGTAAGTTACGAGGTTCGAGACCCGAACTCGGGTAGCCTCCCCGCTGATACAGCCTAGCGATTGAATGTCGTGCGTTGCTGGGACCTTTGCCGACGGCTGCCCACTAGTCCCGTTGTGTCATCCAATCTGTAAATCGGCCCAGCGGCCGTCGGCCATAGGTCGTTCAACTCTATATCCTTCTATATAGCTGTATATAGCTCTAAGTGCCATGTTCGAGACTCGAACTCGGGTAGTCTTTCCCCTAATATTGACTAGCGACCGAGTTCCAAACGTACTGGAGACCTTGCCCACGGCTGGCCACCGGTCCCGTTGTGTCGCAAATTCTGTGGGTCGGGCCAGTGGCCGTACGCAGAGGATCGCTCAACGCTATTGCTCTATTTATAACGTATACTGTATATAGATCTATGTACCATGTTCGAAATGCCGGTAACGTGGTAAAGTCCAAGTCGCCAGTTGGTACACGTATATGTTCCAAAATGCTCTACACATAATGGGCTTTCAGAAAAATAATGTGTACACAATTCTCCGTGGGGTGAGGGTTACTCCTACTGGCTTACAGTCTATTTTTCTATTGTACCGGTATTATATATTTTTCTAGATGTTAACCCAATACCCTCAATGGATTGCAGAAATAATTAGTTTTAGTCCTTTTTTCCAACATATTTCAGCAGATATGTTATATATGACGCAAGGAAACACTTGAATATATATACTGTGCAACATTATATTACTTCAATTTGATAAGTTTATGTTAAAACTTTTTTCAAAAATAATTCCCGATTCCGTCGATTTTTGACAAAAATACACATTTTCGCCTAAAAATTAAGGCATTTTCAAGCATCATACGGTTCGTCTTAATTATTGGACCTTTGTCTATCCAAAAATGTTACAATGTGTCCTTATTTTTATTGCATTAAATTTGTTTTTATATTTTAACCCAATACTCACAATAGATTACACAAATCAGTGATTTTTTTCATTTCATTTTTTCCAACATTTTGCCCTAAAATGCCAATATTTGAGCACATATGTTGTATATTGTGTCAGGGAAAACTTGAATTTGTATGCTGTGCAACATTCTATTACTTCAGTTTGATAAGTTTATGTTCAAACTAATTTCAAAAAATAATTCCAGATTCTGGAGATTTTTAACAAAAATACACATTTTCCGCCCAAAAATTAAGGCATTTCCAAACATCATGCGGTTTGGGACTTTTTTCTACTTAATCACTGGACCTTACCCTGCCCAAAAAGGTTACAATATTTATTTTTTCAATTGTATTAGATATATTTCTAATTTTTAGTTAAATATACCCAATGTATTACAGAAATCAGCGATTTTATTCAATTTTGTAATATTTTTACCCAAAATCTCAATATGTATGTATCGGATCCATAAATTATATGGTTGGACACGTAGAGATGCGTTCCGAGAAAGATTCCATCAATTCAAGTTGGTTCTAATATATTCCATTCTTTTTCTAAAAAGTAATTCCAGATTTCGGCGATTTTCGTCTAAAAACGCAGTGTTTTCCCAAAAACTCACTAAAGTCCCAACGCTCAGATGGCACACATGTCTCATTTTGAAACTTACTGTATGTTCTTTCAGAAAATCATACCCTACAAAATTCCCCCTGGGGGAGAGGGTTTCTCCTACTAGCTCACAGCCTAATAGGGAGGGACCTTTTATTCAGCTGCCGACGGCTGCTGATCTTTATATGGGTAATGTATCTGTCTATGGTTAACAGACTGTGACTCATGTAAGGTGCGATAAGCATACTTTACAACTTGAATTCATAGAGAACTCGTCCTAAAAAACTTGAATGGTATAAACACATATTTCGGAACGTTTAGATGTTACCATTTCGCCATTCGCAAATCTCGTACACTGAGGAATGACGGGATTGGCCGAGCGTTCACGATTGACCATTTCGCCTGTGGATTTGACGTTTTCGTAGATCAGTCTACTCAGTGTAGAATGCGGTAATGTTTCCGGGATATTTATGTGTCCGGGATGTTTAAGGAGCAAAATGAAATCGTAAGTGCAACTGAATGACATCGCAAGTATTGGAATGGAATTAGTGAAAGTACTGGTATGGAATAAGTGCCACTCTTAAAAAGTATCATGGATGGATTAAGATCCATGATATTTATTGAATCCGTGAATATATAACGACAAAGTTTAGCGTTATATCTGTTTTATTTATAATGCCGAAAAGAAGCGAAAAAGAAGCAAATCAGCTTGTCCACACTGTCACTCAAAATGGTTTTTGATATTTCATATATATATCAATTGCATTTGAATGATTATATCAGAAAATTAAATTCTGATGAAGGTTGTCAAGCCGAAACGTTAACAAGTCTGTGCTGTTAATTTGTTTTAACTATCATTAAGGATTATATCAATAAGACCTTGGCCACGTTGCACAGTGCAAACTATTGACGCATGCTTTTGATAAAAAGAGCAACATTTATTTCAGCTTGATAACTCAGATTTTCATTAATTATACAAACAATTGTTTGCACTCCTATCAGTTCACAGGCCCACAATCATGTTTATTTATTTACTTATCGGCAGCTTTTTTTACGCTTGCGTAAAATCTTGCTTGTTTACATACCTGAACCGTCTCGCCATGACACCAATACTGTATAGGGACCTTTTGTTCATACGTCGAGTCGAAACATTTGTTAGTCTTTAAGCTCTTCAACTGTAGACAATATTTAAAAAAATACACGGAAGTAATTTACTTTGCACTTAAAATATATCGTTTACATGCGAAGCAAAGAAATGGGAAAATCAACGGCAATTGTAAACCAAGTACAGCCGTTAAAATACAGGACATTCGATAGATAGATAGATATATATTATTTATATATATATATAAATACACGTATTAAACGTTCAAGGTTTACAGTTAGTTTGTAGAATCCACTAAAGTAACCACTCCTGCATCCGATATCATGTGTGTGTCCGAAACCCGCAACCCTAATCGAAAAATAAATATAGGAAAGTCTGATTATGAAACTACCCGTTCCGTTCACTGTTTGACCTTAACTCTCATTCTTTCATTGACCTTGATGACAGAGACATCTTTGGACATTGAATTTATTCGTGATCTGCATTGTCATAATCTCATTAACATTACTTATCATCAAATCTCCCATTTCGGTTCAAAGGTTACAGATAGGACACGAACAATAACTATAACTTAATAAATAGCGGATATACTGACACACAGCGCAGTCCTCTGGTTACCTCGGTTTCACCGGTTCAAAAATTAATAAGGGGTTGGTGAAATATTAAAAGAATTATATCATCTCAATTCGTCCACGAACTCAATCAGAGGCCTAAAAATGAGATCAAGATAATAAGGACAAGTTAAGGGATACTCGTAATCAAATCTGGGAGATCATTAGCCTCATGAACGGTTTCGTTATATCTTGATCCGTTCGAAGTAGATTTCAAAACTAGAGCATCAAACGACCTTTAAAGAAAAGAAGTTGTGTATACTGAAACGAAAAATAAACGCAACTCGGAAATTTCCGCTATATATTGTATGTACAATATGTTGTTGTTAATCGAATGGTACATGGCCACGCAAGACCTTTCCCTTCGAAAAAATAAATACTAAAACAACACATAACATAGCAAACAGTATTCCTACAACGTTATTATTTACAGAGTGCGCATTTGGCTCAAGCATGTGAGAAAACTTAGAATGCAAAATTTTGCAAATTCTTTACGTTAAATACAGTACTGAAATGGCTCAGTTTTTCAAAGAGGAACTTCAACATTTATGCATTTCTTGTTAAAAAGTGTATTGCGATTGAAACGTCTACAACATCACAGTTGTGTCCTTTCTCTTACTAAGACATTTCTTTTTTACAAAACATCTTGGAATTTCTTTGGAATATTATGTTGAATTAAGTGTGCAGTATATACAATGTATAGCGGAAGTTCCCGAGTTGCGCTTCTTTTTCGCTTCAGTATATATTCAAAATCGCCTGTTTAATCGGACTGTTTCTTTTGCTTGGAAGCGTGATAGATGGCGGTTCGGTAATACAATGACAAAACATCATTGCTATTAAAGAGGTATATTACTTACAGTTCCTTTCAATCGGACCTCTGCAAATTCAAACTCTCCGAATTGCTTCATCTTATCAAGAAACGTCTGAAATGGTTTGCAATTGTTCTCTTTTCGCATTCGCTTTCTGTCTGTAACGTCACCGGTATCAATCTGAAGAGGCAAATGGCTTGTTTTAGTCTCTATCATCCAGACACACTCAAGCTGACTGCGAGCGCTAGCGAGCGTCTAGACTCATTGTTCTTTAAAAATGTTGACCGATAGACGGCGCCAAACGTCAAAACTGATTGCGACGTGACGTCATTTTGATTGCAACATCAAAGTGCACGTTGAATTACGCGCAACATTAGTTCCAATGGGATTTGTGTACGTCCTTATTAAATATACAATAAACTTCGTTTTATTGTAGTTTCTCTAAAAACATAATATTATCTTACAAAATGATGTTTAAAATTTAATTTTTAGCATTAATCGTGATCCGCCGACTATGTTTGGAGTCATTTTATTGCACAACATTGCGCTTAACGTCACGTAATTTTTGACGCCGTCGTGACGTAGGGGGGTGATTCCCATGGATTTCCATAACAAACTGAAGTTGACCAATCAGAGGCCGGTGATTTTCTTTTGTCCACACCTCGTTTTGATGTCAAAAATTTTAAAGAAGCTTTACTCTAGTCTCGATCATCCAGACCTCTCGCGAGACTTCTCTCAAAGAAGTCCAAACGATGGTCTGGAGTAAAGCTTCTTTAAAAATGTTGACATCAAAACGAGGTGTGGACAAAAAAAAATCACCGGCCTCTGATTGGTCAACTTCAGTTTGTTATGGAAATCCGTGGGAATCACGTCACGACGGCGTCAAAAAATACGTGACGTTAGGCGCAATGTTGTGCAATAAAATTACTCCAAACATAGTCAGCGGATCACGATTAATGCTAAAAATTAAATTTTAAACATCATTTTGTAAGATTATATTATGTTTTTAGAGAAACTACAATAAAACGAAGTTTATTGTGTATTCAATAAGGACGTACACGCATCCCATTGGAACTAATGTTGCGCGTAATTCAACGTGCACTTTGATGTTGCAATCAAAATGACGTCACGTCGCAGTCAGTTTTGACGGTTGGCGCCGTCTATCGGTCAAACTTTTTAAAGAACAGTGAGTCCAGACGCTCGCTAGCGCTCGCAATCAGCTTGAGTGTGGTCTGGATAATAGGGACTAGCTTTACTCCAGACCATCGTTTGGACTTCTTTGAGAGAAGTCTCGCGTGAGGTATGGATGATCGAGACTAGGCTTGTGTCGGCTTTTTAATAAGTTGATGTATACCACCCGAAACATACATTTTTACGGTAATAACCGGATCCCTAATTGTTTGACTTGACATTTTTTGTCGCCTTCGTGAGGAATCACGTCTGCCGTACATTCGTCTGTCAGTGTCCGTCACACATTTACCAGCAACCTCACCTTGGGCTTACATTGGTAATCTGTTTGACCCATGTTTATAAAACTTTACACACATATTTATCGTACCTGAAGGAATGTTGTCCAATAGGACATATACCACTATTGCATTTCCCATAGGCCTACATTATAGCCTTTTGGCCTCCAACCCCTATTTCTCAATAAGACTGGCTGAAAAAAACTAACTTTTCTTAAAGAGCTATCTTAGATACACTCAAAAATGATCAGCAAATTGGGATAGTGTAATGCTTTCAGCCTCTAATACTTCACTGAAGGTAGGCACCCCCAGAATGGCAGTAAAAAAATTGTACTTTTTGTAAATATACCCTCAGCACAATGTTATCATCAATACAAATGCAAATTTCACAAAATATCCTTATGAACCTGTTTTATGACGGAAATATAATATGTTGATGTTTTATGAGGATTTGTTATGAGTTGGGTAATTTAATCCAATCAGATTCTACCTTACAATCTGACTATTTCAATTTCGTTTTTGCGATGTTGGCCTCTGGCTCATAACACAATGCATTTTATATACAAACAAACAAATATGTAACTGGTGCACCCAGTTAATATACAATATTTTAGGCAATCAACGCGAAAACACTTTATATTCACAAAGTCTCTAAAAAAACGTGTTCTTTTGTGAAAAGCATGAAATATAAACAAGGCTAAAAGTTTTATAATTAATGGATTTTCATTTGAAAACAATGATTTAAATGTGTACATAGAATAATTATGTATAATAATAATAAATAATAATAATAAAGACTTTATTTAACGAGAGAACTCATTTGAAACTAGTCAATCTACCATGAGGCCCTCACCAATACAATATATACAATATTTACAAGTAAAAATGCATTTAAAGTGGTATATTCAGTAAATGGAAATATGTTTAAATAGAACTGCAAGACTTAGTCATTTACTAATATATCGGATGGTGAATCCACTGTAAACACAATGTTTTGAATTGATTTACAGATTGGGCATTTTGTATATGGTGGGGAAGAGAGTTCCACACTTTAGAGCCTGAATAAGCAAATGACTTTCTGAATAACTCACTATTGGGTCTGGGGGAATATAGCTGAAGATTTGATGATGATCTTAGATTCCGCATATGGACATTTGAAGTTAGAGTAAATGCGTCTTTAAGATAAGCAGGGGCCTGATCATTTACTGTTTTAAACATAATGATTGCTTTTTGAAATATAACTCTTTCGGGAAATGTCATCCAACCGAGTTCGGTAAAAAGTTCCACGGAAGGAGTATCGAAATCTTTATCTAGGATAAGTCGTGCAGCTCTTTTTTGGAACCTTACAAGTTTATCTTCGAGAGAAGTATTACAATTTCCCCATATCACACAACAGTAATCAAGATGGGGTAAGATATAAGAATTGAAAAATAATTTGCGCATAGGTATAGAAAGGTAAATCTTTATGCGAGATAACAGGTATAACAATGAATTACATTTTTTCAGAACTTTATCAATTTGGGTATTCCAAGAGAGGGTATTGTCAATTGTAACACCGAGTATTTTTTCTTCGTAACTACAATTAATAGTTTCATCTTTGAACTGAATAGAAGGGGCATTATGATAAATATGATGTATTTTGTTCTTAGATGAGAGATACATTATTTTTGTTTTTGATGCATTGATAGACATGCGATTAGTATCGCACCAGGCGTTGACATTGTATTGGTAAGTATTTCAGCCTTAAATCATCATACAGTTTGCATTCAAATATAAAGTGATACTCATTTTCTACTGTGTTTCGGCAATGTTTGCGTACCCTTTCATTCTAGGAATACCTCTGTATCGCCCTTTTTCTATTTCGAGGTCATGCGAGGAAGTTCGAAAAGATGATAGCGCATGCCTGAATATTCGTATGGTAAGGCAATTTAAATATTTTTCAAACTTAAAATCTGTTGTTAAAATCTCGGTATAATTCTAATTTTTGGTTAGTGTGGATGTTTTCAGACCATGTTTGATGAAACTGGTCTTTTAGTCTTCTTACATACACTTTAAGGAATAGAGATTCATTTTCGACAGTTTGGTTTACCCATACGTATCCAACACCGTTCATGTAAAGATTAACTTAACTGTGTTACACAGATGCTATGACCAAAATAAACTAACATGTTATAAGCCTTCTTCGCATATCTATGACTTGGTATTTTTAGAAGTCGTAACCAGTATTTTATACATTTTTAGCTCTACTAGCCAAGGGCCAGCAGAGCTTATGGGACGGTGTGGTGTCCGTCGTCCGGCGTCCGTCCGTCGTCTGTCCGTTAACTTTTACCTCGTTAAGACGATAGGGCATTTTCATCCGATCTTTACCAAACTTTAACAGATTGTTAATATCAATGAAAGCTCGGACAAGTTCAAAAACCAGTTAGATCGGACCAGTAACAGCGGAGTTATGGCCCTTGATTTAGTTAAAAATGCTATATTTTGCCTCGTTAAGACGATAGGGCCTTCATTTTTCATCTGATCTTTACCAAACTTTATCAGATTGTTAATATCAATGAAAGCTCAGAAAAGTTTGAAAACCAGCAAGATCGGACTACTAACAACGGAGTCATGGCCCTTGATTTACTTAAAAATGCTATATTACTATATTTAGCCTTGTTAAGACAATAGGGCCTTCATTTTGCATCCTATCTTTACCAGATTGTTAATAACAATGAAAGCTCGAACAAGTTTGTAAACCAGCCATATCGGACCAGTAACAGCGGCCCTGGATTTAGATAAAAATGCTTTATTTTGTTTCGTTAAAACGATAGGGGCTTTATTGTTCTTCCGAAATGTATCGAACTTGATCAGATTGTTAATGTCAATGAAAGCTCGAACAAGTTTGAAAACCAGCCAGATCGGATCAGTAACAGCGGACTTATGGCCCTTGATTTCGTTAAAAATGCTATAATTTGCCTCGTTAGTACGATAGGTCCTTCATTTTGCATCTGATCCTACTGATCTTACCAAACTTTACCAGATTTTATATTTTTGTAAAACTTTTAATTTATTTATTTTTAAAAAATTATTTTTTTATTTTTTATTTTTTTGTTTGAATTTTGTTTGATTTTTATTCTTTTTCCATTTTTTTTTTTTTTTAGCTCTATTGACCAAGTACGAAAACCAGCCAGATTGGACCAGTAACAGAGGAGTTATAACTCTTGTTTATTTAAAAATGCTATATTTTGCCTCGTTAATATGGTAGGGCCTTCATTTTTCATCTGATCTTTACCAAACTTTACCAGATTCTTTAGTTATGGCCCTTGATTTAGTTAAAAATGCTGTATTTTCCCCAAATCTTTCAAAAAAAAAAGGTAAATTGCAATCACTCGCTTCATTGATGTTATAAGTGCCATGTTAGCCAGTAGAGCGTCTTGGGCCTCTTGTTTATAACTATGACTATATGCCCTAATAACTGAACATAACTTAAAATGTATTCGACAGGCGACCAAAGTATTCCGTAAACACCCTTCTAGTTTCCACGAATAATTACATTTCTAACACAACTGAATATTGTGAATTAATTATCAACACATTATAGGTTAATACAGCCGTTCCAGAGAGAATGGAAGGATATATAGGAATCCGGAAACCTGTCCTACTACTCTTACTAGCAAAAGAAGAATATATAGGAATCCGGGAACCTGTCCTATTTTACTAGCGAAAGGAGAAGGATGTATAGGAATCCCGCAACCTGTCCTATTTTATTAGCGAAAAGAGAAGGATATACTCCAGTACATGGGGACGCCAGGTTGCATCACCATCCGATGGTCGATGCTATATGGGAAAGTGTCTTGCCCAATAACACACCAACAAAACGCACTGGCGCCGCTGAGGATTGAACCCGGATCCTCCGGTTTCAAGTATATCGTGCTATACACTGAGCCACGTTACGCAAAGGATAATTTATATTTTGCTACCCTTAACCGCCTGTTCTTGTAGTAGTCATACACTCTTTGCTTGTGTTCATCCAACCAAACTTCCGCTAGACGAAGAATGTTCGCTACGCCTTCATCTTTCATTTTCCAAACGTTGCGTCGGTACATGTGTGCGACATAAGAACAGGGCATCATTTCAACCGTTCCACCACAAGTCCACACCTGAAGGTAGAAGAGAAGGTAGATTCAGGTCATCATGTTTATAAATTGAACGTCAAACGGCGCTGGATATCAGTATTGTTCTTACTTCCTGACCGCAGTTTGATCTAGACGCTTAATTGCCATGCCTCCAGTTTGCAAAGAGCAAAATTTTAATAATAAACAAGACAATAATATAGATGAAGTCGCATATAAAATGAAATACCTTGATGGACAACTCCGTTTGTTCGCTCCCCCATATCTTCATACCCGGATCAAAGCCTCCAAGCTGTTGGAACCAGGATTTGTTCATTACTATCATCATGCCTTGAACCTGTCCAATCCTGCAATATAAACAACGAAAATAAGTAAATGTTAAATAAGACAAAAATATATGAAATTGTTTAATTCAATGATTGTTTAATTCAATGATTGTTTAATTCAATGATTGTTTAATTCAACGACAACATACATAAAGAGTATATTTATTGTGATTAGATAGGTTTCTTAGTATTAACCGTTGATCAGCATTACGCATTCTACAAGTAGCAACTAAAAGGTATGGAGTCCACATAAGCTTTTAACTGTTTCAAGGCACTACCCCTAGTATCAAACCTTTAACATTTGTGGTATATGATACTTTAGTCCGAAGATATATGCATGTTATTGTTGTTTACATGCACGTTTTCGATAACACCATTCAAGCAAACAAACAAAAACAGACAATGACATTGCGTACTTACGGTAACGGGTGTGTATCATTTGTCCTGGCTGCTTTGAACTTTTTATTGTACTCAAAGTTGGTGGCGTCAAGATTGAATAAAAAGGCCGAAAAGTAGTTCTGACAGTCGCGAAATTGGCAGCGGTCGATTCTAAACGTGTGCCGGTCTATTGAACCCATATTAGAACACAGCAAGGCTCTGGGCTCCTCCAACATCCGGTTTAATAACGGCTCGGACCATCCTAAGTAAATACATGTTTATCATGTTAATGAGAAGAAAAAATAAAAAAATGATATATTAATTACACATTGCATAGCTACTAACTACATCATAAAAGAGTAATTCGGGAAAAATTGAAACCTCTAGATATATTGTTTTGGTATCAGTAATTATTAAATGATCGATTTTTTTATGGAAGAGGCCGACCACCCCATTTGTCCTGGGTAGGACCCGTTTGTATACATCCCACTATCTGTAAGAATCTACTCTTTCTCACGCAGTGGAGTGAGATTCGAACCCGCATCGCCGAGAAGGTGACTTTGCGAATTTTAGTTGTACTTATATTATATATGACAGCAAACATGTTCATACCTGGAGACATTTCCATGTGACAATCCATGCAGGCGAAAATCTCCGCGGTTACTTTTTCTATACCTATCTGTCTTGCCATCATTAAACCTACCGACTGTGGTAACCGTATAAGCTGTACCTTGGGTAGGTTTGCCACGTGAATATTCAGTTTGGATTTTAGCTCATCTGAAACGCAAACATGAGAACAACTTATAACTACACTGTAAAAATTGTATTGAGAGACTGAACTCGTTACTAAACATGTTTAGTCTAAACACATTTAGGAAAGTATTCATAATCTAAACGCTTACTCGTTAACATGTTCGTTTGCCTAAACGTGTTTAGTTCTAGAACATGTTCCATATATAAGCGCCATCTTCAATTCCTTCTTTTATATAGAGCATGGAAGGTACGAATCCATTTCATGTGTCATGGCATACGCTTCGTCTCATTCGTGCTACTTAAGGGACCAGGCAATATTTATCGGGGGATTGGGACCGGTGCAAAATGGCATTGGACAGGTACATATTTTTGTCGCGACAAACCAAGGGACGATACTTTTTCCCGCTTGCTTGCCATGAGACGTACACTTTTTTTAAGTTTTTTTTTTTTGCCAAACCTTTAAACAATACAAATATTAAAGCAGTGATCTAAGACCATAAAAGGGTGCTTATGGACCAGGCAATATTTCTATGGGCGTTAGGACCGGTGCAAAAAAAGTTCCAGTTAGTTAGAGAAAGGACACAACTGTGATGTTGCAGACGTCACAGTACACTTTGTAACAAGAAATTCATAATCTTTGAAAAATTGATCCATTTCAGTACTGCATTTAACGTAAAGAGTTTGTACAAGTTTGCTCACATGCTTGAGCCAAACGCGTATGTTGCAACCCTAAAGGTAACAACTGCACTAAAGGTAACAAGCTGCACGTAAGGTATCACTTTTGGGACTAAAGGTAACAAAAGAAGTCTGCACTAAAGGTAACAACGACTGCACCAAAGGTAACACGATTTTTGACCTGTACTAAAGGTAACACCCCTATGCCCTAAAGTCAACAATACAGGTTTGGTACAATACTTAGGTACTTGCATTCAGATTAGAAATACGACCGTATATTTTTCCGAGAATAATAAACAGCAAAATACATTCTTTACAGTTAATTGTATCTGTTATTGTTTACGTTCACGTGGTTTTCTTCTAAAAGAAAAACGTACAATTTCAAATAAATTTTCATTTTCAAGGAAGGGAAGCTAATGCGCACGCATCCAATGTGACTCAATAGAAAATGACTATTCCTCTGTATGAACATACACTGTTGGTAGTTGTCTCCCTTGTACTGTTTTATCATTATCACAAGGCATGTTATTGTTGGTACAATAGAGACTGGAAAATAATGTAAATACAAAACTAGATTCGCATGTTGTCAACTTTTAAGAAAATATGGTGTATAATAAAAGCTTGCAAGTGGGAAGATGTTGTAGGGGAGATTTTCCATTAGTTAAGAGGTTTAACGTTTCATAAGGAGCCCGTGTCTAATACAGAGTAAGCTTTTAGTTGTAGCTTTAGATTTAGCAACAATCAAGATAACTGTAGCAATAACGTACCTGTTATATCAGGTACCGTGGTTTTGTTATGTTTGGCTGAGTACAATGAAATACAATATGACTAAAGAGGTTTTAGATGATATATTTCATGCAACTCTATCATATGAATTTCAGATCAAAATGTATCAGGTTACTGCTGGCCTCTGCTGACATCATTCTATCATAAAAGTACACATTTTTGTTCTGACCAGATCGACTCTATTACTGAAAACAACACCCAACTTACGTCAAGAAATTATGATACAGGTAATAGATAGTGTCTGTTATAGATCATCATAAATGTATCATAGGATTACATATGATTCCTATTTTTTAACTATAGACTATTTGGAAGAATGTGAATGTCCTTTAATCGAGTAAAGGGGTTGATGCACTATTTTCAAACAATGTTTATTTCAAAGGACTCTAAAAAACTTGAAAAAAGCTGAAATAATTATCAAAATGTCATGAAAAATAAAGGAGGTCTGACCTATAGAAAATTTGCAAAGAAACAAAAATGGAGGCGGCCATATTTGAACGATGACGTCATGGCGCACTTTTACCATATATGGCATACTGATTAAATGTCTTTTAAAGCAGGGATACTGATTAAATGTTTTTTAAAGCGAAGAAAATCACTGGGAATGAAAACTAAGCATACAATTTATACATTTTACATCTGTATATATATTTGTAATGAGTTTGCATGATTTTCTTTGCATTATAATATATATGTCCATCTATGTTCTTTGCAAATTTTCAATAAGTCATATCTCATTTATTTTTCATGACATTTTGATAATTCTTTCAGCTATTTTAATGTTGTCAAAGCCCTTTTAAATAAATCTTGCTTGAAAATAGTGCATCAACCCCTTTAAGACTAACCGATATAAATCAATCCTACGACGAGTGGTATATATTTTTGACTCACGTCTATTTGTGATGGTGGTGTGGGGGCAGAGGTGGAGGGGGCGTGAATCTTTCATAACATATACATATGTGCCATAAGTTTGCTCAATCTATCCGATAAAAGATATGTCATGAAAATCTAAAAACACCGCAGCATCTTGATGTCAAATCATCCTATTCAGCGACGGGATAACAGTTCTCCTCCGCCTTTTTCTGATTTTTGACATTAAACGTAATTTATATTCTAAATGCATCTAGCATTACGATTTTAATTGTATGGAATAAGGTGAATCACGGATATTTCCATCTGAGGCAAAGTCATGGACTATTGCTGGGTTATTAGATAAAACAGATATTTAGATATTTATTGAAAGGTAAACGGTAAAAGTAAAAGAAAATGTGGTTTATGCACTAAATTAACCTACTATATATTAAGCATATATATATAGAGGATATTTGTTGTTTTGGAGTGAATAACATATTTTATTTCATCGAGAAGTGAGAAAACTTTATATTTTCACGAATGCGAAGCATGAGTGAAAATATAAAAGTTTTCTCACTTCTCGATGAAATAAAATATGTTATTCACGACAAAACAACAAATTTTCTTTTTATTTTATGATTTTACAAACAGTTTTTTAGGGAGACTGCGGTAGAACAGCACGGGAGGCAATTTCAATAACTAGGCTGCTTTACACATTTTTTGCACGACTACAAAAAAATAAGTCCTAAGATATTTTATTTATACCCAAATAGAACAATTTGTTTAATATATTATATATTGACAATCATTTCCTTTTAACTTTAAGATCAATTTCATATCATTGTTTGAATAGAATGTACAATTCGCAGTGTTTTTCTCTCGGCATGTTTTACATTTGCGTAGGAATATCTGGTGAACCATTTTACTGTGCATTTGTATTAGTTGTACATTTAAAAGTAGTCCCGGCAGCCACAGTGGAATATAACTCATATAACTCTATATTCCACAGTGTGGAATAACACTTTTATTTCACTGATAAAATACAGTATTTCATTGCATATCATAAAATAAAAGGGTCAAATATCTCAATTACAAATAACTTTATCATTCTATGGTTACTGTAAATATGTAATGTATATTTCGTGCATGTTGTTCAATTTGTATTCCGTTGTATAAACATGTTCTATCTGTATTTTGATGTATAAACATGTAATATTGGCTCTCCAAATGGGAGGAAATAAAAGAGCTATCTAACTATACCCAAATACATATTATATATATATTGCATCTCAGTGAGGGTGACAGTGGATATTGTCAACCTGAAGAAAATAATGTCAACCGAGGCGAAGGAACAATAGTTTTGACTGTTCCAAAAACACCCATGAAATAACTGTTTTATTACCTAATTCTCTATATAATCAGTTATTGCAAATCGGGATTCATTTGAGTTAGAGCTCTATAGGAAAACGTGTTAAAACATTTCGCTTATAATATACATTACCTTATTTAAAATGTTATAAATATATTATTTAACTACAGAATTAGATTATACGGAAATCATTCAGTCGATGTTAATTGTGTTATACCGACGAGATAATTCTTCGTTCATTCAGATCGCTCATGTCTTTGCGCATTCAGATCGCGCATCAAACAGTTCATTGTCAGGAGGGCAACAGTCGAACTGTTTCATCCCTGTGACGCCAATAGCGGGAAACAGTCAGAAATGACTAATAGCCATTTATATAGAGAGTTAGGTAATAATACAAATTGTTTACCGGTGAACAGTAAAATTTGCTTCACGCTAATGGTATGGGCATTTCATACAGGAGTGTAAACGTGAGGTATAATAATCAAATATGATAAATCAAAATTTGAGTTCAGAGTGGGACAGGGTGATATGAAGCGGGGCGAGGAGGGGCGTGCACAATTGAAAGGCGGTTTAGATTTGATGAATTATGGTGCATTTTCAGAAAATATGAGGTTGTTAAATCCAATGATGAGCAACTGTGTACCGCCCCAACTAAAATCCGGCAAGCATATGTTTAAACTGCCCTCCCTGGATCAACTATTGTACTTGGCATAGTGGTAACATCAGACGTTTGAGCTAAATTATGAACGTTTCTGAAATTACCCATCTAAAAGGAGGAAGAGATCCATTAATGCTTTCTTTTAATTTTCGAGACTTTTTAAGATATAATTTAAATGATATGCCTTCTATGAGTATCATGCGTGTGCTTATGCGTGCTTATGCGTGCGTGCGTGCGTGCGTGTGTGTGTGTGTGTGTTGATGGGGTTGATGGGGTGTGGGGAATGGGGTGTCAGATATGGCTGTTTTTTTAAAAACCTTACAAGCTGTTCACCGAATTCACAGTATGAACAAGTTAGGTAAAGATATCAGATGAAAACATAATAGCTTAAATAATTCAAGGGTCATTCCCTGCAGTTTTTAATCTGACATGGCTAGTTTTTAAAAGAGTCTATGTTTTCTTTTATGACAAAGGTAACTTCATAAAATAAAATATTTACAAAGGCAATTTAGGGGATGGGAGAGGGGGAGGATGGTATGTCATATTGGGGTGGGGGTGGGGAGTAAACCAGATATGGTTGGTTTTCAAACTTATACACGATTTTATTGCTATTTACATATAAACAAGTCTGGTAAATGTTGGATGAAATGTAAACAAAACCACGTTTAGTACTGTTAAACAATTCAAGGGCAAAAACTCCGGTGTTTCAAGGCTAGTTGTTGACTGTGTGCACACTTTCTTCGACGACCAAGATAACTTCACGAATTATTTTAGTTGAGCAACCTGCATTTCCAATAAGAATAGCACCAAGAATATGGTGTTACCTTTAATGTAGGTTGTTACCTTAAGTGCAGGTGAACAGTCGTTAACTTTACACTATATAGCGGAATTTCTTTTTCGTTTCAGTATATTTTTACGCAGCCCGGATTGTATAATAGGGCTAATACGACTATTGACATGCGTTTCTTGTAACATTCCATATTAAACAAATCAACTCTAGAATGCTTTCAATCATATTTAGGCCCATATTCGATAATAATAACTTTAATTTGCATCACAAGTGACATAATTATGTGCTGTTAAACAAATCAACAAAAGGGGTGGTCATGTATTATCTAGGAAAGCAATAAGGCCATGCATTCAGTACCGCATTTTTTCCACAAAAAAATATGAATGTTGAGATTCTCAAATAGTGTGTTTATGCATTCATTTCCATATAAACAAACACAAATCACAACTGTAGCAAAACAATGCTTGGCATATGTCTCAAAATAGAATAATAATGTGAAAGAGTCCCAAAATGGCGCACTAAGGAATGTAAATGACACTTAAAAAACGCTTGGCGCACTTTATTGAATTGGGTTTTAAGGTGCACCATCACATGAAAAGGTTATATGGCGCCTAACAGGCATGAACATGCCAAGCTCATCTTCCATGTACATCAAGATAAAATATGGAAAATGGGCCTAGAACCTTCTCACCCTGAACTGCAGAGTTGCTGCAAATTCTATCGTAGAAACTCCATTTACGCTGGAGCCACGTTTATTGTTTTTCTGCCACTGCTCTTTTGTTGCGAGCGAGATAGCACCTGAAACAATGCAGGGATCATGATGAAGACCTTTAATGAACATGAAAAAAAAATGATAAAATGAACATGAATTTGGGGGGATTCTACCCCTCTACCTACCGCTCCAAAGGGATCTGCAGTGGCCCTATTCTTTGCCCCGTGACCAAACGGGGGCCCCCGGGAACACACGGGGCTTGGCGCACTTTAAGTTAGAGACATTGTACATGCATGTACTCATCTATTTTTTAACAATTCAACAAGTGTAAGCATATTTTGTCTTTTCAAGTAATAAAGGTGAATGTGTGAAAACCTTCGTTCCCTATATAAACTGCATGATACGGTTCTGTAATATAGATAGATAGATATTTTATTCAAACATAAGGCATTACGCCCAACAGTTCACATGCAAATAGTACATACATATAAACATGTATATGAAATACACACAATATTTTCCAGTTAATGACAATTTGTATAATTTCATAGGTGAGTTTCAAGATCATCTGTATATGTTACTAGTTAAAAAGTATTTGACAACTATTAAGTATATAAGTGTTTAATATATATTTTTAAATTAATATTCCTAAGTACTGATCAGAACACATTTATATCTGTGGACAAAAATGGAGAAAAGTGATATTTATTTATAAAACATGTCGTCTCTTCTTTTAAAACTTTTACAAATGAAAACGGACAGTTTCTTTAATAAACTCTTGTTTTCTGTTGTCATAAGTTCAATAAATTTTGGTATGTTTGGCCGTTTCCAAAAATATTTGTTAACATATTCTTTTCTTATATCTTGATATAGTGAACACTCCAATACAAAGTGAAATTCGTCTTCTAGTATATTACATAGCTGGCATTTTCTTTCGGATCTTGGTGTTTTATTTGGTCTATGCCATCGACCAGTTTCTATTTCTAACCTGTGACTAGAATATACACATTATATAAAATCAGTATTGTGCCTGTGTTTAATAATAAAAGTGAGTTTTGGAATAAAATATAAGAGTAGGTCACCTTTGATTGTGATCAGTGTATATTATAGGCATACACGAAGTAAATCAGTATGTTATTCATGCTTGGTGTAGTCGAAAGGAGTTCTCAACTAAATAATCCCTAACTCTTTTTTGATAAAAGGCATTTTTAGTATTTAAGTACTGTTTTTCTGGCTGAAATGACTTTATTGTTTTGTTTGTGGGAGCTAAGATCCATTTGCATGGCTGTATGATGACTTTATTTATCAACTTAAAAGTTTTGAAAGTAAAAGTAGAATACATGTACGAGGTGCCGAATGTTCAAGGTGTCAACAAAGATCTTGTATGCAAATGACCCCTACTTTTCTCAGCAGTTTTCTAGAGAGGAATGTCACATCACTAAGAATATGTAAGTGAATCTTAGGTTGAACTTCATTTTCAATAATGGAAAACTAGAAAGCTTGGGAAATAGTGTACAGGACTCAATGGGATTTTTTTTACTTCCGGTACACTTTATAGCACGATTTGCCGTATTCAATGTACGTATTTTAATTGTCAGACCAGTCAGGAAATACTTCCGGGTCGTAGGTTGCTATACAAAAATGCAAAGTTTCTAATTTGCACGTGTTTTCCCCAAGATTGTTTTTTATTTAATAACTTAATCTAACCTTATATGAATGAGTTGTCTGTTCTCATGAATAGAACTTACTTTACTGTGTTTGTCAGGACTATTTCTTTGGAGAGTATGCGCACAGATGTAGGTAGAGATGCGGTTTTGCATAATTAAGTTTATTCCAAAATACGCATAGTGTGAAAGAATGACGCGAAATTGGAAAACTGAATCAGTTTTTTTCCTTATATGGTACAGTTTGCGAGCCAAATGTGTGTAATTTACAGAATTAAAGCGTATTTAAGTGAACGAGTGTTGTGGAATTTGCGACTGATCTCCAAAAATAGCTTATTTTTGCAGTGTGTTCAATGGGAGAAATTTCATCGGACAACTTTCATATACATTTGTATTTAAACTTACTCTGGTCGGACCCATCGTCGTATACATTTGAACATAAACTTACTGTGGTCGGACCCGTCGTCGACAAGTATTATCTCCGTCAGAAGGTGGTCGGGTGTGTTCATCAGAATACTGTAGACGGTCCGCAGTAAGATACTGAGATGCTCGTTACGGAATGGTATCACCACACCCATGGCTGGAAGGTTATCCGGGTAGCGTAGATCTCGGCAACTACGAACAGAACAACAGGCCTGCAAAAACTTGTTAACACAAAATCCTGAGATTTTTAAAAATTAAGATTTAAAATGCGCGAAGAACATTTATCTCGTGTTTTTTAACGTAAAATTTAGAATGATTCAGTGCGCATGTCTCTTAATGAATACTTGAATGTAAAATCTGTTTTCGTACGGGCGGTCACTCTGATGGATGCACAAGGTTAACACTATCGGCATGAAAACAATTACTTTCCCCACTGACCGCAACGTTAAGATGCCACAAAAATTAATGATTTAATGCACCTTCAAATTAAGTATGGATAATGCAGCAGTAAAATTTTCGTATTTTTTTTCGGGAAAAAAATGCTATCCATTTGAAAAATCGCCAGAAAGAAAAATCGCCAGAAAAGGTGGGTCACAAGACATGTAACAAATATTTTGTTTGCTTACTAAACAGGTCAATGGTTCATATGTTGTCATTGATAGTTGCTAATGAAACTGTATGCATAGGTTTTTAAGTTGCACAATGTTCATTAATAATCCATTAAAACCTATGCATATACTTCTTATACACACAGCAACAAAATCGAATAGAAATTGGCCATTTCCCCCTACTTAAATTACCGTTTTAAATGAAAAAAAAAGAGGGATTAATTTTCAATATATGAGCAACATTCGAGATTTATATGCAATTGGCGGTGGTAAAACTGTATTTCCGCTTCACTTTCGTGGCGGGGCATAAACCAAGCTTGCATAAACCCGTTCCAAGTGTTTTCATATCCTCCTTCTGCCCCTGCGGCTGCGGTGACCCAGTGGAAAGTATCTCCCACTTTTAATTCTGAGATCACGAGCTCAAGCGTCACTAAAGCCACTATAATACGTCAGTTTTCATTACCACTAGACTACAATCACTAACACCACTATACTACGTCAGTGTTCATTACCACTAGACTACAATCACTAACACCACTATAATACGTCAGTGTTCATTGCCACTAGACTACAATCACTAACACCACTATAATACGTCAGTGTTCATTGCCACTAGACTACAATCACTAACACCACTATAATACGTCAGTGTTCATTACCACTAGACTACAATCACTAACACCACTATAATACGTCAGTGTTCATTACCACTAGACTACAATCACTAACACCGCTATAAAACGTCAGTGTTCATTGCCACTAGACTACAATCACTAACACCACTATAATACGTCAGTGTTCATCACCACTAGACTACAATCACTAACACCACTATAATACGTCAGTGTTCATTACCACTAGACTACAATCACTAACACCACTATAATACGTCAGTGTTAATTACCACTAGACTACAATCACTAACACCACTATAATACGTCAGTGTTCATTGCCACTAGACTACAATCACTAACACCACTATACTACGTCAGTGTTCATTGCCACTAGACTACAATCACTAACACCACTATACTACGTAAGTGTTCATTGCCACTAGACTACAATCACTAACACCACTATAATACGTCAGTGTTCATTGCCACTAGACTACAATCACTAACACCACTACGTCAGTGTTCATTACCACTAGACTACAATCACTAACACCACTATAATACGTCAGTGTTCATTACCACTAGACTACAATCACTAACACCACTATAATACGTCAGTGTTCATTACCACTAAACTACAATCACTAACACCACTATAATACGTCAGTGTTCATTACCACTAGACTACAATCACTAACACCACTATAATACGTCAATGTTCATTACCACTAAACTACAATCACTAACACCACTATAATACGTCAGTGTTCATTACCACTAGACTACAATCACTAACACCACTATAATACGTCAGTGTTCATTACCACTAGACTACAATCACTAACACCACTATAATACGTCAGTGTTCATTACCACTAGACTACAATCACTAACGCCACTATAATACGTCAGTGTTCATTACCACTAGACTACAATCACTAACGCCACTATAATACGTCAGTGTTCATTGCCACTAGACTACAATCACTAACGCCACTATAATACGTCAGTGTTCATTACCACTAGACTACAATCACTAACACCACTATAATACGTCAGTGTTCATTACCACTAGACTACAATCACTAACACCACTATAATACGTCAATGTTCATTGCCACTAGACTACAATCACTAACACCACTATAATACGTCAGTGTTCATTGCCACTAGACTACAATCACTAACACCACTATAATACGTCAGTGTTCATTGCCACTAGACTACAATCACTAACACCACTATAATACGTCAGTGTTCATTACCACTAGACTACAATCACTAACACCACTATAATACGTCAGTCTTCATTACCACTAGACTACAATCACTAACACCACTATACTACGTCAGTGTTCATTACCACTAGACTACAATCACTAACACCACTATACTACGTCAGTGTTCATTACCACTAGACTACAATCACTAATACCACTTTAATACGTCAGTGTTCATTACCACTAGACTACAAACACTAACACCACTATAATACGTCAGTGTTCATTACCACTAGACTACAATCACTAACACCACTATAATACGTCAGTGTTAATTACCACTAGACTACAATCACTAACACCACTATAATACGTCAGTGTTCATTGCCACTAGACTACAATCACTAACACCACTATACTACGTCAGTGTTCATTGCCACTAGACTACAATCACTAACACCACTATACTACGTAAGTGTTCATTGCCACTAGACTACAATCACTAACACCACTATAATACGTCAGTGTTCATTGCCACTAGACTACAATCACTAACACCACTACGTCAGTGTTCATTACCACTAGACTACAATCACTAACACCACTATAATACGTCAGTGTTCATTACCACTAAACTACAATCACTAACACCACTATAATACGTCAGTGTTCATTACCACTAGACTACAATCACTAACACCACTATAATACGTCAGTGTTCATTGCCACTAGACTACAATCACTAACACCACTATAATACGTCAGTGTTCATTGCCACTAGACTACAATCACTAACACCACTATAATACGTCAGTGTTCATTGCCACTAGACTACAATCACTAACACCACTATAATACGTCATTGTTCATTGCCACTAGACTACAATCACTAACACCACTATAATACGTCAGTGTTCATTGCCACTAGACTACAATCACTAACACCACTATAATACGTCAGTGTTCATTGCCACTAGACTACAATCACTAACACCATTATAATACGTCAGTGTTCATTACTACTAGACTACAATCACTAACACCACTATAATACGTCAGTGTTCATTACCACTAGACTACAATCACTAACACCACTATAATACGTCAGTGTTCATTACCACTAGACTACAATCACTAACACCACTATAATACGTCAGTGTTTATTGCCACTAGACTACAATCACTAACACCACTATAATACGTCAGTGTTCATTGCCACTAGACTACAATCACTAACACCACTATAATACGTCAGTGTTCATTGCCACTAGACTACAATCACTAACACCACTATAATACGTCAGTGTTCATTGCCACTAGACTACAATCACTAACACCACTATAATACGTCAGTGTTCATTGCCACTAGACTACAATCACTAACACCACTATAATACGTCAGTGTTCATTGCCACTAGACTACAATCACTAACACCACTATAATACGTCAGTGTTCATTGCAACTAGACTACAATCACTAACACCACTATAATACGTCAGTGTTCATTGCCACTAGACTACAATCACTAACACCACTATAATACGTCAGTGTTTATTACCACTAGACCACAATCACTAACACCACTATAATACGTCAGTGTTTATTACCACTAGACTGCAATCACTAACACCACTATAATACGTCAGTGTTTATTACCACTAGACTACAATCAATAACACCACTATAATACGTCAGTGTTTATTACCACTGGACTACAATCACTAACACCACTATAATACGTCAGTGTTTATTACCACTAGACTACAATCACTAACACCACTATAATACGTCAGTGTTCATTACCACTAGACTACAATCACTAACACCACTATAATACGTCAGTGTTCATTACCACTAGACTACAATCACTAACACCACTATAATACGTCAGTGTTCATTACCACTAGACTACAATCACTAACACCACTATAATACGTCAGTGTTCATTACCACTAGACTACAATCACTAACACCACTATAATACGTCAGTGTTTATTACCACTAGACTACAATCACTAACACCACTATAATACGTCAGTGTTCATTACCACTAGACTACAATCACTAACACGACTATAATACGTCAGTGTTCATTACCACTAGACTACAATCACTAACACCACTATAATACGTCAGTTTTCATTACCATACTACAATCACTAACACCACTATAATACGTCAGTGTTCATTTCCACTAGACTACAATCACTAACACCACTATAATACGTCAGTGTTCATTACCACTAGACTACAATCACTAACACCACTATAATACGTCCAGTGTTCATTACCACTAGACTACAATCACTGACACCACTATAATACGTCAGTGTTCATTACCACTGAGACTACAATCACTAACACCACTATAATACGTCAGTGTTCATTGCCACTAGACTACAATCACTAACACCACTATAATACGTCAGTGTTCATTGCCACTAGACTACAATCACTAACACCACTATAATACGTCAGTGTTCATTACCACTAGACTACAATCACTAACACCACTATAATACGTCAGTCTTCATTACCACTAGACTACAATCACTAACACCACTATACTACGTCAGTGTTCATTACCACTAGACTACAATCACTAACACCACTATACTACGTCAGTGTTCATTACCACTAGACTACAATCACTAATACCACTATAATACGTCAGTGTTCATTACCACTAGACTACAATCACTAACACCACTATATACGTCCAGTGTTCATTACCACCTAGACTACAATCACTAACACCACTATAATACGTCAGTGTTCATTACCACTAGACTACAATCACTAACACCACTATAATACGTCAGTGTTCATTACCACTAGACTACAATCACTAACACCACTATAATACGTCAGTGTTCATTACCACTAGACTACAATCACTAACACCACTATAATACGTCAGTGTTCATTACCACTAGACTACAATCACTAACACCACTATAATACGTCAGTGTTCATTACCACTAGACTACAATCACTAACACCACTATATACGTCAGTGTCATTACCACTAGACTACAATCACTTACACCACTATAATACGTCAGTGTTCATTACCACTAGACTACAATCACTAACACCACTATAATACGTCAGTGTTCATTACCACTAGACTACAATCACTAACACCACTATAATACGTCAGTGTTCATTGCCACTAGACTACAATCACAAACACCGCTATAATACGTCAGTGTTCATTGCCACTAGACTACAATCACTAACACCGCTATAATACGTCAGTGTTCATTACCACTAGACTACAATCACTAACACCACTATAATACGTCAGTGTTCATTACCACTAGACTACAATCACTAACACCACTATAATACGTCAGTGTTCATTACCACTAGACTACAATCACTAACACCACCTATTCAAAATAGCAGTCTCAGTAGTTCAGAAGATACGACCATTGTTTTAGAGCTACAAGCCGGCGTCGGTTCACTCACTGACGGACGCTCTCTCTCTCTCTCTCTCTCTCTCTCTCTCTCTCTCTCTCTCTCTCTCTCTCTCTCTCTGAAGTTCTGTCCATTATAACCGTTATAATTATGATGTGTTCATGTATTTCTTTCACAACAAAAAACCTTACATGTCGGGTCGGGTTATCTTCCACTACCTGTATAACGAAATAATATCACTCAGGTAACCATTGAAATCGTCTTCCTCGAAATGTTGATCGTAATTTACTTATCTTCTGCTGTCAGATCAGACTCTTGCATTATCACTGCATTACCTGTTATACCTGCAAAAAAATGTTTGTTGTTTTATCAAACGTGGTGATGCATTATCGCAACAATGCCGGTTATACCTGCAAAGTAAATCTGTTAGTTTATCAACATCACACCATTAAAGGCTATACCTGCAAGATAATAATGTGTTGTCTTTTCTTATTTTTCTTATTTTTTTTTCTTATTTTTTTTACTCGTCGATACAATATAACGTCACTGCCAGTTATACGTACTTGGAGAAGGGTGCATTCTTGAACGGTGGGTGGAGATATATAATAGCATATAACAAATTAACTTAACTGTCTTTTACTTTCGGTTAGATAGCCCAAACCTAGTACGTATGCGTACAGCCTATTGATAGCGGCAGGTAGCAATTGTCTCTGCTAAGAGCAATGACAAGCTGATAGTAGGCAATATATAATGCAAAAATGAATCTACGGTAAAAAAGAATAGAACGAAAAAAAAAACTTTTCAAAAGTCGGACGAACAAGACTGTTGTCCGTTTTTGGACAGGGATTATCGTCTAAGGAACATATGAATCCGTGGTTCCCCGTTTCTGCAATGAAAGTATCGATCATAGAGTATTTGAAAAGAGAGTACAGCACATAATTATGTTCACTTGACTTCGCCATGGGTCAAAAGAAACCCGAAACATTGGCATTCGCAACTTCTTGGTAGTTATGTTTGTTACGTATACCTCTGTGTATCGAATGAACAGAGGCGACATGGGTGGCATGCATTTTATGACCTATGCAGCCACCTTTTGACTACTTACTTCTTAGTCAATATATAGCAAACTGTGTGGTTTTTCTACGGCTCCCGGTGTCCCGGGCGTGGTGTGGGGGGAGGAGGTAAACCTTTGAAAATTAGATTTTTTTCTATGTTACCATGTATTTTAGTTCAATAATATGGATTGAACAATTTATTTTGAACACTGTGAATTTTGAACTCTGTGAGAAAACCACGTTTGGAATATATATCGAGAAACTTACGCTCAAAACATATTTAAACCTGGCCTTGATTGAATAGCCCCTAATTTCTTAAAAAGACAACGTAGCGGAATATATATGGATGTGTTTCATACATTTGCAACGAAGTCGATGGGTCCATGCTCTTTAGGAATTAAGGCTCGATCTGGCTTGATTTAAACCGCGATACGCGCTTCGTTTAACGATTGAATCTGTCATTTATATGGTACCTAGCTCACCGATTAACCATTAGTACAGACTTACTCGCCTGAAATTCTTGTCAACCACGATCCAGCGGGGGTGGCTTTGGCTCACATGTTGGAAATCGTGGGCTCGATCCCCGACCGCGTCACATCAAATACGTAACTAGTAGCTCCATTGCTTGACGATTATGATATAAGGGTTATGCTGTGACAGGTCGGTCCGATGTCAGTTTAATGTGACTGGATGAGTTATGGCATGTGTCTACGGCGTGATCCACTTCCATATATGATATATGCACTGCATGTACTTAGCGTGTTTTAGCATACTTTGTCCATTTTTACAAATCACAGGTTTTTCAGTATACATTCTTACATATTGGAAATAACATTCTGATTAAGCGCATGAATGAATGAATGGTGTTTTACGGCACATCGACACATAAATAGGTCATATTGTGCGCAAAAACTGATGAAAGATGAAGAAATGAAGTAGTAATAAAAAAATAATGTAAATATATAGGTAGTAATATAAACTATATATGTAAATCAACAAATGCCCCTCAACGTGTATATCAATAAGTATATACATGTATATATATAAGAACATAATTATTATAATTATTTATATAGTCTGATTTCTTTCAGGAAATCTTAAACAAGACTAAAATATATAGTATCAAATAACTCTTTCATAGTATTAACATTGTAGTACCTTTGACGCATAGGAACAAAAGTCTACACATTCCATGTGTTCGACCGTTAAAATCCACCGGTGCAAATCAGGGTATACATTCTAGTAATTGCTCACCTTGTAATAAATATGAATGAGTATAACGTGTATGCCCTATCCAGCACCGTGCTAGGACAACTTCTTCTCGACGAATGGGTCTACTAGAAGAACGCCATTCTCCGAGTAACGGAGTTTATTGTTAACTGACAAATCCTAAGCGGCTTGCCAAGAGTTACGAATATATGTGTTAATACAACTTTTAAAATAGTATAAGGTAATTATATGTAACCCTAATGCTGCTTTAGCAGCACTATCAGCTCTATCATTACCACGTATTCCTACATATCTTGGAAGAAAGCAGAAAATAATAACATATCATGTCATATTACCCAGGGCTTGAAGAGATGAAAGGGAATCAGAAAAGATTACAAAATGATCATCATCAGATTCCTGAATAGATTGCCTTAAGTTCAGCTGAAAAGATAGAGGCCTTGTCAGGCAGGCGGCTCTTTTTGCTGTGTTTGTGAACAACATCTGCTGCAGCTACCTTATCTCCGTCTTTAGAAACCTATGTGTATATATGTTGAAAGTTATTGTATTTCGATTTAATTTCATTAAATTGGCTTTGTTCAGACAGTAAGGTCTCTATTGAATGTGTTACTATTACAAAGATCAAAAATAATTGTTGGTGTTTCCAAAGTCCACGGCGGAAGTTGTAGTACTTTGTACTTGGCAATCAAATTAAGGTCGATTTCAGTGTCTCTTAATTTTGGTTTAATACAAAGACCAAATTGTCGAATGGCCTTCGGTTTTCGATCAAAAAGAGGTTCATAACTAGGATTAAAAACAGTATCGAAAGTTGGGTTGGGTTTGAAGGGTTAGATTGTAATTTAATGGCATATTGAAGGGCTAATTTGTCCCGTCTATGAGACAGTGATGGTTCATTAGCTTCAACATATAGACTTTCGGCTATTGATGTACGAAAGGCACCTAATGCGAGTCGCAAGCCTTCATTATGTATAGGACCTATGACTTGCGAGTCGATCCATATACTATTGAGCAGTAGTCCAGCTTGGCACTTGGCCTAGACCAAGGAATTTTGTCTCATCCACTAGGCCTACTGGTATTGGTGACCTATCCAGAGTTAGATGAGGGTCTTCGTGATGTTTACGTGGTTGACAAAAGTGCATACAATTAGTTTCAGATTTAGAACATTTTAAACCAATTTCATTCGACCAGGTCTGAAGTTTATTGAGACATTGTTGAAGTTGTCTCTCAATAGTGTTCATGTTTTTTGCACGATAACATATAACAATGTCCCTTTAAGATACCATTTATGTTTACATCAGTATGTGTAACAGCTCGTGGGATTTAATCACAATATATTATAAATAAATCGCAAATCCCAGAGCTTATCTTAATCCGAAATCATACAAGACTAATATCATGCAAATACGTGCATAATTATGCACACGGCTGTTCATTTGACGAGCTAACATCATTACATTGATCATCAAAGAAGCAGACCAACTCACTCAGTAATTCTGGTCGTTAACAGCAGGTTCAAGTAAAAACCTATCGTCTGTTTGAGGGGAGGGTAACTTCTTTGGTTTTCAAGAACCCTTTTTTTTATTCTCAACGTATTCAGAGATATACATTTATCGAACAGATAATTCTTAAGCCTCACCAGCACTGTTCATCATTATATTAGATGTCATTTTCTTGCCAATTTCAAAGGAATAGCAACAGATGTCGCACCCCGAGAGTGTGTAAAACGTCGACAACATCCGCTCACATTAACGTTTATCAACGTTATCATGTATATGGATTAATCTGGTCAAATCTAAATATGCTTTTCTTGCCAGTCTCAAATAATAGTTTTTCCACACCATAATGATCAAAGTGGTATACTGGTAGTTTAAATAATCCGTGTCTGGTCTAAGAAGAAGAAGAACAACACCTTGTCTGGATTTGAACTTGGCTGAATAGCAATAAATGAATAACGATGATGGTATCATCGTTCCCGTGGTTAGTTGAAGGTCGCCAATGACAGCTACACCGTCATATGCTATTTTCAATGGCTGGTGTATATAATATTGGTCCTCTCAAAGAAGTTCATGGGCACTTTCAGCAAGGTGTTTTATATACAATATTTCAAATCTCCTTTTTCCTTGCTACTTGTAAGAACCTTTTTCTAGGCATGAATGATAATTTTATATGCCCGTTTGCAAAACGGGACGTATTATGGTATGGGGTTGTCTGTCCGTACGTGGGCACGTCTGTACGTCCGTACGTTCACTTTTGCATGATAACTCAAAAAGTATGAAACCCAACCACATGAAACTTGCCCTAGGTGAGAGGAGGAACCCTATTGTTGTTGGGGCCAGTAGGTTCAAGGTCAAGGTCACGGTGATCTTATATGGAAATATGCATTCCGCACAATAACTTCACACCCATAACACCTACACTCATGAAACTTCACTATGCTTTCCTCTTTAATTGTGCGATGACCGGACAGGTTGTCGACCCTATGATGACGTCTACCTAAAACCCAAAAGGATGGTGACGTTTGATGTGTGTCTGCAATCTTGTCTTGTCGTGCCCTCAATGGTTTGTTCTCTTGTTGCTCTGGCTTCTGCCAAGTTATTGAGTACCTTCTTTGTGGCTTTCTAGGCTATGTTTTTTTTGTATTTATATATACACGAGCATCTTTGTGTTTTACTTATATTGCCTATTAATGCTGCCTTGTTGGTTAGAGAATAGTTCATGCGGGGATTTCTTTATTTACACTGTCCCGTTTTATTGGGATGACATCATCGACCAGGTCGGTGCACCCTAGAACCTGGTTTAAACCCCCCAACGGCCTTTTTTGCCACTGACCGTTCCAAGGCGGTAGCCCTATTGTCAACCTTTTTGTGTTTGTGATGTCTTATTTGACATTTTATTCATCTTTAAAATTGTTCTTTGTTTCTGTGTGTGTTTGTGGTTGACTGTCGTCCTTGAATGCTACTTTTCCTGTTCGATTTTTATATTTACATGTATATACATAGGTATATAGCCCTTGATGAGAGGAGAAACGCTATTGTTTTTGGGGCCAGTAGGTCAAATGTGTTAGGTCACAGTGACCTTATATGAAAATGTGCAGTCCGTACAATAACTTCAAAACCATAACACCTATTCTCATAAAACTTCACTGGTATATTACCCTAAGTAAGAGTAGAAACCCTTTCGCATTTGGGACCAGCAGGTCAAAGCTCAAGGTCATAGTGAACTTATATGGAAATATGTATTTAGCACAATAACTTCAAAACAGCAATGGCTACACTCATAAAACTTCATAGGTACATTGCGCTATGTGAGAGCAGAAGTCAAGTTGCTTTTGGCGTCAGTAGGTCAGTAGGTCAAAGGTCAAGGTCACAGTCACCTTATTTGGAAATATGAATTCTGCATAATAACTTCAAACACCTACACTCATAAAACGTAATAGGTACATTGCCCTAGGTGAGAGGAGGAGCCCTATTGTTTTTGGGGCCAGTAGGTTTAAGGTCAAGGTCACAGTGATCTTATATGGAAATATGCCTTCTACACAATAACTTCAAAACCGTAACACCTACACTCATAAAACTTCATAGGTACATTGCCCTAGGTGAGAGGAGGAACGTATTGCTTTTAGGGTCAGTAGGTCAAAAGTCAAGGTCACTGTCATCTTATATAAAATAATGCATTCCTCATGATAACTTCAAAGTTGAAACACCTACACTTTTAAAACTTCATACATACATTGCCCATGATGAGTGGAGAAACCCTATTGTGTTTGGAGTCAGTAGGTCAAAGGTCAAGGTCACCATTGATTATATGGAAATGTAAATTCCACATGATAACTTCAAAACCGTAAAACCTACACTCATAAATTTTCATAGGTTCATCACCCTTGTTGAAAGCAGGAACCCAATTTATTGTAGGCCTAGTACGTCAAGGTCACGGTGACCTTATATGGAAATATCAATTCCACATGATAACTTAAAAAACGTAACATCTACACTCATGAAACTTCATAGGTTCATCTCCCTTGTTGAAAGCAGGAACTCAATTTCTTGTGGGCCTAGTATGTCAAGGCCACATTGACCTTATATGGAATCAATAAATTCAAATCGTAACACCTTCACTCATAAAACTTCATGGGTGCATTACCCTAGGTGAAAGGAAAAATCCTTTTAGTTTTTTGGGCCAGTAGGTCAAAGGTCAAGATCACCGTGACCATTTTTGGAAATAGGCATTCCATCTGATAACTTCAAATCATAATACCTACACTTATGAAACTTTATAGGTACATTGCCTTTGGTGAGAGGAGGAGCCCTATTGATTTGGGACATTTATTCAAAGGTCAAGGTCACCGTGACATTATATGAAAATAGGCATTTCGTGCGAGATAACATCAAAATCATAACACCTACACTCCTAAAACTTCATTGGTACATTGCCCTTGGTGAGGGAAAGTAACGTAATTCATATGGGTAAGCAGATCAATAGTCAGGGTCGCTATAACCATATGTGGTAATATGCATTCTGCACGATAACATCAAAACCATAACACCCCACCGATAAAACTTATTATGTGCGTTGACGTTGGCAAGAGAAAAAACGTTATTGTCCTTGGGATCAATAGGGCAAATGTCAAGGACACCATGACCTTATATCGAATTACACGTTTCGCCAAATAACTGTGAAAGCACAACACTCACATTCATGAAACTTTATAGATACTTTGCCTTTGGTCAGAGAAGGAACCCTGTTGCTTTTGTGGTCACTAGGCCAAAGGTCAAGGTAACCAGTACATATTCCAAGTGATAACTCCAGGAGTACAATACCTATACTCGTGACACTTTGTAGATACATTGCGTTTAGTGAGAGGAGGAACCATATTGCTTTTGGGCTTATTGGGCCAAAGGTTAAGGTCACCACGTCTTCTTATGGACATACACATTGCAAATGACAATCCCGCAAATAATAACAATTTAATAAGTATGAAACCCACACTTATTAAACTTCATATGTGCATTGTCCTTGGTCAGAGGAGGAAGCCTATTACTTGTGGGTTCAGTAGGTCATCAAGGTATAAACAACTTACATGATTATATAACACTAAATATTTACTAAAATATCACGTTGCTATAGGAAGATGTAGTATACAGCAAACATTTTGTTCAATTTCGTCCTCTCTTTTTATTTAAGAATTTAATTAAAGATTTTAAAGGTTTGTTGGTACTTTTTGTAGATATAACAGAAAATAGGTACTATTTTAAGTATAAAAAAGTTGATTCGAAAACAAAAACAATTATATAATACATGTTGAAATATTATAGGGCTTTAACACGTTTTTTTAAAAAGAATTTGCAGTATTGACCTAAATTTTGGACTCTTTTGGAAAAAATTCTCTAAAGGTTAAAATAAGTATTAAATTGCTAAAACTACATAAGAATATACTCACTAGTATTGACCTATGGTATTTTATCTTCCTATAAGCTCCATATCAATCTTTACAAAAATGGCGGCCATCTTGGATGCCATATTGGTTTACTCGGTTCGCCCTCATTTTTGCCAATTTATTGTCTGATAAACTTCAGACCAAGACGAACATTTTGATATATAACATGTTTTGTTCTAGTTTTGTTACCACCTACCCCTTAAAATAATCATCGATTTTGGCCATGGTCACCCCACTATATAGGTAACATATATATATATTTCTACACTTTATTTTGTTAGATATTGACACTAATTTTTAAAGTTATTAAATGAACAATATCCAATTTGTTTATTCCGTTAAGTAGCCTCGGGCAAATGGTGGCCTATATCATTTTAAACATTAAACCCTTTGAATATATTTATATTTTATTATTGAATGATATTGGCTTACATCGAAAGTCGAAAGCAAATATTGGCCGGATCAGCAGCTCATACTTACGGTAATTGTTCCTTATGCATACATTATATATTTGAGAAGTATTATTGTTTACGAATGATCATTGCTGCGTAAATTTACAATATAGGAAGGTTTAAAATACTCGGGAGGCAGTGGGGCCCAAAATGAACATTTTCAATTTTTGATCAGTTTTTTCCCCCTTCTGTCTGCTTGTCATATATTTTAATGAAAAATATCTACTTTTCTTTGTCAATTGATCAGTGTTATGCCCCTACCGGTCTCAAGCACTTGTATTGGGTCAAAACTTAAATTGGCAAAATATGTGGTGGGAAGTGGCCATAGCCCCCACCCGCCCAACACACCCCACCCCCACAAACCCTGTCAGATTATTGAGGTGTACCTGCATCCCGCTCCTCACACCGTTCCTACGGCTATGCATTAATATGTGCAAAGTATGATCGAAACAATGTCTAGACAATTTACATCAATAAGTAGCAAGTATTAGTGTTTGCGGATGCAGAAGTGGACGGAGTGGGGAATAGGATCTGAGGAATTCACGTGTAAAGCGTGTTTTATGTGTATGCCTGCCAACATTTTCTTTAACGTTGCCTCCCATCCCCGCAACCCTCTCACCCACCCACTTCCACCCCTACACATACACACATAAATCCAGTGCATACTCTTATGTGCCTATACCTTTAGAATGCCCTATTGGTTAAATGGCGGAGGGACTATAAACCTCAGAACTACACACACACATACACACATAAACTCAAATTGTGTATCTGCCCTGGTTTTTATTATGCGTTCATCAACAGCACCAAGTTTAGACTCACGTCTAACGGTTGAGGGGTACATTCTTGAAATAAACTATTTCGTGCGATTATGTTACGTTGATAACTACTTATCTGTTTTGGTTTTATAGATAGATATTTTATTCAAATATAAGGCAGTACGCCTAACAGTTCAGATGCAAATAGTATATGAAATACACACAATATTTTCCAGTTAATGACAATTTGTATAATTTCATAGGTGAGTTTCAAGATCATCTGTATATGTTACGAGTTAAAAAGTATTTGACAACTATTAAGTATATAAGTGTTTAATATATATTTTTTTGTTTTGGTTTTATATAATAAAGAAGACAAATCAATGACAACCAATATTCGATCTTTTCTGACGTCACTCCATTACAGTTTACATTGACCAGAGTGTACGTGTACAGCTAAAAAATAATTAAGGTGTCACAGTAGCTAGCAAGAACCTGTCAACTAAATTTCCATTGAAACAGTACATTTTGAAAAACGTTGTTACCTTTAACGTAGATAGTTGTTACATTTAACGTTAACATGAAAAGTTATTAGCTTTAGCGCTGTTACCTTTAGAGTAAGAGGTGATTATTACCTTTAGCGGAGGTTGTTACCTTTAGCTTTGGAAGTGTTACCTTTAGCGACGGATGTTACCTTTAGCTTTGGAGATGTTACCTTTAGTGGCGGTTGTTACCTTTAGCTTTGGAAGTGTTACCCTTGCGGAGGTTAAAACCTTTAGCGGAGGTTGTTACCTTTAGCGGAGGTTGTTACCTTTAGCGGTAGAGGTGATTGTTACCTTTAGCGGCGGTTGTTACCTTGGTGATTGTTACCTTTAGCGGAGATTGTTACCTTTAGCGGTAGAGGTGATTGTTACCTTTAGCGGAGGTGATTGTTACCTTAAGCGGAGGTTGTTACCTTTAGCGGTAGAGGTGATTGTTACCTTTAGCGGAGGTTGTCACCTTTAGCGGAGGTTGTTACCTTTAGCGGCGGTTGTTACCTTTAGCGGAGGTTGTTAACTTCAGCGGAGGTTGTTACCTTTAGCGGAGGTTGTTACCTTTAGCGTTGTTAGTACACTGCCGATTGCACCACCAACGTGCCCAGCCTCGCATTATTGTCAAATATTAAGTTATTGCCTATATTCTCAGTATATAAGATATATTTTAACGATATGCTATATGTCAAGTCACATTTTGTAATTATAAATAACGTTTCTTCTGATTAAAATTAAAAATCAAGCACAATGACGACCTTATTTTTCTGCAACTCCTTTATTACAAATATAGTTCATTGTAGCCACTCTTTATACTCGAGTTTTTTTTTGTGTTATTTTTAAAGAAGCTTACTCATAAATTGCTAGGATGTGTGAAACTATACTGACCTGGGCCGAATTGTCGTACCTCCACTCTTTGTTTAAAGTGAGGTATTTCTCGCTCTATTGGCGCCTCATTACTCCTAACCACTTTCACTTCCGGAACTGGCTCCACGCATTCTTTTGATTGGAAAGTCTTATTTCTGATGTCATCATTATGCATTTTGAGAACAAGAAACACAATAGTGGAGATGTAAATTCCAAAAACAATTGATATACGATATATAAATTTCATTCTTAGATTTTCTAAAAGCAAAACATTCAGTAAATTCTAAATTGAAAAAAAAAAATCAGCAGTGTGTATAGTTAGTTACATCCATAATTGTGTTCATAAGAACACAATAGAACCTGTATAATTAAGGAAGTTTCAGTATGCACATATATTACGAGTTGTGTTTTGCTTTAAGGTATCGGCTGTGACTAAAATAGTGACACGTCGTTTTTTCAGATGTATTATTACAACTTCCCGTTTTCGTTCGACGCGTCATGAAGAGGTCCGCATGTTACGCAGGTTTCAATACAAATGCTATACAAATACTGAAACAGATATATCACTGTTTTATTTTGTTTTGAAAATGTATGTTGCACAGATAACTTATTATATATACACTTCATGTAAAAGCTTACCCGTTTATATATGTTTTACTTTATTTAAATTATAAATACTGATTGCTTTTATGAAGTTTTACATACAAGGAACATGAATATTAAACATATATATTGCAGTACACGTTTATATGTATACAAACCAGCTCTGATCAGAATGTATTCGTTCGGTCAATAAAATGTGTAATGTTACATGATAATGAACGAGAATTATATTAGACAATCAAGTAAACACCATGTTTAAATGGACTTCAGTACATGTCGAAAGTGTACCTTTTACAGAACATGATGCAGATTTTCAAAAGATTTGCGACTATTTTAATCGATTTTAAAATTTAGTCGCACATTTGTTGACATATGTTTCGTGACAAAAAAAAATTAATTTCCGTGATAAATAATGTCCGAATGCGTTCTGCTGATACAGTCGGAACTAGCTTGACAATGTCTGTAACCAGTAAATACTGCCTTTCACATTACGTGGTCCGAGTATTAACTTTCATACCTCACCCAACCCCTTCTCCTAGAAGCAAAAACGTAGTTGGCTGGGGTATGAAATAAAATCTTAAATTTGGCTGGCTTAAAACGCTTGCATATTGTAAAACTAAACCATTTAATAGGTAATTTTACACAACTTATCGCATTTTTTCAGTAAAAAATATTTTTAAACGAGTTTTATTGTCGAAATATCCGTTATAAAATCCTGCTATTATAAGCTTTCCCATCGCTTAATGGAATTAAGGCGGGACCACGTAATGAGGGAATGTATGCGGCAGAGCTATTTGAGAAAAAGGTTTGCTTTTCGGCCCTAAATACATAAAACACTGCATAGACATAGATATATTTACAATTTTTTTTATTTACTGTTTTTGTTGTCTGTGTACATCACATACAAGTACAACAAAACAAAAAAAAACTGCTGAGAAACTGTGATCTTTCTCGTTTAAATATATAGCAAATGTGTTCCATTCCTTTAAAGGGGCACACGGCAGACTTGAAGTGTTTGAATGGGTGTCTCGATTTATATATGCAGTATCATTTTCCCTTTTACCCTGGTTACATTTAAATAAATCAAATTTTAAGTGTTCACTAGTTCGTCTTATTATACTAACAGTTTTAATACATTACTGGTGCAATAATATCAAAAAGTAATAATATACAAAAACAAATTGCTTAGTACTATGCTTATAATTAATATTAATGATTGAACAAATGCAAGTTATGCAGAAAAACTAGCGGGACGTCGTGATTTTTTTAAAAAAAATGAAGATTGCCGTGTGTGCCTTTAAGGACCAGGATAGATTTCCTATATAAACGTTTGTTTAATGAAACTGTAATCAGTACCATCTGTTAATTTGTCGTTTATTTCTGCACATCAACTAGAAACACGTCGACATGTCTTAATCCGATTAAATGGTATCACGTTGCTTTTTCTCTGTTCTAAACAACAATCGATATACGCGAATAAACAGATGATGATGGTTATGCTCATGAAATAATATCACACATACGTGTAGCTTTACATTTTTAGAACAGTTGTAAAGAAAATGCCAAATATCGCCTTAAAAAATGTCTGTTTTAACTTGATTATTATGGCTTTTTAAAGTGGTCGACCCGTTCAAAAAGCACTGGTTATGTTGACTGCACATCAACATTGCTCAGTACAGATGACCTTAAAAGGACACACGGCAATCTTGATTTGTGTTAACAAAGGAACACACGGTAATCTTGATTTGTGTTAATAAAGGAACACACGGCAATCTTGATTAATACAGGAACACATGGCAATCTTGATTTTTGTTAATAAAGGAACACACGGCAATCTTGATTTGTTTTAATAAAGGAACACACGGCAATCTTGATTTGCGTTGATAAAGGAACACAGGGCAATCTTGATTTTTGTTAAAGGAACACAAGGCAATCTTGATTTGTGTTAATAAAGGAACATACGGCAATCTTGATTTGTGTTAATAAAGGAACACACGGCAATCTTGATTAATAAAGGAACTCACGGCAATCTTGATTTTTTGTTAAAAGGACACACGGCAATCTTAATTTTGGTAAAACTCGCGGCGTCCCGTTAGTTTTTCTACTTAAATCGCATTTATTCAATCATTAATATCAATTATAAGAATAGAACAGGCAAATTATTTTTACATTTTACTAACTTTTGATAATATTGCACCAATAATATATCCATTACGTGGTCCCGCCTTAATTCCATTAAGCGATGGACAAGCTTATATTAGCAGGAATTTATAACGACAATAAAACATGTTTAAAAACATTTTTTGCTGAAAACATGCGACAACCTGTTTAAAATTACCTATTAAATGTTTTAATTTTACAATATGCAAACTTTAATCCGAAATTAAGGTTTTTATTTAATACCCCAGCCAACCCCGTGAAGGGAGTATGAAAGCTAATACTTGGACCGCGTAATGTAAACATTTAGTAGTATATTGAAGAAAACTGAAACTTAATTTTTTTATTTAATTATATCAGGACCCGTTTATATTCCACTTATCTACCGTCCCTGATTATATGCAAGCAGTTTTAACGTTAAAATGAGTTTGGATTAATAAACAGAGATGCTAATTTTAATGCTTGAACCGCCCAGACTCTATTGTGCCCATCCCTTTGAGACGTCTCATCGGGTGGGGGACGTTAAACCTTCGAACGACACACACACACACACACACACACACACGTTTAATGCTTAAATACAACTCAAAATTGTCGTGTGTTCCTTTAAAACTCGTGGCGTCCCGCTAGAATTTCTACATGATATGTATTTGATCATTCATTAATAATAACTACTAACTGTGGATTATATTGCACAAATAATATATTTAACAAGAGCTGTCGGAGAACAGCGCAGCTCGACTATTCGATTTTTCAGAGAAAAATAAATTATATAGCTAGTATATACCATCAGAAAACAAAACTAAAAGAATGTGGGGTGGGGTTGGGGGCGCAACATAGCTACGTGTAAAAATTGATCAAAACTACAGAGAAATATGTAAAAAAATATATATTAAAAAAAAAAATTAAGTTTTGAGTGGGGTGAGGGTGGGGGATAGATGGGGTGGGTGGTGGGGGTAGTGAGGGTGGTGAGGGCAATATATATCTGTAAGAATCTATGTAAGAATTCACCAAAACAACACAAAAATATGTAAAAAAATAAAAATAAAAAATACGATTTTGAGTGGGGATGGGGGAGAGGCGTGGGGTGGGGAGGGCAAATTATATGTGTAAAAAGCTATGTAAGAATTGACCAAAACAACACAGAAATATGGTAAAACAAAATAAAAATAACAAATTTTTCGTGTGGGGGGAGTGGGGGAGTAGGGGTGGAGAGGCAGGGGATGGGGTGCAGGGGGAAACATATATCTGTAAGAAGCTATGTGTAAAAATTTACCAAAACAACACAGATATACGTAAAAAAACAATAAACAGTAAATAAAAATATTCCATTTCGAGCGTGTGAATGGGGTGGGGTAGGGGAGGGGGCAACATAGCTATGTGTAAGAATTGACCAAAACAACACAGAACTATGAAGAGTTTCGAGTGGGGTGGAGGGGGTAATGGGGGGTAGTGGGGGGTAGTGGAGGGTGGAGAGGCAGGGAATGGGGTGGAGGGGCAACATATATGTGTAAGAAGCTATGTGTATGAATTTACCAAAATAACACAAATATATGTAACAAAACAATAAACATTAAATAAAAATATTCCATTTCGAGCGTGGGGGTAGGGTGGGGGTGGAGTGGGGGTGGGGTGGGGTGGGGGAGGGAAGGTGGGACAACATAGCTATGTGTAAGAATTGACCAAAACAACACAGAAATGTGTAAAAAAAAAATATAAAAAAAATGGAGTTTCGAGTCGTGGGGGTGGGGGGGGGGGTTAGTGGGGGGGGGGGGGGTTGGAGAGGCAGGGAATGGGATGGAGGGGGCAACATATATGTGTAAGAAGCTATGTGTAAGAATTTACCAAAACAACACAATATATGTAAAAAGCAATAAACATTAAAACTAATAAAAATATTCCATTTCGAGCGTGGGGTTGGGGTGGGGGAGGGGAGGTGGGGCAACATAGCTATGTGTCAGAATTTACCAAAACAACACAGAAATATGTAAAAAATAAATAAAATTAAAAAAAAATATTCTAGTTTCGAGTGTGTGGTGGGTGGTGGTGGGGGGGGGGGGGGCTGGCGGGGGAGGTGGGCAGGTGGTTAGGGGGCAACATGTGTAAGAATTGACAAAAGCAACACAGAAATATGTAAAAAAAAAAAAAAAAAATAGTTTCAAGTGTTGGGGGGTGAGAGGCGGGGGGTGGGGGGGCATTGGGTGTGGGGGTGGGAGGGGGCAACATATATGTGTAAGAATTGACTAAAACAACACAGAAATACGTAAAAAAAAAGACTTTCGAGTGTGTATGTGGGGGTCGGAGTGGGGGTGTTGTGGGGTGGGCGGGCGGGGGTTTGGGGGGAGAGGGAGCAACATATATGTGTAAGAAGCTATGTGTAAGAAGCTATGTGTAAGAATTGACCAAAACAGCACAAAAATATGTAAAAAAAATTAAAAATATCTAGTTTCGAGTGTGTGGTGGGGGTGGGGGAGGGGAGGGGTGGTGCGGGAGGGGAGGCACGGGGGAGGGGGCAACATGTGTAAGAATTTACAAAAGCAACACAGAAATACGTAAAAAAAAAAAAAAAAAAAAATTCAAGTGGGGGGTTGGGTGAGAGGCGGGGGGGGGGGGACATGGGGTGTGGTTGAGGGTGGGGTGGAGGGTGCAACTTATATGTGTAAGAATTGACTAAAACAACACAGAAATATGTAAAAAAAAATATATATATAGAGTTTAAGTGGGGGCAAGGGGGAGAGGCGGCGGTGGAGTGGGTGGGTGGGGGTGTGGGGGGATGAGGAGGCAACATATATGTGTAAGAATTGACCAAAACAACACAGAAATAATATTATGTAAAAAAAAAAAAAAAAAAAAAAAAAGGCTGTGGATGGGTGGGGGAAGAGTTGGGACTGGGGGGAGAGGAGGGAGCCCATGCCCCAATATGAGTTAAGTATGAATAAGATGCATAATGCTATAAGAAATCCCAAACCAAATTTATAGATATATACATGCTTACATGCCTTTAGATCTGCCTTTATTGCACATTTTATGGGCCATCACTATTTGGGTTCCATGGGAGCCCAGAATTTGCAGATAACAAAATTACTTATCCAACCCTTTACAACATACTATAAGGAAACCAATTCCAAAATTTAGTTCAGCTAGGACAAGAAATGCAAGAGATATAGACCTGTAAACACAGCTTACACGCACAATTTGATGTGAAACAGACACATTTTATCATAATTTTGGTTCCATGGGAGCCCATGGGTTACGGGAACCAAACTTGCTTATGCAGCCTTTAAGATAATGCTATAAGGAAGCCCATGGCCAAATTTGGTTGTGCTAGGATAAGAAATGTAAGATATATAGACTTGTTAACACAGCTTACACGCAAACCTTGATGTGGGACGCCGACGCCGACGCCAACGCCGACGCCAACGCCGGCCGCCGGCGACCCCGGGGTGATAACATAAGCTCTCTTATTCTTCGAATAGTCGAGCTTAAAATGTACTAGAATAAGGAACACAAATCGAAAACCCAAAATGTATTTAATTATATGCAATGATAATGAATTAATAAGTGAGACGCTAATTTTAATACGGACACGACGGACGCTAATTTTAATTTAATGACGGACATTTCAAGATTGCCGTGTGTTAAACAAATAATTCGGGTTCTTCATCAGTATGGTGGGGCGTCCGTGGCCGAGTGGTTAGAGTCTCTGACTTGCAATCACTTGCCCCTCACCGCTGTAGGTTCGATCCCTCAGGGGCCTAGGAATCTTTATGTGAGGAAGCTATCCAGCTGGCTTGCGGAACGTCGGTGGTTCTACCCAGGTGCCCGCCCGTGCACGAAAATTGCCCGGAGGGGCACCTGGGGTCTTCATCCACCAGTAGAAGCTGGAAAGTCGCCATATGACCTTAGCTGTTGGTGCGACTATAAAATCCAATTCAATTCATCAGTATGGTTAATAAACAAGAATAACGCGCACATTTCTTAATATTACAATTCGACTTGTTTATCGCTGTTTCTTATTTGACAACAAAAATATGGTAAAGTAACTGTTTAGTAGGGAATATTTTCTTGACAGTGATGAGCCATGCCTCTAATACATAGGCAATTGTGCCATATATAATAAACATATGATTATGCCATGTATACTAAACATATGATTTCGCCATATATAATAAACATATGATTGCGCCATATATAATAAACATATGATTGCATTCTCATAATGCGAATCCTAATTATGATGATTATTATATAAAATGAGCCACATATCATTATCATATAAAACCTGCCATATGATATTCCTACAATAGGATTTCCATAAGAATAAATTCATTAAAGCATCATGTTTATAACACACACATTTTTAGACGATTCTCATAAAAAATGTAATTTTCAACTTTTATATAATTCCCATATGAGAGAGTTTATAATTATAAGAATCGTGTATTGGTCCTTTTATATAAAGAATATCATATGATGCTTATATTATGGCACAATTGGTAGTGTAGTGTGTGAATATAGGCAATCTCACCATAACATCCCTGAGGCAGGCAGTTAGGCAGTCTAACCATAACATACGTGAGGCATGCAGTTAGGCATCTCACCATAACATACGTGAGGCATGCAGTTAGGCAGTCTAACCATAACATACGTGAGGCAGGCAGTTAGGCAGTCTCACCATAACATACGTGAGGCATGCAGTTAGGCATCTCACCGAAACATACGTGAGGCATGCAGTTAGGCAGTCTAACCATAACATACGTGAGGCATGCAGTTAGGCAGTCTAACCATAACATACGTGAGGCATGCAGTTAGGCAGTCTCACCATAACATACGTGAGGCATGCAGTTAGGCATCTCACCATAACATACGTGAGGCATGCAGTTAGGCAGTCTAACCATAACATACGTGAGGCAGGCAGTTAGGCAGTCTCACCATAACATACGTGAGGCATGCAGTTAGGCATCTCACCGAAACATACGTGAGGCATGCAGTTAGGCAGTCTAACCATAACATACGTGAGGCATGCAGTTAGGCAGTCTAACCATAACATACGTGAGGCATGCAGTTAGGCAGTCTCACCATAACATACGTGAGGCATGCAGTTAGGCATCTCACCGAAACATACGTGAGGCAGGCAGTTAGGCAGTCTAACCATAACATACGTGAGGCAGGCAGTTAGGCATCTCACCATAACATACGTGAGGCATGCAGTTAGGCAGTCTAACCATAACATACGTGAGGCAGGCAGTTAGGCATCTCACCATAACATACGTGAGGCAGGCAGTTAGGCAGTCTAACCATAACATACGTGAGGCATGCAGTTAGGCAGTCTAACCATAACATACGTGAGGCAGGCAGTTAGGCATCTCACCGAAACATACGTGAGGCATGCAGTTAGGCAGTCTAACCATAACATACGTGAGGCATGCAGTTAGGCATCTCACCGAAACATACGTGAGGCATGCAGTTAGGCAGTCTAACCATAACATACGTGAGGCATGCAGTTAGGCAGTCTAACCATAACATACGTGAGGCAGGCAGTTAGGCATCTCACCGAAACATACGTGAGGCATGCAGTTAGGCAGTCTAACCATAACATACGTGAGGCATGCAGTTAGGCATCTCACCGAAACATACGTGAGGCATGCAGTTAGGCAGTCTAACCATAACATACGCGAGGCATGCAGTAAGGCATCTCACCGAAACATACGTGAGGCATGCAGTTAGGCATCTCACCATAATATACCTGAGGCATGCAGTTAGGCAGTCTCACCATAACATACGTGAGGCAGGCAGTTAGGCAGTCTCACCATAACATACGTGCGGCATGCAGTTAGGCAGTCTCAACATAACATACGTGAGGCAGGCAGTTAGGCAGTCTCACCATAACATACGTGAGGCAGGCAGTTAGGCAGTCTCACCATAACATACGTGAGGCAGGCAGTTAGGCATCTCACCATAACATACGTGAGGCAGGCAGTTAGGCATCTCACCATAACATACGTGAGGCATGCAGTTAGGCATCTCACCATAACATACGTGAGGCAGGCAGTTAGGCAGTCTCACCATAACATACGTGAGGCAGGCAGTTAGGCATCTCACCATAACATACGTGAGGCAGGCAGTTAGGCATCTCACCATAACATATGTTAGGCAGGCAGTTAGGCAGTCTCACCATAACATATGTGAGGCAGGCAGTTAGGCAGTCTCACCATAACATACGTGAGGCATGCAGTTAGGCATCTCACCATAACATACGTGAGGCATGCAGTTAGGCAGTCTCACCATAACATACGTGAGGCATGCAGTTAGGCATCTCACCATAACATACGTGAGGCAGGCAGTTAGGCATCTCACCATAACATACGTGAGGCATGCAGTTAGGCATCTCACCATAACATACGTGAGGCAGGCAGTTAGGCAGTCTCACCATAACCTACGTGAGGCAGGCAGTTAGGCAGTCTCACCATAACATACGTGAGGCATGCAGTTAGGCAGTCTAACCATAACATACGTGAGGCATGCAGTTAGGCAGTCTAACCATAACATACGTGAGGCATGCAGTTAGGCATCTCACCATAACATACGTGAGGCAGGCAGTTAGGCATCTCACCATAGCGTACGTGAGGCAGGCAGTTAGGCATCTCACCATAACATACGTAAGGTAGGCAGTTAGGCTTCTCACCATAACATACGTGAGGCAGGCAGTTAGGCAGTCTCACCATAACCTACGTGAGGCAGGCAGTTAGGCAGTCTCACCATAACATACGTGAGGCAGGCAGTTAGGCAGTCTCACCATAGCATACGTGAGGCAGTCAGTTAGGCATCTCACCATAACATACGTGAGGCAGGCAGTTAGGCAGTCTCACCATAACATACGTGAGGCAGGCAGTTAGGCATCTCACCATAACATACGTGAGGCAGGCAGTTAGGCATCTCACCATAACATACGTGAGGCAGGCAGTTATGCATCTCACCATAACATACGTGAGGCAGGCAGTTAGGCATCTCACCATAACATACGTGAGGCAGGCAGTTAGGCATCTCACCATAACGTACGTGAGGCAGGCAGTTAGGCATCTCACCATAACATACGTGAGGTAGGCAGTTAGGCATCTCACCATAACATACGTGAGGCAGGCAGTTAGGCAGTCTCACCATAACCTATTACATGTTTACTGGTAGCCCTTTATGACAAGCAGTTACCTTGTCATTTAACATTGTTTACTATGGGTAATCATAAGAACACAATAGAACCTCTTTAAACCCTTATAGAAAGCTTTTGATGACAAGAGTCGCGCATCATGTTCATCGAGTCACGCGCATCATAATTCTTTGTAACGTTACTGATCATAAACATTGTTATAACTTCAACAACACTTTAGTGTCCTCTATAGACAGTCGACGTATTCAGTAGTCGTGATAATACTACAAACGTCTTATACGTTCATGAGAACAGTCTTTTTCATTTTTCATCTGTGTATTCGCTTGTTTTTCTTTGATATTTGTATATATAGTTAACATATTTTAAAAGTTGCATTAAACGTATGTAAATGCATTGATTCTTTCCTAAGTTAGTCCCAACCACTAGGGTCATCTTGCGACAGTCTGATATTGTGTAAATTTGAAAATGTGTAAATTGTGAAAATTATTATCCCTAGGGTGTAATTTGGTGGCAGCAAGTCGTTGTCTTACGTAGTTCCTTGCGGCGAGGGCATCGATGAGGGGAGGGGAGAGGGGGAATATTCTGACAGTAGGGCAACCAGTTCCATCATTAGTTTACGCTGGTAGATAGACTGCGGGAATATCCGCTGCATGTTCTGCGCAGAGTTGTCATTAATCTCTCTAGCCTGGCCGTTTCTCGCGTTGGTTGCTGGTCTCGTCGATGCGTTGATCTCGTACATGGTCTCTCGCCGTAGATCTCTGTAGTTTTGGTAGTTAATGTGTGTTAATCCGTAACGCTGATTTTACAAGACCTATCAAATCGTGTTTTCACATTGGCTGTTAAAATCATTATTTCATTTATTAATGTTCATATGATCTTTAAATTAGAAAGGTGCTCATTTTCCTTTCGAAAAACATCAAAGTAAAGCGCTAGAAATAGGAAACTCTTATATATGTACATACTATTATATATAAATTCAAGACTCTTTTTTTTATTCATTTAAAATCGTAATTACATGATACATGTAACATACACATTACAAACATGTGAACATACGATATTATGTTAAAGGGACACTGTCCGTAAGTAAGCAGATATTGAGCATAACTTGAGCATAACCAAATAACTGTCTGACTTTTATTCAGTGACATGTATACATGAAAACATGAGCATAGACCCAAAGAAGTATGTAGTTCGAAAAAAAAAGAGTTTTAATTATTATTTGTAAATAATGTGGGACCTATTTCCCCTTTCTGCTGATCCCGTGACTTTCATGCCCGTTTAGCTCAGTTGGGAGCAACATCGACTATTGCGCGCTCACTATTATTACACGCGAGAGTAATTTTAGTTCAAACGCACGAAGCGGTACATTTTTGTACCAATCTTGCTTTTAATTAGTAAATATTCAATAACGTTTAGTGTGTAATGTTTGTGAACGTAATTAGTGTGTGTTTTATAAGTAAAAGTTACGGACATTGTCCGTTTAATATATTAAAATCAATGCAATGCGGCTAACTCACGTGTCAACCCTACCATACATGTAATTGTAGTTTACCAATTTGATATCCAATATTTTCACCACAATGATCCACAATAGCGGCAAATGTACAGTTCATTAACATTAACAATGATTGAAGGGACACGCGGCAATCTTGATTCCTTTAAAAGGGCATTATGTTAAACTGTGTGATGAGACAATTGCAGTTATTTTCCGATGAACGCAGATAAAAATACATTAAACCCTTATAATTGCAATTACTATCCTAAAATACTTATTTTCTTAATTTAGTGAAACAAATTATTAGAATAAATACAGGTTGCTGTTGTTTTAATGCACTCTATGAATGGCGGATGAAAGTAGTTTTTTGTACAGTTCATTGAAAAATGAATGTAGCTTAAATTGATCATGTGATTGGCCTTTAACTAATCACATTGTTTGTATTATCGAAATGTTCGAGTGACTTCAATTATTTCTAAATAACTTGCATATTTGCAAATCATTAATTCAATTCAATGTATGATGTTTATGCTGAATAAAATAATTGAATTGTTTTTGCATATTACCGACTGTCAATTATATTGCACTACCAATTATATATATAAACCTAAGGTGGAATAACAACGAAAAACGAAAACTTATACTTTTTATTTAACTATATGCAAGCATGTTTATGGTTAACATGATATCGGATTTATAAACTGAGATGCTAATATTAATTTTGATAACAATTTCAAAGTTAGCTTGTGTCCCTTTAATACATAATGTCAATAATTCATGGATGTTTTCCTCCATACGTCAGCACCACATTATTGACGTCATAACTCAGCGTCATAGTTAGTTATTTTTGTGCTTGGAGTTAGTTAATAATATGTAGTGATTATGAATATTCTTTCACTGAGAAATCCCAATCTTTCATCGATGAAAATACAATAATTATTGTTATTCGATATGTTGTGGGACTAAGATAACATTACTCGCGTGTCATCCCACAGCACGACATGATAGGGTCATTTCCCTTCAATCAATTGTATGCATAACGCTAGTTCAATTCTTTTATTAATGCATATTTTCATTTATTCATTATGTAATCATTCATCTGTTCATTCTCGTATAATATGACGAGTATCCAATCAATCAATCAACCAATCACATACTGGTGTAAATCCAATAATCAATCAACTTATCAATTAAAGAATCATATAATCAATTACTGAGCTCTTCTTTTTTGTATTTTCTCCATTCATTTACTATTTTGCTTTTCTCCATTACTATTTCGCTTCTATATTCAAATACACTAATGTTTTAATACATGTATACATATTGCCACTAATGGAAAACAGTGTTAAAATTAACTCTCGCGATCTTATTGTTTATCACTTGTCGAAACGAACATTTCGACAATTTCGACTAATTAACATTTTTGACGATAAAGCTGTCTTAATTATAAATCACTGTATTCCATCATGTCCATCACAGCATTGACCAGTCCCATTGCTGGTTCATGTCCCCAGAACACGGCTGTAGGCGAAGTGTCGATTCGTCGTCCTCTGCAGTTACACATGTCTGTGTTTTCACGTGCATTAATGTGCTATCCTGAAATAAAATAAAACCATTATATAGAAGAAGCAAGCAGCGAAAGTTATACTTAACCATTGACCTGTTCTGACAAGGCCCCGGGTCCCCCATTGATTAAAACATTACCAAAACTTTGAATTCATGCAATTTATGAGCATGTCCCTTTCATTAGTTGTATCCTGTAGTTCTAGGTTTTATGATGGCTGATTACCTGACAAGTGACTCATGACCGTATTGCTTAGGGCGTTTTTTTATTTATTATTCATTTTTTTTAGCAAAAATGAGTTTGACATGTTTATATAATGTATAAATAATGTATGAAAGGAAGATAATGTTCTAGTGGTAAATAACAATATCGCAATTTTGAAAAACGTCCGACTGATTTAATATTACACCAAAATGTTTAACGCCACAATTTAAAAAAAAGAATTGAAAAAAAAAATTACCCTAGAATTTTTATCCAAACATGCATATCTAACAGCAAGGATGTTAAGTTGTAAACGCCATATCAACATAGTAATAATACTATATTGCCTAAGAAATAGTGTTTTATCCACCGACTTTAAAATATATATTTTATAATCTCTTTCGTAATGTTACGTTCCCTTGATGTAGAATTTATTTTTGGTCTATTTAACGTGTGTCCTAAAGCGAAGACACATCTTTGCGTGGCCTTGATTCAGTTTATAATATATATTTAATATCCTATTTATCTATTTATTCATATTTATTTTGTGTGTCTTTATTTTCACCCTCATCACTCCATCATCCCTTTCCGGCGAGATTTCACGTGATTCGTGCATACAAAACCCATTGTATTTCAATAGACTTAAACACCACACCTTCATGAATTACTCGAATATGGAACGTAGGTTTAGACGAGCGAGATATTTCGAAAGGAAAACAAAAGCATGACTGAAGACGTACAGTCGTTACAAAACAATGATTATATCTGCGTGATATCTTTATCTTACGCGTTTCGTTTTACATGGACGTGTGGTATTACAGGTTTAGCAGGCAATACGTGAGGATGGTCTCGTGTCGCATACCTACCTATATTTTCTATAGGCCGCGTCATAGCCCTATGGTATTCTCTATAGCCGCGTCATAGCTCTATGATAGTTTCTAGAGGCCGCGTCATAGCTCTATAGTATTTTCTATAGACCACGTCATAGCTCTATGGTATTTTCCATATGCCGCGTCATAGCTCTATGGTATTTTACATAGGCCGCGTCATAGCTCTGTGTATTTTCTATAGGCCGCGTCACAGCTCTATGGTAGTTTCCATAGGCCGCGTCATAGTTCTATGGTATTTTCTATAGGCCGCGTCACAGCTCTATGTTATTTTCCATAGGCCGCGCCATAGCTCTATGGTATTTTCCACAGGCTGCGTCATAGCTCTGTGTATTTTCTATAGGCCGCGTCACAGCTCTATGGTAGTTTCCATAGGCCGCGTCATAGTTCTATGGTATTTTCTATAGGCCGCGTCACAGCTCTATGGTAGTTTCCATAGGCCGCGTCATAGTTTTATGGTATTTTCTATAGGCCGCGTCACAGCTCTATGGTAGTTTCCACTATGGTATTTTCTATAGGCCGCGTCACAGCTCTACGGTAGTTTCCATAGGCCGCGTCATAGTTCTATGGTATTTTCTATAGGCCGCGTCACAGCTCTATGGTATTTTCCATAGCCGCATCATAGCTGTATGGGAGGTACAGACTATAACTATGATTCTCGCAGTTATGCCGGGTGGGGGAGGGTGGGGGTTGGGGGGGGGGGCGTCGGGGGGGGGGACTTCGGATCCTAATTAGATGTATGTTCCCTTGTGAAGGTTGAGTACTGGTTATACCCAAGGAAATGTGGGTGGTCATTCCTCCACCACAACAAATTGACCTCCACATGATCTTCATTATAAAGGATGGGAGTGCCCTGCTTTTTCAGACACTAATTTGAATACATTTGAATGATTTGAATGTATAATACTAGAAATAAATAAGACTAGTTCTTGGAGAAAGAAACAGTCGCTTGAGTTTCTTCTGTCTCAGTACCTGTATATAAATATTACAGAAACAAACCTTGACAAAAAAAAAAAAACTTGCTACAGAAAGCTCCTTCCACCCGCTCCAACCAGATAGTTACCCTACGGCCCACAGGAACGTAACACCTAATGCTACGAATAATTCGTACTACTCTTCCACACCGAAGCGTGGTAACATTACACACGATCGTATATCTAACATCTCGCAGATCACGATTGAAACCCCTTCATCGCACGCGGGCAGTAAAGAAAGTCAGACACATCCAGCGGTGAAACTTTTTCTTCAAACTCGGCCACTCATATAGACAAAAATAACCTCAAAATTCTTGTTATAAACTTTCAAAGTGTCCGAAATAAAAGATCTGAACTTTATAACATCATATCGAGCTGTGCACCTGATATCATCATAGGGTCGGAGACACATACTGATAATGAGTATTACAATGCGGAACTATTACCACCTAACATACCCGCAGAACATAAATACCAAATATTCAGGAAAGATAGGAAAGAACTTGTAAATAAAGGCGGTGGAGGTGTTATGATTATGATACGCCCTGAACTACCCGCTGAGGAGTGTTTAGACCTGGACACAAATTGTGAGATTAAATGGGCCAAAGTTTCAACAGCGGCCAACGAGACCATACTTGTCGGCGCTTTTTATAGGGAACCCAAATATAAAGCTGACGCTCTCGAAGAACTGGATAAATCATTATCAATCATACAAAACAATCCATCCTACAAAAATATGAAAATATTTATAGGAGGTGACTTTAACCTCGGGGATATAGACTGGGATGTAGGTTGCTCTATGGTTGGCACAAGGGACAAGCGACAGTGTGATAAGCTACTACAACTAAGCTCAAACTACTCTCTTGAACAGATCAACACATTACCAACACGACAAGGTCAGATTCTGGATTTATTATTTACAAGCCACCCAACGCTAATCCAACGATATATTGTTTGCCCGCCTATTGGATAGAGTGACCACGACATTCTATCAGTTGTAACCAACATTAAACCAGTAATAAGTAAAAGACCTCCAAGAACAGTTTTCAACTACAAAGAAGCAGACTGGAACATTATAAGAAGTGATATGTCGGATTTTAGTGACATTTATCTCCAGTCGTCTAACTCTAAATCTGTGGAAGAAAATTGGACTAATTTCAAAGAAGCATTATTCTCCACCATGGACAAAAACATCCCAAAGAAAGTGATAAAAGGCAAATCAGATATTCCATGGATGACCCAAAAGATAAAACGCATGATACGCAAAAAACAGAAACTGAATAACACAGCCAGGGACTCGCAAAGTGACGAAGACAAAGAAACATTCAATAATTATAGAAAAACTGTTAGGAACGAACTACACACATCCTACTACAACTACATCAGTAAAATCATTGAACCAGAAAATGATAAAGCTGGAAAAAACTTTTATAAATACATAAAGTCAAGAAAACAGGACACTATGAGTATTGGTACTCTAAAAAACAACGGTCGTATTGGCGAATGTGCGAAAGATAAAGCCGAGATGCTTAATGATCAATTCTGCTCTGTATTCACAGAAGAAGACCTTAATAACACACCTAATAAAGGAAGTTCACCACATCTAACAATGCCCAACATTCAAGTAACTGCACAAGGAGTGACAAACTGTATTAACCGACTAAATGTGAAAAAAGCAAGTGGCCCAGATAAGATGCCAATCATAGCTCTAAAAGAAACTGCCAAAGAGATAACACCAATCCTACAGAATCTATGCCAACAATCTCTAGATACTCATGAAATACCAAAGGACTGGAAACAGGCCAATATAGTACCAATTTTTAAGAAAGGCGATAGAACAAAACCATCAAATTATAGACCTGTCAGCCTAACTGCAGTAGTCTCAAAAATGCTGGAGCATAAAGTAGTCTCCCAGATCATGAATCATCTTGACAGCAACAATATACTCCACGAAAACCAACACGGGTTCCGCACAAAAAGATCATGCGAATCACAATTACTTCTCTCTACAGACGAAATCTCCCGATACATGAATCACGGTCTCCAAGTGGATATGGCGATACTCGATTTTGCGAAAGCTTTCGACAAGGTACCACATCGCAGACTGGCGGAGAAAATGTCATACTACGGCATTCGTAATAATACCTTGTCGTGGGTGAGCAACTTCCTCAGTGGACGCCTCCAACAGGTGGTAATAGACGGCGAAACCTCCAACCTATCCCACGTCACATCCGGCGTTCCACAGGGCACGGTGCTAGGACCGACACTTTTTCTTCTGTTCATAAACGACATTGCCACCAACATATCTTCTTCAATACGTCTATTTGCGGATGACTGTGTTGTCTATACTCCCATAACATCTCATGAAGATCACCTATTGCTTCAAAAGGACCTGATCATTCTAGTGGAATGGAGTAACATCTGGCAAATGCAGTTTAATATTGACAAATGTGCAATCATGAACATAACTACAAAAAGAAACATTTCCAAATATGATTACAAAATGGAAGGTAAATCCTTAGAAGTGGTTAAAAATCACCCATATCTAGGAGTTGAACTCCATGAAAAACTGAAATACAATTTACATATAGATAACATCACGTCAAAAGCCTCCAGAGCCCTAGGATTCTTAAAACGCAATCTTAGACACTGCCCAAAAACTGTTAAAGAACGTGCCTACCAAACATTAGTCAGACCTAAACTGGAGTATAGTTCTACAATATGGAACCCGCAACAGAAAACACAAGTGACACAAATAGAACAGATCCAACGTAATGCAGCCAGATTCGTACTTTAACTACCAAAACCCTAGTAGTGTAACATTAATGATACAGCAGTTGAACTGGCCGTCTCTGGAACAACGTAGACAAATCTCGGATTTAGTACTTATGTACAAAGTTGTGCATAGCCTGGTAGCAGTACCAACATCTATCCTACCAGCACTATCAGCTCGCCACAGCATGAAGTTTATCCCATACCATTGCAAGATTAACGCTTACCAACATTCATTCTTCCCACGTGTCGTCGTTCCTTGGAACCGTTTATCGGACCAAGTGCTTCAGCTAGATTCAGTAGACGGTTTTAAGGCTGCTCTACAGCCGGCTGTGGATGTGTAACCAGTAACATTGATATAGTGTATAGTGTAAATACAAGTTGGATATTTTAATTTCACGTTTTTTGGGGAGCATCCGACCTCGCGCATGTACACTTTCACCCAGCACCTTCACGCTATGTCCAACAGAGGATTTTGTGGAGTAATTCATCGAAATCGAAATCGAAATACTCTCTTGTTTTCCTTTACCTTTAGTGACGTAGCTAGGCCCAATTGACAGCATAGGCCCGATATTTAACTTATCAAAGTGGGGACGGGGGCTGGTTAGAATGCATAAGGTGCGTTTTTCTGACCTATATTTCAGTTTTATAGAAAGACAAACATGAATATGAAGATACCCTCCCTCCCCACTCCAATTTTATTCCACTTTGTGAACTTTTTATTTTTTCTAAAAATTAGGCAGGCTCGCGCCTATACGTTTATAAAATTAGACATAGGCTCGAGCCTACAGTGCCTATGCAGAGGCACGCATTTGAACTTATTATATCACTTATGATACATCATAAATGTCAGATTGACGTTTGACAAGCAGAATAAAGTGATACAATTAAGGGTCTAAACCGAATATGAAAAGCATCGGTGGTTCAGTCAAAAATGCACAAGTGTTCACTTGCAGTGAGCTATAGGCTCAACTTTACAAACAGAAATACCACGACCGATCAGTCCTATAGCTAGTTGTATTATGCTGACACCGGACCGATCAGTCCTATAGATAGTTGTATTATGCTGACACCGGACCGATCAGTTCTATAGCTAGTTGTATTATGCTGACACCGGACCGATCAGTCCTATAGCTAGTTGTATTATGCTGACACCGGACCGATCAGTTCTATAGCTAGTTGTATTATGCTGACACCGGACCGATCAGTTCTATAGCTTGTTGTATTATGCTGACACCGGACCGATCAGTCCTATAGCTAGTTGTATTATGCTGAAATTCAAGCAAGGGAGCTACTAGACTAAGTAGTATGTTTATGAAGTATTGACCCAACCGGGGATTGAACCAACGTCTCCCTTATGAGAGGCGGTCGCTCTACCAGTAGACCAAGACGCGATATCTTCGCAGACATAATTAACACTTGATTATCCCATCTACCCGTCACATTGCTGGATTTACATTATAATACCAAACATTGACATATACCCGTCACATTACTGGTTATTATAATATCAAATATTGACATATAACCGTCACATTACTGGTTATACATTATAATACCAAACCTTGACATATAACCGTCACATTGCTGGATATACATTATAATACCAAACATTGGCATATAACCGTCACATAGCTGGTTATACATTATAATACCAAACATTGACATATAACCGTCACATTGCTGGATATACATTATAATACCAAACATTGACATATAACCGTCACATTTCTGGATAAACATTATAATACCAAACATTGACATATACCCGTCACATTGCTGGTTATACATTATAATACCAACCATTGACATATACCCGTCACATTGCTGGTTATACATTATAATACCAACCATTGCGATATACCCGTCACATTTCTAGTAATACATTATAATACCAAACCTTGCCATATTGCCAGACTGCCTCGGAGCTGTCGCCGATATCCCACAGACAACCTTTGAACATCAGTGTATTGTTTTTCCCTGGTACCAGACATTTCTCCAAAAACCGCACCCTGCCACTTTCCATCCACTCTAAGTACTGAAATAAAGTCTCCAAGAGTGAACACATATGACCGAGTTCAACTTCCTCTATCGCACATACCCATTGAAACAACAACCGAAATATGAATAGTGTTCAAAGAACGAGAAAGCACGCAGCACAAAACAGATATAGAGACTCTTGGGATATGTCATTCTCGAAAAAGGTTTTATTCTTCTATTTATCATGCCCTTTTAATTGTAATTGCTTATGGTTAGCGTTGGTTTAACATGCAAGGTAAGGCTGGATATAAAAGTCAGAGAAATAAAACGTATCAAAAAATATATAAACTTAATTGTTTATTGAAGAAACTATTTAACGTGTTCACAGGACCTTGTAGAGAGTTCCCGCGCTCTAGTAAATGTTTTTTACTGCTTTTACAGCATTCGCATGCATTATTAATGGGCTCGCATGCTTTATTCATGGGTTCGCATGCTTTATTGATGGGTTCGGGAAGCGTTCCAGTGCTCTAGTAAAACGTTTCCGTGCTATGGGGAAGCATTCGAACACTGTAGTAAAGCGTTCAGATGCAGTTACTTTAGTTATATACTGAAAGGAAAAAGAAACGCGACACGGGAATTTCCGCTATATATTGTATATACTGCACACTTAATTTCATATGTATTCCAAGGAAATCCCAAGATTTTTTGTAAACAAAAAAGCTGCAGATAGTTAAAGACACAACTGTGATGTTCTAGACGTTTTAATCACAGTACACGTTGTGACATTCATAAATGTTGAAGTTCCTCTTTAAAAGATTAAGCCAATTCAGTCCTGTATTTAACGTAAAGAGTTTGCAAAAGTTTGCATCCTAAGTTTGCGCCAAACGCGTATTTGTCAATAATGAAACTTTACAGGAATACTATTTGCTGTGTTACGTGTTGTTTTAGTCTTTTTTCCGAAAGGAAAGATCTTACGTAGCCATGTACCATTCGATTAACAGCAGCATATTGTATATACAATATATATAGTGGAAATTCCCGTGTCACGTTTCTTTTTCCTTTCAGTATACATATGTCTGCAAAACTTTCAAGGCAATGCTCCATAGCCGATATTTTATATGGTGGAAATAGATCTTAATTATTGAATTATATTTCAGTTTTAAAAGAAATTTGATTTCATTCTTTAATGTGCCTTTAAACAATTCGTTTTCATTATAAACAAATATAATGGCTTCTCATTCAACAGAAATACGCTATATACTAATTAAATAGACTGTGTATATTCCCAAAACTAAAAAAAATATTCTTATATTCCATCCCCCATGTAAAACGTGGATAACCTTATCCGGTATGCAAGAATATAAGAATCGGCCATGGGTATCCGGCGAAGAAAGGGAATTCCAACCCGAGTTATAAGAGTTTTTATCGGAACCGAAGCTCTGCCGAGGTTCCAATTAAAACACTAATACCGAGGGTTGGAAATCCCTATCTGAACTGAATACCCATGATAGATTATTTTTCTTGCATATCAGAGACATGTTGTGCGTTGACCCGCCAGCTACTAACGTTTTGCATGGTTTCCTGTATACCGTATGTTGGTGCGCGCGTGGCTTTTATCTCGACCCTAGAGTGAGATGGAAATATCTAGCCCCGGTAAAATGACCTATTGCCTTGTCCGGTATGCAAGAAAACACGTTCCATCTCCCATAATAATTGTGTCTTTCACATGCATTTGTTTAACCATATTTTCACATTTCATGCTACATTTGTATATATTATATGTATGTCTCTCCACACTTGGAGGTAATAAAAATATCTGTAATTTATAACACTACAATCGATCTTGGAAATAAACACAAAATAAAAAAAACTCACTTTTAATGGCGTTAAGTATATATTCAAATCTATTTATTTGTTCATGTTTAAACTGAAAGTAAACGATAATTGTTGAACGCTTTACTTGAGCATGTGCTCGGTTTAAATGATATGTTCAGCATAATCCCTGCGGTGTTCCATAGAATACACTCTACTTGTGTTAACTTTTATCACATTTTATATAACTGATGTATGGCGGGCATATAGTTACCATACGATTAAAATTAATGTAGGTTAATGGGGTTAGACGAAATATTAAACGTCAATTGACGAGTCAAAAAATAAGCATCGGTGGTTCAGTGGTAGAATGCTCGCCTGCCACGCGGGCGGCCCGGGTTCGATTCCCGGCCGATGCACATATATTTGGTAGAAATTCTCGTGCATTGAAATAAGTAGGCCGCTGTATAGAACTGGTGTAATAAGACAATTTTACGCTTTTAATCTTTGTAATACATGAAATTAGGTGAAAGGTAGAGATTTATCAAAAACAATTGAATTTAATTGCATTTTAAAGCGCACCAACACATGAAAGGTTATATGACGCCTAACAGGATTGAACGTGCCAGGCTCATCCTCATTTACATCAAGATAAAATATGGAGAATGGGTCTAGAACCGTCTTACCTGCAGAACATTCTGACACTCAATTTACGATGGAGCCACGTTTCCACGTTTGCATACGCGGTGTTATGATAAACATATTAAAAAAAAGACAAAATGAAAATGAATGGGGAGTGGGGGTGAGGGGTGGGTGGCAGCTAATATTTAAAGTACATTTTTATTATTATTTTCAAGGCTACGATTAGGTGAGGATGTAACTGTTATATCTAATAATTTATAAAATATGTTAAACATTTAAATACTTTATAATGGCATTTCCCCACTCCCCTTTGTATCATTAATATTTGTTTTGACCTATTTTGGAAATATGGTCACATACCACTATTGTTTTGGGGCTGCTGATTGGCTGAAAAAAGTATAGGGTGTATTAGGGTATATCTTTTTCGAAAGAGCTATTTTCTGATTGGGTAGAATTGCCTTAATCATAACTGGTGTACATAAAATGTCAAAATAATATGTCTAGGTGATAAAAAAACAAACAAACTGTATTTGTTCTTGCATCTGGGCTATTTTATTGAGAAAATTGCAGGTATAGTAAATTGTCAGAAATTCACATTTATTTGCTGCGAGCCCGACGGTCAGCACCTTCATCAAACCGAAAGTAGGTGAAAGCATTACAAAACCCGCAATTATTTTCACTTTTTTAAGTGTGTCTAGGATAGTTCTTGAAAATAAAGTAGCCTAAAAGGTTCCCTTGGGTATGTAAACTGTGTTTTAGGGCCAACAGGCTATAATGTAACCCTATGTAAAATGCAATAGTGGTATATGACCATATACAGTATGAGACACAGAGTCGCAAATATTCAAATTTAGTAGGAAAAATGGCCAATTTCTTTTATTATTTTTTATTATTTGCAGAAACAGACTACCCGACTACAGTTCCTGTGTTTATTTAACCTTATTGCCTAAATAGAAATTACGGGACACCCGTTTTTCTATGCGAATTACACAAACGTTTGAAAGACTGATTTGTAAATCACCCTGCATCGGTGGTTCACTGGGGTAGAATGCTCGTCTGCCACGCGGAAAGCACGGGTTTGATTTCCGGCCGATGCACATTTCATAATGATAACATTTGTAAAGGATAGAGGCTATGAAGAGAAATCTTCACCATTAAAAAACCGAAAGTGAGGGAGCGTAGCGACCTAATGCAGCGACTATTTGAAGAATCCGATAAAAATGCACATCCGATCAATAGCTTTAATATTTAGAATCCGTTCTTGATGAAACTTTATGATAATTGTAACGGTCATAATATCTGGCCAAGTTCAACAACCAGTCAGATCGTATGACGGGCATATCGTTACCATACGATTAAATGTAAGCTAATAGGGTTAGACGTAATACGAAATGTCAATGACGAGATAAAAATCAAGCATCGGTGGTTCAGTGGTAGAATGCTCGCCTGCCACGCGGGCGGCCCGGGTTCGATTCCCGGCCGATGCACATACTTTTGGTAGAAATGTTCGTGCTTTGAAAGAATTAGGCCGCTGCACAATTGCATAGGCCTGGTTTAATATGACAATTTGACATTTTTAATCTTTGTAATACACGATATAAGGTGAAAGGTAGAGATTTCTCAATAATAATTGAATTAAATTGGATTTTAAAGCGCATCAACACATGAAAGGTTATATGGCGCCTAACAAGATTGAACGTGCCAGGCTCATCCTCCATTTACATCAAGATAAAATATGGAGAATGGGTCTAGAACCGTCTTACCTGCAGAATTGCATTCTGACAGACTTAATTTACGATGGAGCCACGTTTCCACGTTTGCATACGCGGTGTTATGATAAACATGATAACAAAATGACAAAATGAAAATTAATGGGGAGGTGGGTGAGGGGTGGGTGGCAGCTAATATTTAAAGTATATTTTTATTATTATTATTTTCAAGGCTACGATTAGGTGAGGATGTAACTGTTATATCTAATAATTAATAAAATATGTTAAACATTTAAATACTTTATAATGGCATTTCCACACGCCTCTTTATATCATTAATATTTTTATTGAACTATTTTGGAAATATCCAAAATGAGACACAGAGTCGCAAATATTCAAATTTAGTAGGAAAAATGGCCAATTTATTTTATTTATTTTTTATTATTTGCAGAATCAGACTACCCGACTACAGTTCCTGTGTTTATTTAACCTTATTGCCTAAATGCGTCACTTGATAAGAGTGGAATTTCACAGCAATTACGGGACACCCGTTTTTCTATGCGAGTTTCTAAAGTTTGAAAGACTGATTTGTAAATCACCCTGCATCGGTGGTTCACTGGGATAGAATGCTCGTCTGCCACGCGGGAAGCACGGGTTTGATTTCCGGCCGATGCATATTTCATAATGATAGAAACTGACCTACACATTTCATAACGATAACATATGTATAGGATAGAGGCTTTGAAGAGAAATCTTCACCATTAGAAAAACGAAAGTGAGGGAACGTAGCGACCTATAGCTGCGACTATTTGAAGAATCCGATGAAAATGGCCATGTTTATTATCCAAGGTCAAGGGCGGAGGACTACTGGTTTTGCAATTCCGTTCATCGTTCTGTCAGCCCTTTTGTCAGTCCGTCGTCACTTTTGTTTCCGATCAATATCTTTAATATTTAGAATTCGTTCTTGATGAAACTTTAGGATGATTGTAACGGTCATAATATCTGGCCAAGTTCAACAACCAGTCAGATCGTATGACGGGCATATCGTTACCATACGATTAAATGCAAGTTAATAGGGTTAGAGGAAATACCAAACGTCAATTGACGAGATATCAAGCATCGGTGGTTCAGTGGTAGAATGCTCGCCTGCCACGCGGGCGGCCCGGGTTCGATTCCCGGCCGATGCACATACTTTTGGTAGAAATTCTTGTGCTTTGAAAGAATTAGGCCGCTGTGCAATTGTATAGACCTCGTTTAATATGACAATTTACGCTTATAATATTTGTAATACATGATATTAGGTAAAATGTAGAGAATTATCAAAAACAATTGAATTAAATTGGATTTTAAAAGGAACCAACACATGAAATTGTATATGGCGCCTAACAAGATGGAACGTGCCAGGCTCATCCTCCATTTATATCAAGATAAAATATGGAGAATAGGCCTAGAACCTTCTTACCTGCTGCAGATGCTGACACTCCATTTACGATGGAGCCACGTTTCCACGTTTGCATACGCGGTGTTATGATAAACACTTTGATTAAGCATGATAAAAAAATGACAAAATGAAAATGAATGTGGGGTGGGTTGGGGTGGGGGTAGGTAGCAGCTAATATTTAAAGTATATTTTTATTATTATTTTCAAGGCTACGATTAGGTGAGGATGTAACTTTTATATCTAATAATTTATAAAATATGTTAAACATTTAAATACTTTATAATGGCATTTCCCCACTCCCCTTTGTATCATTAATATTTTTTTTGACCTATTTTGGAAATATACAGTATGAGACACAGAGTCGCAAATATTCAAATTTAGTAGAAAAAATGGCAAATTTCTTTTATTATTTTTTATTATTTGCAGAATCAGACTCCCCGACTACAGTTCCTGTGTTTATTATTTGCAGAATCAGACTACCCGACTACAGTTCCTGTGCTTATTTAACCTTAGTGCCTAAATGCGTCACTTGATAAGAGTGGAATTTCACAGCAATTACGGGACACCCGTTTTTCTATGCGAATTACACTAAGATTTAAAAGACTGATTTGTAAATCACCCAGCATCGGTGGTTCACTGGGGTAGAATGCTCGTCTGCCACGCGGGAAGCACGGGTTTGATTTCCGGCCGATGCACATACTTTTGGTAGAAATTGACCTACACATTTCATAATGATAACATATGTATAGGATAGAGGCTATGAAGAGAAATCTTCACCATTAGAAAAACGAAAGTGAGGGAGCGTAGCGACCTAATTCAGCGACTATTTGAAGAATCCGATGAAAATGGCCATGTTTATTGTCCAAGGTCAAGGGCGGAGGACTACTGGTTTTGCAATTCCGTTCATCGTTCTGTCAGCCCTTTTGTCAGTCCGTCGTCACTTTCGTTTCCGATAAATAGCTTAAATATTTAGAATCCGTTCTTGATGAAACTTTATGATAATTGTAACGGTCATAATATCTGGCCAAGTTCAACAACCAGTCAGATCGTATGACGGGCATATCTAGGCCAAGTTCAACAACCAGTCAGATCGTATGACGGGCATATCGTTACCATACGATTAAATGCAAGTTAATAGGGTTAGACGAAATATGAAACGTCAATTGACGAGATAAAAATCAAGCATCGGTGGTTCAGTGGTAGAATGCTCGCCTGCCACGCGGGCGGCCCGGGTTCGATTCCCGGCCGATGCACATACTTTTGGTAGAAATTCTCGTGCTTTGAAAGAATTAGGCCGCTGTGCAATTGTATAGACCTCGTTTAATAGGACAATTTTACGCTTATAATATTTGTAATACATGATATTAGGTAAAAGGTAGAGATTTATCAAAAACAATTGAATTAAATTGGATTTTAAAAGGAACCAACACATGAAATTGTATATGGCGCCTAACAAGATGGAACGTGCCAGGCTCATCCTCCATTTATATCAAGATAAAATATGGAGAATAGGCCTAGAACCTTCTTACCTGCTGCAGATGCTGACACTCCATTTACGATGGAGCCACGTTTCCACGTTTGCATACGCGGTGTTATGATAAAGACTTTGATTGAGCATGATAAAAAAATGACAAAATGAAAATGAATGTGGGGTGGGTTGGGGTGGGGGTAGGTAGCAGCTAATATTTAAAGTATATTTTTATTATTATTTTCAAGGCTACGATTAGGTGAGGATGTAACTTTTATATCTAATAATTTATAAAATATGTTAAACATTTAAATACTTTATAATGGCATTTCCCCACTCCCCTTTGTATCATTAATATTTTTTTTGACCTATTTTGGAAATATACAGTATGAGACACAGAGTCGCAAATATTCAAATTTAGTAGAAAAAATGGCAAATTTCTTTTATTATTTTTTATTATTTGCAGAATCAGACTCCCCGACTACAGTTCCTGTGTTTATTATTTGCAGAATCAGACTACCCGACTACAGTTCCTGTGCTTATTTAACCTTAGTGCCTAAATGCGTCACTTGATAGGAGTGGAATTTCACAGCAATTACGGGACACCCGTTTTTCTATGCGAATTACTCTAAGATTTAAAAGACTGATTTGTAAATCACCCAGCATCGGTGGTTCACTGGGGTAGAATGCTCGTCTGCCACGCGGGAAGCACGGGTTTGATTTCCGGCTGATGCACATACTTTTGGTAGAAATTGACCTACACATTTCATAATGATAACATATGTATAGGATAGAGGCTATGCAGAGAAATCTTCACCATTAGAAAAACGAAAGTGAGGGAGCGTAGCGACCTAATGCAGCGACTATTTGAAGAATCCGATGAAAATGGCCATGTTTATTGTCAAAGGTCAAGGGCGGAGGACTACTGGTTTTGCAATTCCGTTCATCGTTCTGTCAGCCCTTTTGTCAGTCCGTCGTCACTTTCGTTTCCGATCAATATCTTTAATATTTAGAATCCGTTCTTGATGAAACTTTATGATAATTGTAACGGTCATAATATCTGGCCAAGTTCAACAACCAGTCAGATCGTATGACGGGCATATCTAGGCCAAGTTCAACAACCAGTCAGATCGTATGACGGGCATATCGTTACCATACGATTAAATGCAAGTTAATAGGGTTACACGAAATATGAAATGTCAATGACGAGACAAAAATCAAGCATCGGTGGTTCAGTGGTAGAATGCTCGCCTGCCACGCGGGCGGCCCGGGTTCGATTCCCGGCCGATGAACATACTTTTGGTAGTAATGCTCATGCTTTGAAAGAATTGCATCATTGTATAGATCTGGGCCCTGTTTTATTAAACATCTTACGATAAGTCTCAAATTTTAAGATCGCTCAATTTTTTCACCTAAGCTTTCAATTTAAACAATTAAATGCGCATGTAGTACAGAAATATCACATGTATAAGAAAATGAATTGAAATCACGTTTATTTGAACAGTGTAATTAATAGTGAAGCATTGAAGAAATTGATTTACGATCAAAATGGTCGTAAGTTGTTTCATAAAACAGGGCCCTGGTGTAATAGGACAATTGTACGCTTTTAATCTTTGTAATACATGATATTAGGTGAAAGGTAGAGATTTCTCAAAAACAATTGCATTGAATTGGATTTAAAGCGCACCAACACATGAACATATGGAGAATGGGCCTAGAACATTCTTACCTGCAGAACTGCAGAGTTGCTGCAAGTTTTTTGGTTGCCTATTTTATTATATTAGTGTCGGAGCCTTAAAAATAAGGTCGGTTTGCCTAAAAAGTTTAAGGTCGGAGACTTAAAAATGGGGTCGGTCGGAAGACCAGAAACAAACCTTTTTTTTTGTTGCCTTAACACTGAGCTATTTAAGGTATATCTTTAACACTAAGAAAGAAGCCTATGCGTACTACTATAGCGTGCAAACTAGTAAGTAATCATTATGAAACAGATTATAATGTTTAAATGTTTTAGCATTAGTTTGTTTAATACTCCCATGCTTTGAGGTTTATTTATTAATTATTACATTCCCATAATTGAAAGATGGGACTTTTATAATCACATTTTACAATATATGTACACTGTTTGTTAACCTAATGACGACGGGGTAAATATATATAATTTACTAAGTCCTCTCCAAACTCTATAGACACAATATAAACCTATTTAACCAGCCAGATCAAACCCCAAAACTGGAGCGTCGAATGACGAGTTACACACTCATAATTATTTTAAAAACCCGTGAATAAACTTATACCTTTAATCAGCACATATACATTAGTATACACCATCGTGTGATAGTCAACTGAAATGACGTAACCTATAGATGTAGATGGATATGATCTTCTTATAGAATTTATGAAACAGAGACTTTATGAATGTCAGCGCTCTAGAAAGCGACACTGAGGACAAGGTAAAACGCTACCATCAATCTTTAATATTTCATAAAGATGACAGGTAATTACACAAGGTTGTCACAATATGAATGATATATTGATCTATTAAAATCAGGAAGCATCGGTGGTTCAGTGGTAGAATGCTCGCCTGCCACGCGGGCGGCCCGGGTTCGATTCCCGGCCGATGCACATACTTTTTGTAGAAATGTACCTACCTTGCGATAGGATTGGGTGCACTGGCTTATTAAGATTGTTAATAGGTGAATAATAAGGAAGAACAGCCACTCAAATATCTTAAAACCGCGAAAGTTTAGTAAGTGAAACTATTCACCACAATGTATATTATTATCGAATCCCACTGGGAGTTCGTCTTTTCAAGTGAGAAATTGTCGATTCTTACGGACGGCGGGAAGTTCTCGTCAGGAAAAATGTGGTGGTCTGCCTGTACAGTAAAACCAATTGGAATTTATTCCGAGACAGATTAATGCACCTTGAAATTTAGTGGAACGGTTTTCTTGTTATGATTACCCATAGTAAACAATGTTAAATGACAAGGTAACTGCTTGTCATAAAGGTCTACCAGTAAACATGTAAGACAAGTTAGGTATCAAGATTCAATACTTAAAAATAGAAAATATTGGTTCCGAAGTTTTATTCCAAATTGTTTGCGAATAATCCTACAGCATTAACATATGGAGTTTTCATTGACCATCAGGATATATACTCAGTTGCAAAAGAAAGTGTACCCTGAGGTTTGTTTAGATTTAATTGTATAAAGTAATTTTTAGAATTAAATTAACACACAAATTCCAAAATGAATATGCCATGTTTGGTAACAAATGTGTTATCATTCCATTGCAAATATCATGTTGTCATTTGTTTTTCAATAGGTTGAATCTTATCATTAAGGGACTGTCGCTTAATAAAAAGGATAGGGTGTAAAGCAAAATTTTCAAAGTACACTTTCTTTTGCAACTGAGTATATATTGATACATCTTGAGATGCATTCACACATGTTAAGCTATTTTTCATCTTAATAAATGGTATTTCATATAATAAGTTAACCCCAGGTCCTATAGACAAGTGTGTCATGGGGCATGACTGTTAATAGGAACGCCGTGTTTTTTTTTATGAATTCGGGCCCTGGAGATTATGTGTTATAAACATGACAAACTGAATGTGTAACTTAATATCCCCAATTTTGCCACCCTCTATTGGGCTCTTTGTACACCATTCTTGCAAAATATTAAAGTGATACATAGCATTATTAAAAAAAAAAACTCACGACGTCCCGTTAGTTTTTCAACAAAACTGGCATTTTGTTTTGTTCCATCATTAATATTGATTAAACGAATAAATAATTTATCGCATGCCTGAGAGTACTTTCTATTGTCCAAAGTCGTATGATATATTCAATACAGGAAAACGAAAGTGTACTGATTTTTCTTAAAACGGATATATACAAGATATCATACACGGGGGCGTGGCTAGCGATAAAACAGTTATAGAATATCTAACTTGGTGTCACACGCATAAATCATGAAAATATCTCGGCTTACGTAACAGCTCGTTGGACATTCAATATATAGCAGATACAATGCATGTCAATGCATGCCACTTCCATAGACGAGATACGAAGCCGTGTATGTTCGGGTCAAAGATAAAGTGACATAGATATGACCATTAATAATACTACAAACATGTTAAGCCATTTGTAAACAAAGTCGGTGACAAAAAAAAATGAAATGGTATAGGAACATCGAAAATCGTCCTCATTTCAACGAAAAGGGAGGTAATTTTAAAATTACGAAATTTGCACGTTTTTGTTTGGATAATAACAATGTTTTGTGAAAACATTTTAGCATTTTTAGCATTTTTAAACAATTACAGAATAGGCAATTCTTGTTAATGCCAAACATTACATTTGTTCAAAAGCAACACGTTTGTATAACGAAATAAGTTTTTTTTTATTATATGGGAGGTAATAATCTGATACTTTCTTAGAAAATATTAAAATACCGCAATTCTTCGGAAAGCATTTCTAAGATCTTCATACAGTTATATCAATGTTCACATATGTCCTAAACTGTGGCGTAGCGTGGCCTGTTTTCAACATACTCCTAATACGTGGTGCGTCCACAAGGTGGTTTCCGGGGATCTTCCCAATATTTATTTTTATCTTTGGACCAAGATGTTTCTCGTACAAGCGACATTTGTCAGGAATAAAGACAGATTTGCTCACAAAAAGAAAGGAAGAAAAAAACAGAAAAAAAAGATAATGGTAATTTTCACCCTTACCCCACACCCGCCTCCACCAACCCCACATACTCTTACTTTTTATTTCGTTTTCAACTTTTTAGGATTATTTTTATTTTTATTTTTCCAAGTTACTCCCGGGTGTAAGGGAGTATGTCACGCTACGCCCCTGCCTAAAAAGTCGTGATAAACTATTTCTTTCAATATATATTTAAAAATTACCTTTTTAACTGTTTTACTTTTACAATATGCAAACTTTTTAAGCCGAGTTTAAGGTTTTAATTCATACCCCATTTTCGCTTTTTGGAGATTGGGTTAGATGGGGTATGAAAGTTAATACTCGGACCACGGTTGGATGGGGTATGAGAGTTAATACCCGGACCACGGTTGGATGGGGTATGAGAGTTAATACTCGGACCACGGTTGGATGGGGTATGAGAGTTAATACTCGGACCACGGTTGGATGGGTATGAGAGTTAATACTCGGACAACGGTTGGATGGGTAATGAGAGTTAATACTCGGACCACGGTTGGATGGGTATGAGAGTTAATACTCGGACCACGGTTGGATGGGTATGAGAGTTAATACTCGGACCACGGTTGGATGGGTATGAGAGTTAATACTCGGACCACGGTTGGCTGGGGTATGAGAGTTAATACTCGGACCACGGTTGGCTGGGGTATGAAAGTTAATACTCGGACCACGGTTGGCTGGGGTATGAGAGTTAATACTCGGACCACGGTTGGCTGGGGTATGAAAGTTAATACTCGGACCACGGTTGGCTGGGGTATGAGAGTTAATACTCGGACCACGTAACGTACACGTATCAGTTCGTTTGATTGATGTGACAGGTTCATACTAGACCTGTACAACTTACTACGATAACGACTATGACTTCAGACTAAATTCTAATCACAAGAAAATGTTGGGGGCTGATCTCAAAGTTGTATAATAACCTTGGTTTTAGTAGGCTCACAGGGGTTCGTGTAGAAAAAAGCCAATAAAAAATCAAATTAAAAAATACATATTATTTATATTTCTGTCGATTTATATTTCTGTTAATATATATATATACGTCATATGCATCAACCTTTCAGACTATTTTTTCTTAATACAGTCTTCGATACCAGGCGCGTAGCTGCCTATACGCGAGTACGCGGCTGAATCCACATGATTCTGACAAAGCACCTCAGAACGCCCAGAATGCACCAGATTGCACCATTGTTTTCAAAAATTTCATGGGGGCATGCCCCCGGACACCCCTAGCACAATTATGAATCCACATGAATAGAGGGCTAGCTACGCCTCTGGATACAACCATCCCGACTCGACTGGAGTTTTAAAGGGGCTTGCCTGAATAAATTGATCAATAAAATCGTTTCAGATGAGGGTACACATCAGATGCAGATCCAAGATTTTGGTTGGAGTATTTGTGTGTGGGAGGGGCGGAGGCGGGGGCAGCAGCATTCGAAATAAAATGTTTTTCTACGTATGACGTTTAGTGAATTTAATTTTATTTTTCCAGAATAATTTTATGTTAAATCCAATAACAGTAGAAATGGCGCGCGCCCCAGGTCATCCGGCATGCATAGGTTATACTTGGATACTTTTAAAGAGTCAAACGGCAATTTTGTTTTTTGTTTAAGTCACGGCATTCTGTTAGTTTTTTTTAAACTGTTTACACATTTAAATAGTGCAAATAATTTGCTTGACATATTCCTAGCTGTTGTTTATTTTGCACCAATACATTTATTTAAACCTATGGTAGTACTGAAAACTCAAATTGTACTATCTTTTATTTCTATATCTGACTTTTAATACAAACCCCTGTGGGATTTTGAAAAACTAAAAGATCGTGCAGCACGTGCGCTTATCGCATTGAATGCACACTAGAACAATCAAATTTTTATCAGTTAACCCTAAAATCGAAATGGTTGAGGCCGCCACTATTGAAGGTTAGGTTTTTCTTTTACAATGTATATAGAACATGAGTGCTCATTTATTAAAGATTTCTTTTGCATATTTTTCGACGTTTATGCGGTTTTAAACGTCGGTAGTAAATGGCGTAATCCATGAATCGCGTTAGTGCTTTATGGTAAATTTGCCATTGATATAATTACCGCCGTTTAAAACCACATAAACGCCGGAAAAAACACGCTGTCGCGGGTTTTTCCATTTAATATTAGCAAAACCGAATAAAGACGACCGAAAGGAAAAGGGAATTAATTCTTGTATTTACATCATTTTCCCGTCGCTATAATAGTATTAGCAACAATTCTAATGATAACAAAAAGGAAAAGAGAAACCACTACTGTCAGTGTCTTTTCATGCAGTGGAATATCCATTATCTCTGTTAATGTTTACCACTTCTAAATACATGTAAGCTTCCGAGGTGTAGTCGAATGCAGTTCCTATAATACAAAGTAATCCCTCCTTTTGTGATGAAAATGGGCATTATAAGTAGGGGAAAACTACCCATGGCTATTCGATTTTGTGGATGTATGTATAAGAAGAGTATTAATAAGTTTAACTGGATCATTGATGAACATTTTCGAAATTTCGACTCTATGCTTACACGTTGTGAGCAGTGAAAACATTCAATAAATGAAAACAGCTGTACCCTTGACCTGTTTACTAAACAAACAAGAACTTTCTTACATGTGGGTGCATGAGCTTTTGTCCCTCGGGTTTTCTGGTCGTACCCTAGATTGGTTTTCTCTTTAGCTGCAGCTACTATGGTTGTTCAGGTGATTCTGTATACATCCTGAGATGTTTATTATTTTGTATGTGTTTCTTTAGTTAGTTTCTCAGGATGTGGACTTCATTGTTAGGGAATTCCTCATGATGGGATGTAGTTTTGTTTACACTGTCTTGTCTATTTGGGCGTTGAAAACAGGATAATAGCGAGGATTGTGCGCATATAAAATCGATTCAAGCTAACCAGTAGGCCTTATTGCCTACTGACCGTTCCAAGTCGGTAAACCTGTCTTCACCACCCTTTCTTTGTTTTTTGTCTCTTTCATTGTATTTTCAAGTCCTTGTTTGCAGTACAGTGCGGACCTACGATGCCATTGCGTTCGGACGCACTGCTGCATTATACATACTTGTGTTGAATTTGATTCAATTCATTCATATGTGACACTTTGACATTGGTGTCTATGGGGAAAATAATTAGTGGTTTAATACCTTAAGAACACCCCGGATGCAAGCGCAGTATCTTCATGCAGTGCGTACAGTCCGTTCACCTTCTTGAAGCGGAATAGCCACTTTCTATGCGTGCGCAACCGAGCTTAAATAATCCGTCCTACTTTAACAAAAAATTAAGTATATTCGACATTAAGCGCTATATTGTTTCAAAGGAAAGTATCAAGAAAATGCAAAAAATATTAAGTTAATTAAACCACTTTGCAAAGAAAAATGAAGCGAATATAAACTTTATTAGGCGAGGCTTAGAAAAGGAAGCATGGCGAATAACTGGTCGTTTGTAAACATGATATATTGCTCTGCAAACCGTCTCATCATATCATGTATGCCAACTAGTTTAGTAAATTCTAAAGTAATGATGGTTGGTTGTTTGGTTGAATTGTGGTGTACGTTATTTTCAGCACATTTTAGGCTAAATATGACGGTCGATTTTTTGTAGTCATGGAAGACCACCCACTTTGCCCTACAGGGAGTCAATAATAACTTTCATTGGCCTATATATAGTGATGCGCAAACGGCTGGTCGAGCATTCAAGGCGAATTGCCTTATGAGACAACCCCTCTGTTTTAGTCGGTATTCCTTATCGTAATCCTTACCGTAATCGTTACCGTAGTTAGTTGTACAGGTCTAGTAAAGGTAATCATAGTTGTCAACAGAATATAACCAGTTAATTGCCTGTTATATATCAACAAGCATCGGTGGTTCAGTGGTAGAATGCTCGCCTGCCACACGGGCCGCCCGGGTTTGATTCCCGGCAGATGCACAAGGTTTTGTTACAAATCGTGCTAGCTTTGAAATAAACCAAATAAAATAAAACAATTGAATTGTATTGAATTTGAGTTTATCAATTTGACTGGTCTGTCGAGGTCTAAGATAAATAGCTAAGGTCATAAGGCGACTGTCCAGCTTCCTGTCGTGGGAAAACATCCCAGGTGCCCAACTGGGTAGAACACCGACGTTCCACAAGCCAGCTGGACAGCTTCCAACACAAAGATTTCTGGTCACATGAGAGATCGAAACCACAGCGTTGAGCGGCAAGTGATTTTAGGTCAAAGACTTATCGAAAGAAAATAAAAAGAGACAGGAGTTGCTTTTCCATAGGCGGTGGTGGCGACGATGGCGGTGGCGTCGGCGGCGGCAGCGGCAGCTGTTTACATTCATGTATTTTTCTCACAAACTGTATTAGCTAGACCCATTAAACTTTGGTTATATTTGTATCTTGGGTAGTACATCGCAACGTGACATAGGAAATGCTGATGTGACCCTCAACTTCATAATTTTACATTTAACTTTTGAGTTTAGTTACTAACTCAGGAACTGTATGCACTACACTTTTCAAATTTTGTTTATATATCATATGTTTTATCTTGGGTATTAATTTCTTGTGAACTTGACCCTTCAGGCAGATAACTTAATAATTCTTCCGGTTATGCCACTTTATCACTAACTATATGCACTAGATGTTTTAAACTCAGTTTATAGTTTAATCTTTGTAAGACAAAAACATGCTTATAATGACTTAGTTGTGTTTTGGGTAATGCATTTTTTTGGAGACATGACTTCTTTTTACAAAGTTTATAAAACGAGTAGGGCCAAAATGTCTTCTAAATCTTCTAAGATTAATTAAGGCCCATTGAACTCATTACAACGAACAGTTCAAATGTTAGCATACTTGCAAATTTATATAGTAGCATTAAATAGTGAAAATAAATTAAAATGTATATAACCACTGGAAATTGCATCTTCTGTTATTATAATGTTGTTTCTGTTTTATTTTCGGTAATTGGAATCAATCGAGATGTTGCGATTGAACGAATCTGCAGCAGGACGTTATTATTTGAAATGAGATCAATCGCAGTATCTCAATTTCATCTGATTGCCGAAAAAAATTTGAAATGTACACCGGATATTAAGCCAAATAACGAGTAGATTGAAATTGCACATTGGTGACTTTTGTCTCGGATGTCACAGCGAATTGAAAAAGGATCTTATGATGAAAGGTGTTGAGGGATAGGAAATCATTCTGCACCCGATCATGTATAGACAGCCTTTATTTCGGATTTGTGCACCCGTCTGATTGACCTCAGAAAAAACAACACTTACATTTCCCGTAACTGTCCTTGATACATAATTATAATAACATGAGGTAATATCAAACGATGCAATTTCCTGTGGTATTAACGTTAGCATTATTTTAAAGGGACACATGGCATCTTGCAGTATTTGAAATGGGTGTCTCAATTTATATATCCAGTATCATTTTCGCTTTTACCCTGGTTACATTTAAGTAAATCAAATTTTAAGTATTCACTATTTCGTCTTATTATACTATAAGTTTTAATATATTACTGGTGCAATAATATAAAAAAAAAATAATATGCAAAAACAAATGGCTTAGTACAATTCATATAATTAACAATAATGATTGAACAAATGCAATTTATGTAGAAAAACTAACGGGACGCTGCTAGTTTTTAAAAAATCAATATTGCCATGTGTCCCTTTAAAACAGTGGCCAATATAGTTTCTTGAAAGAAAACAATGAAGGCACAGTAGAAACCTGATAATAATCATTCCTGTTAATTTTGTTAAACATGTTGAACCTTTTCAAAGAATACACGTTACAAATTATTCTTGATTACTGCATAGATATTCAAAACAAAATGTTGTATTCATCGGAAACATCTTGCCGTTCACCAATACTGTATAGGGAGGGATCGTTTGTTCACATACCTGACTAATACTGTATATAGTTCTTGAGCTGGCTGTAGACCCCCATCCCCACCCCCTCCCCCACCCCCCACCCCACCCACAGGGGGAATTTTGCAGGGTATGATTTTCAGAAAGAACATACATTAAGCTTCAAAATGAGACATGGACATGTGTGCCATCTGAGCGTTGGGGTTTTAGTGAGTTTTGGGGAAAAACGTTGCGTTTTTTGACTAAAATGGCCGAAATCTGGAATTCTTTTTTAGAAAAAGAATGGAATATATTAGAACCAATTTGAATTGATGGATATAACTGATGTATGGCGGGCATATAGTTACCATACGATTAAAATTAATGTAGGTTAATGGGGTTAGACGAAATATCAAACGTCAATTGACGAGCCAAAAATTAAGCATCGGTGGTTCAGTGGTAGAATGCTCGCCTGCCACGCGGGCGGCCCGGGTTCGATTCCCGGCCGATGCACATATTTTTGGTAGAAATTCTCGTGCTTTGAAATAATTAGGCCGCTGTATAGAACTGGTGTAATGAGACAATTTTACGCTTTTAATCATTGTAATACATGAAATTAGGTGAAAGGTAGAGATTTCTCAAAAACAATTGAATTTAATTGCATTTTAAAGCGCACCAACACATGAAAGGTTATATGACGCCTAACAGGATTGAACGTGCCAGGCTCATCCTCCATTTACATCAAGATAAAATATGGAGAATGGGTCTAGAACCGTCTTACCTGCAGAACATTCTGACACTCAATTTACGATGGAGCCACGTTTCCACGTTTGCATACGCGGTGTTATGATAAACATGATAAAAAAATGACAAAATGAAAATGAATGGGGAGTGGGTGTGAGGGGTGGGTGGCAGCTAATATTTAAAGTACATTTTTATTATTATTTTCAAGGCTACGATTAGGTGAGGATGTAACTATCTAATAATTTATAAAATATGTTAAACATTTAAATACTTTATTATAGCATTTCCACACGCCCCTTTATATCATTAATATATTTTTTTAAACTATTTTGGAAATATACAATATGACACACAGAGTCGCAAATATTCAAATTTAGTAGGAAAAATGGCCAATTTCTTTTATTATTTTTTATTATTTGCAGAATCAGACAACCCGACTACAGTTCCTGTGTTTATTTAACCTTATTGCCTAAATAGGAATTACGAGACACCCGTTTTTCTATGCGAATTACACAAAAGTTTGAAAGACTGATTTGCAAATCACCCTGTATCGGTGGTTCACTGGGGTAGAACACTCGTCTGCCACGCGGAAAGCACGGGTTTGATTTCCGGGCGATGCACATTTCATAATGATAACATATGTAAAGGATAGAGGCTATGAAGAGAAATCTTCACCATTAAAAAACCGAAAGTGAGGGAGCATAGCGACCTAATGCAGCGACTATTTGAAGAATGCGATGAAAATGCACATCCGATTAATAGTTTTATTATTTAGAATCCGTTCTTGATGAAACTTTATGATAATTGTAACGGTCATAATATCTGGCCAAGTTCAACAACCAGTCAGATCGTATGACGGGCATATCGTTACCATACGATTAAATGCAAGTTAATAGGGTTAGACGAAATATTAAAAGTCAATTGACGAGATAAAAATCAAGCATCGGTGGTTCAGTGGTAGAATGCTCGCCTGCCACGCGGGCGGCCCGGGTTCGATTCCCGGCCGATGCACATACTTTTGGTAGTAATGCTCATGCTTTGAAAGAATTGCATCATTGTATAGATCTGGCGTAATAGGACAATTGTACGCTTTTAATCTTTGTAATACATGATATTAGGTGAAAGGTAGAGATTTCTCAAAAACAATTGCATTGAATTGGATTTAAAGCGCACCAACACATGAACATATGGAGAATGGGCCTAGAACATTCTTACCTGCAGAACTGCAGAGTTGCTGCAAGTTTTTTGGTTGCCTATTTTATTATATTAGTGTCGGAGCCTTAAAAATAAGGTCGGTTTGCCTAAAAAGTTTAAGGTCGGAGACTTAAAAATGGGGTCGGTCGGAAGACCAGAAACAAACCTTTTTTTTTGTTGCCTTAACACTGAGCTATTTAAGGTATATCTCTAACACTAAGAAAGAAGCCTATGCGTCCTACTATAGCGTGCAAACTAGTAAGTAAACATTATGAAACAGATTATAATGTTTAAATGTTTTAGCATTAGTTTGTTTAATACTCCCATGCTTTGAGGTTTATTTATTAATTATTACATTCCCATAATTGAAAGATGGGACTTTTATAATCACATTTTACAATATATGTACACTGTTTGTTAACCTAATGACGACGGGGTAAATATATATAATTTACTTAGTCCTCTCCAAACTCCATAGACACAATATAAACCTATTTAACCAGCCAGATCAAACCCCAAAACTGGAGCGTCGAATGACGAGTTACACACTCATAATTATTTTAAAAACCCGTGAATAAACGTATACCTTTAATCAGCACATATACATTAGTATACACCATCGTGTGATAGTCAACTGAAATGACGTAACCTATAGATGTAGATGGATATGATCTTCTTATAGAATTTATGAAACAGAGACTTTATGAATGTCAGCGCTCTAGAAAGCGACACTGAGGACAAGGTAAAACGCTACCATCAATCTTTAATATTTCATAAAGATGACAGGTAATTACACAAGGTTGTCACAATATGAATGATATATTGATCTATTAAAATCAGGTAGCATCGGTGGTTCAGTGGTAGAATGCTCGCCTGCCACGCGGGCGGCCCGGGTTCGATTCCCGGCCGATGCACATACTTTTGGTAGAAATGTACCTACCTTGCGATAGGATTGGTTGCACTGGCTTATTAAGATTGTTAATAGGTGAATACTAGACCTGTACAACTAACTACGGTAACGATTACGGTAAGGATTACGATAAGGAATACCGACTAAAACAGAGGGGTTGTCTCATAAGGCAATTCGCCTTGAATGCTCAACCAGCCGTTTGCGCATCACTATATATAGGCCAATGAAAGTTATTATTGACTCCCTGTAGGGCAAAGTGGGTGGTCTTCCATGACTACAAAAAATCGACCGTCATATTTAGCCTAAAATGTGCTGAAAATAACGTACACCACAATTCAACCAAACAACCAACCATCATTACTTTAGAATTTACTAAACTAGTTGGCATACATGATATGATGAGACGGTTTGCAGAGCAATATATCATGTTTACAAACGACCAGTTATTCGCCATGCTTCCTTTTCTAAGCCTCGCCTAATAAAGTTTATATTCGCTTCATACCATCTTTGCAAAGTGGTTTAATTAACTTAATATTTTTTGCATTTTCTTGATACTTTCCTTTGAAACAATATAGCGCTTAATGTCGAATATACTTAATTTTTTGTTAAAGTAGGACGGATTATTTAAGCTCGGTTGCGCACGCATAGAAAGTGGCTATTCCGCTTCAAGAAGGTGAACGGACTGTACGCACTGCATGAAGATACTGCGCTTGCATCCGGGGTGTTCTTAAGGTATTAAACCACTAATTATTTTCCCCATAGACACCAATGTCAAAGTGTCACATATGAATGAATTGAATCAAATTCAACACAAGTATGTATAATGCAGCAGTGCGTCCGAACGCAATGGCATCGTAGGTCCGCACTGTACTGCAAACAAGGACTTGAAAATACAATGAAAGAGACAAAAAACAAAGAAAGGGTGGTGAAGACAGGTTTACCGACTTGGAACGGTCAGTAGGCAATAAGGCCTACTGGTTAGCTTGAATCGATTTTATATGCGCACAATCCTCGCTATTATCCTGTTTTCAACGCCCAAATAGACAAGACAGTGTAAACAAAACTACATCCCATCATGAGGAATTCCCTAACAATGAAGTCCACATCCTGAGAAACTAACTAAAGAAACACATACAAAATAATAAACATCTCAGGATGTATACAGAATCACCTGAACAACCATAGTAGCTGCAGCTAAAGAGAAAACCAATCTAGGGTACGACCAGAAAACCCGAGGGACAAAAGCTCATGCACCCACATGTAAGAAAGTTCTTGTTTGTTTAGTAAACAGGTCAAGGGTACAGCTGTTTTCATTTATTGAATGTTTTCACTGCTCACAACGTGTAAGCATAGAGTCGAAATTTCGAAAATGTTCATCAATGATCCAGTTAAACTTATTAATACTCTTCTTATACATACATCCACAAAATCGAATAGCCATGGGTAGTTTTCCCCTACTTATAATGCCCATTTTCATCACAAAAGGAGGGATTACTTTGTATTATAGGAACTGCATTCGACTACACCTCGGAAGCTTACATGTATTTAGAAGTGGTAAACATTAACAGAGATAATGGATATTCCACTGCATGAAAAGACACTGACAGTAGTGGTTTCTCTTTTCCTTTTTGTTATCATTAGAATTGTTGCTAATACTATTATAGCGACGGGAAAATGATGTAAATACAAGAATTAATTCCCTTTTCCTTTCGGTCGTCTTTATTCGGTTTTGCTAATATTAAATGGAAAAACCCGCGACAGCGTGTTTTTTCCGGCGTTTATGTGGTTTTAAACGGCGGTAATTATATCAATGGCAAATTTACCATAAAGCACTAACGCGATTCATGGATTACGCCATTTACTACCGACGTTTAAAACCGAATAAACGTCGAAAAATATGCAAAAGAAATCTTTAATAAATGAGCACTCATGTTCTATATACATTGTAAAAGAAAAACCTAACCTTCAATAGTGGCGGCCTCAACCATTTCGATTTTAGGGTTAACTGATAAAAATTTGATTGTTCTAGTGTGCATTCAATGCGATAAGCGCACGTGCTGCACGATCTTTTAGTTTTTCAAAATCCCACAGGGGTTTGTATTAAAAGTCAGATATAGAAATAAAAGATAGTACAATTTGAGTTTTCAGTACTACCATAGGTTTAAATAAATGTATTGGTGCAAAATAAACAACAGCTAGGAATATGTCAAGCAAATTATTTGCACTATTTAAATGTGTAAACAGTTTAAAAAAAACTAACAGAATGCCGTGACTTAAACAAAAAACAAAATTGCCGTTTGACTCTTTAAAAGTATCCAAGTATAACCTATGCATGCCGGATGACCTGGGGCGCGCGCCATTTCTACTGTTATTGGATTTAACATAAAATTATTCTGGAAAAATAAAATTAAATTCACTAAACGTCATACGTAGAAAAACATTTTATTTCGAATGCTGCTGCCCCCGCCTCCGCCCCTCCCACACACAAATACTCCAACCAAAATCTTGGATCTGCATCTGATGTGTACCCTCATCTGAAACGATTTTATTGATCAATTTATTCAGGCAAGCCCCTTTAAAACTCCAGTCGAGTCGGGATGGTTGTATCCAGAGGCGTAGCTAGCCCTCTATTCATGTGGATTCATAATTGTGCTAGGGGTGTCCGGGGGCATGCCCCCATGAAATTTTTGAAAACAATGGTGCAATCTGGTGCATTCTGGGCGTTCTGAGGTGCTTTGTCAGAATCATGTGGATTCAGCCGCGTACTCGCGTATAGGCAGCTACGCGCCTGGTATCGAAGACTGTATTAAGAAAAAATAGTCTGAAAGGTTGATGCATATGACGTATATATATATATTAACAGAAATATAAATCGACAGAAATATAAATAATATGTATTTTTTAATTTGATTTTTTATTGGCTTTTTTCTACACGAACCCCTGTGAGCCTACTAAAACCAAGGTTATTATACAACTTTGAGATCAGCCCCCAACATTTTCTTGTGATTAGAATTTAGTCTGAAGTCATAGTCGTTATCGTAGTAAGTTGTACAGGTCTAGTAAGGAAGAACAGCCACTCAAATATCTTTAAACCGCGAAAGTTTAGTAAGTGAAACTATTCACCACAATGTATAGTATTATCGAATCCCACTGGGAGTTCGTCTTTTCAAGTGAGAAATTGTCGATTCTTACGGACGGCGGGAAGTTCTCGTCAGGAAAAATGTGGTGATCTGCCTGTACAGTAAAACCAATTGGAATTTATTCCGAGACAGATTAATGCACCTTGAAATTTAGTGGAACGGTTTTCTTGTTATGATTACCCATAGTAAACAATGTTAAATGACAAGGTAACTGCTTGTCATAAAGGTCTACCAGTTAACATGTAAGACAAGTTAGGTATCAAGATTCAATACTTAAAAATAGAAAATATTGGTTCCGAAGTTTTATTCCAAATTGTTTGCGAATAATCCTACAGCATTAACATATGGAGTTTTCATTGACCATCAGGATATATACTCAGTTGCAAAAGAAAGTGTACCCTGAGGTTTGTTTAGATTTAATTGTATAAAGTAACTTTTAGAATTAAATTGACACACAAATTCCAAAATGAATATGCCATGTTTGGTAACAAATGTGTTATCATTCCATTGCAAATATCATGTTGTCATTTGTTTTTCAATAGGTTGAATCTTATCATTAAGGGACTGTCGCTTAATAAAAAGGATAGGGTGTAAAGCAAAATTTTCAAAGTACACTTTCTTTTGTAACTGAGTATATATTGATACATCTTGAGATGCATTCACAAATGTTAAGCTATTTTTCATCTTAATAAATGGTATTTCATATAATAAGTTAACCCCAGGTCCTATAGACAAGTGTGTCATGGGGCATGACTATTAATCGGAACGCCGTGTTTTTCCACTTAAGTCTTTTTATGAATACGGTCCCTGGAGATTATGTGCTTTAAACATGACAAACTGAATGTGTAACTTAATATCCCCAATTTTGCGACCCTCTATTGGGCTCTTTGTACACCATTCTTGCAAAATATTAAAGAGATACATAGCATTATTTTTAAAAAACCCACGACGTCCCGTTAGGTTTTCAACAAAACTGGCATTTTGTTTTGTTCCATCATTAATATTAATTAAACGAATAAATAATTTATCGCATGCCTGAGAGTACTTTCTATTGTCCAAAGTCGTATGATATATTCAATACAGGAAAACGAAAGTGTACTGATATTTCTTAAAACGGATATACAAGATATCATACACGGGGGCGTGGCTAGCGATAAAACAGTTATAGAATATCTAACTTGGTGTCACACGCATAAATCATGAAAATATCTCGGCTTACGCCTGGATATAATTTCATTATATATGCTCGTAACAGCTCGTTGGACATTCTATATATAGCAGATACAATGCATGTCAATGCATGTCACTTCCATAGACGAGATACGAAGCCGTATATGTTCGGGTCAAAGATAAAGTGACATAGATATGACCATTAATAATACTACAAACATTTTAAGCCATTTGGTAACAAAGTCGGTGACAAAAAAAAATGAAATGGTATCGGAACATCGAAAATCGTCCTCATTTCAATGAAAAGGGAGGTAATTTTAAAATTACGAAATTTGCACCTTTTTGTTTGGATAATAACAATGTTTTGTGAAAACATTTTAGCATCATTAAACAATTACAGAATAGGCAAGTCTTGTTAATGCCAAACATTACATTTGTTCAAAAGCAACACGTTTGTATAACGAAATAAGTTTTTTTTTATTATATGGGAGGTAATAATCTGATACTTTCTTAGAAAATAATAAAATACTGCAATTCTTCGGAAAGCATTTCTAAGATCTTCATACAGTTATATCAATGTTCACATATGTCCCTTACAGTGGCGTAGCGTGGCCTGTTTTCAACATACTCCTAATACGAGGGGCGTCCACAAGGTCTTCCCAATATTTATTTTTATCTTTGGACCAAAATGTTTCTCGTACAAGCGACATTTATCAGGAATAAAGTCAGTTTGCTCACAAAAAGAAAGGAAGGGAAAAAAAATAAAATAAAAAATAAAAAAGTAATTTTCACCCTTACACCCAATCCCGCCTCCACCAACCCCACACCACCTCTTACTTTTTATTTTATTTTCAACTTTTTAGGATTTTTATTTTTTTTATTTTTCCAAGTTACTCCCGGGTGTAAGGGAGAATGCCACGCTACGCCCCTGCCTAAAAAGTCGTGATAAACTATTTTTTTCAATATATATTTAATGCAAACTTTAGGTTTTAATTCATAGCCCATTTTCGCTTTTTGGAGAAGGGGTTAGATGGGGATATGAAAGTTAATACTCGGATCTCGGTTGGATGGGATATGAGAGTAATACTCGGACCACGTAACGTACACGTATCAGTTCGTTGTGACTGATGTGACAGGTGTAGTAAAGGTAATCATAGTTGTCAAAAGAATATAATCAGTTAATTGCCTCAAACATATCAACAAGCATCGGTGGTTCAGTGGTAGAATGCTCGCCTGCCACGCGGGCGGCCCGGGTTCGATTCCCGGCCGATGCACATGGTTTTGTTACAAATTGTGCAAGCTTTGAAATAAACCAAATAAAATAAAAGAGACAATTGAAATGAATTGGAGTTTATAATGTGTGCATTCAATTCATATGGCGACTGCCCAGCTTCCTGTCGTGGGAGATCATCCCAGGTGCCCATCTGGGTAGAACACCGACGTTTCACAAGCCAGCTGGACAGCTTCCAACAAAAATAGTTCTGGTCCCATGAGGGCTCGAAACCACAGCGTTGAGCGAGCGGCAAGTGTTTTCAGGTCAAAGACTCCATTTTGAAAGAAAATAAAAAGAGACATGAGTTGCTTTTCCAGTGGCGGCGGCGGTGACGGCGACGGCGGCGCTGGCGTCGGCGGCGGCGGCAGCGGCAGCTGTTTATATTCATGTATTTTTCTCACAAACTGTATTCCCTACACCCATTAAACTTTGGTTATAGTTGTATCTTGGGTAGTACATCGCAACGTGACACAGGAAATGATGATGTGACCTCAACTTAATAATTTTACATTTAACTTTTGAGTTTAGTTACTTTATCAGGGGTTTGTATCCAGACTGTGACTCATGTAAGTGGCGATAAGCATGCTTTACAACCTGAATTTCTAGAGAACTCGTCTAAAACAATTGAACGGTATAAACACATATTTTGGAACGTTCAGAGGTTACCGTTTCGCCTGTGGATTTGACGTTTTCGTAGATCAGTCTACTCAGTGTAGAATGCGGCAATGTTTCTGGGATCTTTATGCGTCCGGGATGTTTAAGGAGCAAAATGAAATCGTAAGTACAACTGAATGAAATCGCAAGTATTGGAATGGAATTAGTGAACGTCTTGGAATGGAATAAGTGCCACTCTTTAAAAGTATCATGGATGGATGAAGATCCATGAAATTTATTGAATCCGTGAGTATATAACGACAAAGTTTAGTGTTGTATCTGTTTTATTTATAATGCCAAAAAGAAGCGAAAAAGATGCAAATCAGATTGTCCATAACTCAAATTTTCATTAATTATACAAACAATTGTTTGCATTCCTATCAGTTCACAGGCCCTGTTAGATCGTATAGAGCTCCTTTCGGATAGAGCTACCTGGGGAGCTTTATCCGGAGCATTCGTTCGAATAAAGCTCCCGGGGAGCTCTATTCGAACGCATGTTCCGAATAAAGCTACTCGGGAGCTTTATTCGAATGGTAGGTGTCTCTGATTTTTTGGGTAGGGACCCTAGTTCCGGATAAAGCTCCCCATATTAACATGTCTCGTGATTTGATTGTTACAGATAACATTCCCTAAAAATGACATTTGTTGTTGTTGGTGCTGCTGCTGCCGCTCATGAGGATGATGGTGATGGTAATGATGAAGACGATATATAGGCTATGAGCCCTTCCGACATTGAAGATCGACATTGAATTTTGAACTGAGTTTGAATATCGAGACAGCTCATAGATCGAAACTCGAGTTTGAATATCGAGATACGTTTGAGATCTAAATGTTACGTACGTGTATACAAATGCTCGATAATCAAACTCAGCTCGCAATTCGCCATTGGTATACATTGCATGTCGATGTAAGAGCCAGCTCGATATTTAAACCCAGCATGAAATTTAATGATCTTCTATGGGTGCTGATGATGATAAAGCTTTTGATGTTGTTGTTATGATGGTGGTTAATTAAACTACACAAAATGCATATGTGTGAATATACTACCAAACAGAATTCAAGGTGCACCCCCGAATATGGGCAAAATAGAAATTTACAAAACAAGGATTTTACTGAGCGCACGCACGCAAGCACGCACGCACGGACAGTGGTAATTCTTAATGCCCGCTAGCGACAATACTTAACGACATTACTCCACCATAATGCCCTGATGTGTTTTAGCAGAAGAGCTCAATACGAATTGACCATGCCTTTCATTCGAATAAAGCTTCCTGTCTTTTTGGATTTCCAGGTAGCTATATCCGTCCGGATAAAGCTCCATGGGGAGCTCTATCCGAAGGGAGCTCTATTTGGTCCAACACGGCCCACAGTCATGTTTATTTATTTATCGGCAGCTTTTTTTACGCTTGCGTAAAAACTTGATTGTTTACATACCTGAACCGTCTCGCCATGACACCAATACTGTATAGGGACCTTTTGTTCAGGTGTCGCGTCGAAACATTTGTTAGTCTTTAAGCTCTTCATCTGTAGACAATATTTAAAAACAAGTCAAGATAATTCTCTAGAAACCAGAATCATGATGGCAGAAGTGGGCATTAGCGTTACATTTAACATGATAACTTAAAGAATTAGAGATATTTTTATCTTACAAATTTTATAAGATTGTCGCGAAAATACATTATTATCTCGAAAAATACATGTTACTATCTCGAAATAATCATGATAATTATCTAGCTAAGTAGATTTTAAAACTACAGCATCAAAAGACCTTTAAAGAAACGAAGTTGTGTATACTGAAACGAAAATGAAACGCAACTCGGAAATTTCCGCCATATGTTGTATGTACAATATGCTGCTGTTAATCGAATGGTACATGGCTTCGCAAGACCTTTCCCATCGAAAATATAAATATACTGAAACAAACATAACACAGCAAACAGTATTCCTGCAACGTTTCATTATTGACAGAGTGCGCGTTTTTCTCAAGCATGTGAGCAAACTTAGGATGCAAAATTTTGCAAACTCTTTACTACAGAAATGGCTCAATTTTCAGAGGAATTTCAACATTTATAAATTTCTTGTTTAAAAGTGTATTGCGATTGAAACGTCTACAAAATCACAGTTGTGTCCTTTCTCTGACTAAGACAATTATTTTTTACAAAACATCTTGGAATTTCTTTGGAATATTATGTGCAATAAAGTGTGCAGTATACACAATTTATAGCGGAAGTTCCCGAGTTGCGCTTCTTTTTCGCTTCAGTATATATACAAAATCGCCTGATTAATCGGTCTGTTTCTTCTGCTTGGAAGTGTGATAGATGGCAGTTCGGTAATACAATGACAAAACATCATTGCTATTAAAGAGGTATATTACTTACAGTTCCTTTCAATCGGACCTCTGCAAATTCAAACTCTCCGAATTGCTTCATCTTATCAAGAAACGTCTGAAATGGTTTGCAATTGTTCTCTTTTCGTATTCGCTTTCTGTCTGAAACGTCACCGGTATCAATCTGAAGAGGCAAATGGTGTAACACTACCATACCCTTTAATGCCCTTTAAGTAATAAACAGAGTTTAATAACCAGTATTTTTGAGATACAGGAGATATTTTAAGTATCTCAAAAACACTAGTTATTAAACTATATATTACATAATTTAAAATGATATTTTATTAATATTTCTAATGATTCGCGCCTTTTTACACCAGATTGCACGAGAACGCCAATACGGCGTTACATCATGCAAGACGACGTTACGTCATACAAACAAAACAAGTGGAACGGGAACTCTTCGTTAATTTCCGTAATCGTTATTTCCTAGTGACGGAATCTCACGAAGACGTCCGTAAAATCGGAACATCATTTGGCATTTCCGCCACTGAGCAAACCAGTAGATATAGCTTTTCTTTTCCGAGTATTTCCTATATAAATCAGAGACAATTATGTAATATTAATAGTTTAATATTAATGTAGTAGAAGTATAGCGCAGTTAATAGTAATTTACCTAATATTCTACAATTTGTGTTAAGCTCTCTTTAATAGCAGTATTGTAGTAGCTTACTCAGGTATATAGTAGTAGGCGGGATACTTTATTACGACCTATTGAATAACAGTGTAAACAACCAATGGGAGGCGTGCACGTGCGTGCAGGTATATACTGGTGTGTTTAGAAGCAGAGAGGGATGTTGTTAGAGATAGTCGGAGGATGTAGAAATTTGACTGAGTAACATCTGATAGAATTAATATTACCACTATACGATCAGAAAGTAAAATGGGGTAGTTTTAAAGATTATTAAAACGTGTATTTAAGAGTCTGGACTTGTTAATTATTAATGCCCTGGTGACATAGTGTTGCAATGGCTTGTGTCGGCTTTTTAATAAATGAATGTATACCATCCGAAACATACACACAATAACGGGATCCCTAATTGTTTCACATTTTTATCGTCTTCGTGAGGAATCACGTCTGCCGTACATTCGTCTATCGTTGTCCGTCACACATTTACCTGCAACCTCACCTTGGGCTTACATTGGTAATCTGTTTGACCCTTGTTCATAAAACTTTACACACATATTTATCGTACCTGAAGGATGTTGTCCAATAGGTTATATACCACTATTGCATTTCCCATAGGCCTACATTATAGCCTTTTGGCCTTCAACCCCTATTTCTCAATAAGACTGGCTGAAAAAAACTAACTTTTCTTAAAGAGCTATCTTAGATACACTCAAAAATGACCAGCAAATTGGGATAATGTAATTCTTTCAGCCTCTAATACTTCGCTTAAGGTAGGCACCGCCAGAATGGCAGTAAATAATTTGTACTTTTTGTAAATATACCCTCAGTACAATTGTATCATCAATAAAAATGCAAATTTAACAAAATATCCTAATGAACCTGTTTTATGATGGAAATACAATATGTTGATGTTTTATGAGGACTTATGATTTTGGTAATTTAATCCAATCAGATTCTACCTTACAATCTGACTATTTCAATTTCTTTTTAGCGATTTTGGCCTCCCGCTCATGACACAATGCATTTTATATACAAACAAACAAATATGTAACTGGTGCACCCAGTTAATATACAATATTTTAGGCAATCAACGCGAAAAAACTTTATATTTACAAAGTCTCTAAAAAAAACATGTTCTTTTGTGAAAAGCATGACATATAAACAAGGCTAAAAGTTTTATAATTAATGGATTTTCATTTGAAAACAATGATTTAAATGTGTACAGAGAATAATTATGTATAAATTGTATTGGTAAGTATTTCAGTCTTAAATCATCATACAGTTTGCATTCAAATATAAAGTGATACTCATTTTCTACTGTGTTTCGGCATATTTGCATACCCTTTCATTCCTAGGAATACCTCTGTATCGCCCTTTTTCTATTTCGAGGTCATGCGAGGAAGTTCGAAAAGATGATAGTGCATGCCTGAATATTCGTATGGTAAGGCAATTTAAATATTTTTCAAACTTAAAATCTGTTTTAAAATCTCGGTATAATTCTAATTTTTGGTTAGGGTGGATGTTTTCGGACCATGTTTGATGAAACTGGTCTTTTAGTCTACTTACATACACTTTAAGGAAAAGAGATTCATTTTCGACAGTTTGGTTTACCCATACGTATCCAAAACCGTTCATGTAAAGATTCATTCTTAACTGTGTTACCCAGTTGCTTTGACCATATGTATCATAATAAACTTACACAATATAAGCTTTCTTCACATATCTATGACTTGGCATTTTTAGAAGTCGTAAACCAGTATTTTATACATTTTTAGCTCTACTGACCAAGGGCCAGCAGAGCTTATGGGATGGTTTGGTGTCCGTCGTCCGGCGTCCGTCGTCCGTCCGTCGTCCGTCCGTTAACTTTTACGTCGTTAAGACGACAGGGCCTTTATTTTTCATTCGATCTTTACCAAACTTTAATAGATTTTTAATATCAATGAACGCTCGGACAAGTTCGAAAACCAGCTAGATCGAACTAGAAACAGCGGAGTTATGGCCCTTGATTTAGTTAAAAATGCAATATTGCTATATTTTGCCTTGTTAAGACAATAGGGCCTTCATTTTTCATCCTATCTTTACTAAACTTTATCAGACTGTTAATAACAATGACAGCTCAAATAATTTTGAAAAACAGCCATATCGGACCAGTAACAGCGGAGTTATGGCCCTTGATTTAGATAAAAATGCTATATTTTGTTTCGTTAAGACGATAGGGGCTTTATTGTTCTTCCGAAATTTATCGAACTTGATCAGATTGTTAATGTCAATGAAAGCTCGAACAAGTTTGAAAACCAGCCAGATCGGATCAGTAACAGCGGAGTTATGGCCCTTGATTTCGTTAAAAATGCTATAATTTGCCTCGTTATCATTTTGCATCTGATCTTACTGATCTTATCAAACTTAACCAGATTTTATATTTTTGTTTAAATTTTAATTTATTTATTTTTTTGTTTAATTGATTTATTTGCTTTTTTTTATTTTTTTTTATTTTTTTATTTTATTTTATATTTTTAATTGTGTTTTTGTTGTTGTTGTTTTTAGCTCTATTTACCAAGTTCGAAAACCAGCCAGACTGGACCAGTAACAGAGGAGTTATGACTCTTGTTTAGTTAAAAATGCTATATTTTGCCTCGTTAATATGGTAGGGCCTCCATTTTTTATCTGATCTTTACCAAACTTTACCAAATTCTTAGGTAATGGCCCTTGATTTAGTTAAAAATGCTGTATTTTCCCCAAATCTTTCAAAAAGATAAAGTAAATTGCAATCACTCGCTTCATTGATGTTATAAGAGCCATATTAGCCAGTAGAGCGTCCACAGGCCCTCTTGGGCCTCTTGTTTATAACTATGACTATATGCCCTAATAACTGAACATAACTTAAAATGTTTTCGACAGGCGACCAAAGTATTCCGTTTAACACCATTCTAGTTTCCACGAATAATTACATTTCTTGTTTGAGAAATGGAATGGTATTACCCACTAAAGCCTTACGCTAACACAACTGAATGTTGTGAATTAATTATCAACACATTATAGGTTATTACAGCCGTTCCAGAGAGAAGGAAAGGATATATAGGAATCCGGAAACCTGTCCTACTCTTACTAGCGAAAGGAGAAGGATATATAGGAATCCGGAAACCTGTCCTATTTTACTAGCGCAAGGAGAAGGATATATAGGAATCCGGGAACCTGTCCTATTTTACTAGCGAAAGGAGAAGGATATATAGGAATCCGGAAACCTGTCCTATTTTACTAGCGAAAAGAGAAGGATATATAGGAATCCGGAAACCTGTCCTATTTTACCAGCGACAGGAGAAGGATATATAGGAATCCGGGAACCTGTCCTATTTTACTAGCGAAAAGAGAAGGATATACTCCAGTACATGGGGACGCCAGGTTGCATCACCATCCGATGGTCGATGCTATATGAGAAAGTGTCTTGCCCAATAACACACCAACAAACCGCACTGGCGCCGCTGAGGATTGAACCCGGATCCTCCGGTTTCAAGTATATCGTGCTATAAACTGAGCCACGTTACGCAAAGAATAATTTATATTTTGCTACCGTTAACCGCCTTTTCTTGTAGTAGTCATACACTCTTTGCTTATGTTCATCCAACCAAACTTCCGCTAGACGAAGAATGTTCGCTACGCCTTCATCTTTCATCTTCCAAACGTTGCGTCGGTACATGTGTTCGACAAAAGAGCAGGGCATCATTTCAACCGTTCCACCACAAGTCCACACCTGAAGGTAGAAGAGAAGGTAGATTCAGGTCATCGTGTTTATAAATTGAACGCCAAACGGCGCTGGATATCAGTATTGTTCTTACTTCCTGACCGCAGTTTGATCTAGACGCTTAATTTCCATACCTCCGGTTTGCAAAGAGCACAATTTTAATAATATACAAGACAATAATATAGATGAAGTCGCATATAAAGTGAAATACCTTGATGGACAACTCCGTTTGTTCGCTCCCCCATATCTTCATACCCGGATCAAAGCCTCCAAGCTGTTGGAACCAGGATTTGTTCATTACTATCATCATGCCTTGAACCTGTCCAATCCTGCAATATAAACAACGAAAATAAGTAAATGATACATAAGACAAAAATATATGAAATTGTTTAATGCAATGATTGTTTAATTCAATGATTGTTTAATTCAATGATTGTTTAATGCAATGATTGTTTAATTCAATGATTGTTTAATTCAATGATTGTTTAATTCAATGATTGTTTAATTCAATGATTGTTTAATGCAATGATTGTTTAATTCAATGATTGTTTAATTCAATGATTGTTTAATTCAATGATTGTTTAATGCAATGATTGTTTAATTCAATGATTGTTTAATTCAATGATTGTTTAATTCAATGATTGTTTAATTCAATAATTCAATGATTGTTTAATTCAATGATTGTTTAATTCAATGATTGTTTAATTCAATGATTGTTTAATGCAATGATTGTTTAATTCAATGATTGTTTAATTCAATGATTGTTTAATTCAATGTCATCATGCCTTGAACCTGTCCAATCCTGCAATATAAACAACGAAAATAAGTAAATGATACATAAGACAAAAATATATGAAATTGTTAAATGCAATGATTGTTTAATTCAATGATTGTTTAATTCAATGATTGTTTAATTCAATGATTGTTTAATGCAATGATTGTTTAATTCAATGATTGTTTAATTCAATGATTGTTTAATTCAATGATTGTTTAATTCAATTGTTTAATTCAATGATTGTTTAATGCAATGATTGTTTAATTCAATGATTGTTTAATTCAATGATTGTTTAATTCAATGGATTGTTTAATTCAATGATTGTTTAATTCAATGATTGTTTAATGCAATGATTGTTTAATTCAATGATTGTTTAATTCAATGATTGTTTAATTCAATGATTGTTTAATTCAATGATTGTTTAATGCAATGATTGTTTAATTCAATGATTGTTTAATTCAATGATTGTTTAATTCAATAATTCAATGATTGTTTAATTCAATGATTGTTTAATTCAATGATTGTTTAATTCAATGATTGTTTAATGCAATGATTGTTTAATTCAATGATTGTTTAATTCAATGATTGTTTAATTCAATGATTGTTTAATTCAATAATTCAATGATTGTTTAATTCAATGATTGTTTAATTCAATGATTGTTTAATTCAATGATTGTTTAATTCAACGACAACATACATAAAGAGTATACTCATTGTGATTAGATAGGTTTCTTAGTATTAACCGTTGATTAGCATTACGCATTCTACAAGTAGCGACTAAAAGGTATGGAGTCCACATTATTAGTTATTGAGTTTGCCAGCAATGTGCTACCTGGCTACCATACCTGGTCCCTTTGCGCCTCCGTGTAGTATTCTAGCAAGACGAACCCAATAACTAATAATGTGGACTCCATACCTTTTAGTCGCTACTTGTCGCTATCGCCTTGCCCCCTATAAATCTGACTGACCCCACATATTTTTGTAGGGGGGTCAGTAACAAACCCAATAACTGATTTATTGCATCGAGCACCTTTTTTAAGGCAAACGCCGATATTTAACCCATTAAAATGGAGCGTCAACGTCATTGAGACGTTCGCGCAATTTGACGTCATGACGTTGACGTCACGACCGGTAAAGTTTAAAAACATTATTAAATTTACTTATTATGTTTGTTATTAACGATTTAAAGAACTATTTGCAAATGATTTAAACTTTGAATCAAAATTGTAGTCCATATTGTTTTAGTGACCCTCTAAAATTCCTAGGATTTTGTGCGAGGTGCAATAAAAGCTTTTAACCGTTTCAAGGCACTACCCCTAGTATCAAACCTTTAACATTTGTGGTATATGATACTTTAGTCCGAAGATATATGCATGTTATTGTTGTTTGCATGCACGTTTTCGATAACACCATTCAAACAAACAAAGACATTGTATACTTACGGTAACGGGTGTGTATCATTTGTCCTGACGGCTTTGAACTTTTTATTGTACTCAAAGTTGGTGGCGTCAAGATTGAATAAAAAGGCCGAAAAGTAGTTCTGACAGTCGCGAAATTGGCAGCGGTCGATTCTAAACGTGTGCCGGTCTATTGAACCCATATTAGAACACAGCAAGGCTCTGGGCTCCTCCAACATCCGGTTTAATAACGGCTCGGACCATCCTAAGTAAATACATGTTTATCATGTTAATGAGAAGAAAAAATTAAAAAATGATATATTAATTACACATTGCATAGCTACTAACTACATCATAAAAGAGTAATTCGGGAAAAATTGAAACCTCTAGATATATTGTTTTGGTATAAGTAATTATTAAATGATCGATTTTTTTATGGAAGAGGCCGACCACCCCATTTTTCCTGGGTAGGACCCGTTTGTATACATCCCACTATCTGTAAGAATCTACTCTTTCTCACGCAGTGGAGTGAGATTCGAACCCGCATCGGCGAGAAGGTGACTTTGCGAATTTTAGTTGTACTTATATTATATATGACATCAAACATGTTCATACCTGGAGACATTTCCATGTGACAATCCATGCAGGCGAAGATCTCCGCGGTTACTTTTTCTATACCTATCTGTCTTGCCATCATTAAACCTACCGACTGTGGTAACCGTATAAGCTGTACCTTGGGTAGGTTTGCCACGTGAATATTCAGTTTGAATTTTAGCTCATCTGGAACGCAAACATGAGAACAACTTATAACTACACTGTAAAAATTGTGTTGAGAGATTGAACACGTTACTAAACATGTCTAGTCTAAACACATTTAGGAAAGTATTCATAATCTAAACGCTTACTCGTTAACATGTTCTTTGCCTAAACGTGTTCAGTTCTAGAACATGTTCCATATATAAGCGCCATCTTCAATTCGTTGTTTTATATAGAGCATGGAAGGTACGAATCCATTTCATGTGTCATGGCATACGCTTCGTCACATTCGTGCTACTTAAGGGACCAGGCAATATTTATCGGGGGATTGGGACCGGTGAGAAATGGCATGGGACAGGTACATTTTTTGTCGCGACAAACCAAGGGTCGATACTTTATTTCCGCTTGCTTGCCATGAGACGTACACTTTTTAAGTGTTGTTGTTTTTTGCCAAACCTTTCAACAATACAAATATTAAAGCAGTGATCTAAGACCATAAAAGGGTGCGTATGGACCAGGCAATATTTCTATGGGCGTTAGGACCGGTGCAAAAAAAGTTCCAGTCAGTTAGAGAAAGGGCACAACTGTGATGTAGTAGACGTTTTAATCACAGTACACTTTGTAACAAGAAATTCATAATCTTTGAAAAATTGATCCATTTCAGTACTGCATTTAACGTAAAGAGTTTGTACAAGTTTGCTCACATGCTTGAGCCAAACGCGTACGTTGCAACCCTAAAGGTAACAACTGCACTAAAGGTAACAAGCTGCACGTAAGGTAACACTTTTGGGACTAAAGGTAACAAAAGAAGTCAAGTATGCACTAAAGGTAACAACGACTGCACCAAAGGTAACACGATTTTTGACCTGTACTAAAGGTAACACCCCTATGCCCTAAAGTTAACAATACAGGTTTGGTACAATACTTAGGTACTTGCATTTAGATTAGAAATACGACCGTATATTTTTCCGAAAATAATAAACAGCAAAATACATTCTTTACAGTTAATTGTATCGGTTATTGTTTACGTTCACGTGGTTTTCTTCTAAAAGAAAAACGTATAATTTCAAATAATTTTTCATTTTCAAGGAAGCGAAGCTAATGCGCACGCATCCAATGTGACTCAATAGAAAATGACTATTCCTCTGTATGAACATACACTGTTGGTAGTTGTCTCCCTTGTACTGTTTTATCATTATCACAAGGCATGTTATTGTTGGTACAATAGAGACTGGAAAATAAAGTAAATACAAAACTTGATTCGCATGTTGTCTACTTTTAAGAAAATATGGTGTCTAATAAAAGCTTGCAAGTGGGAAGATGTTGTAGGGGAGATTTTCAATTAGTTAAGAGGTTTAACGTTGTAGGGGAGATTTTCAATTAGTTAAGAGGTTTAACGTTTCATAAAGAGCCCGTGTCTAATACAGAGTAAGCTTTTAGTTGTAGCTTTAGATTTAGCAACAATCACGATAAATGTAGCAATAACGTACCTGTTATATCAGGTACCGTGGTTTTGTTATGTTTGGCTGAGTACAGTGAAATACAATATGACTAAAGAGGTTTTAGATGATATATTTCATGCAACTCTATCATATGAATTTCAGATCAAAATGTATCAGGTTACTGCTGGCCTCTGCTGACATCATTCTATCATAAAAGTACACATTTTTGTTCTGACCAGATCGACTCTATTACTGAAAACAACAACACAACTTACGTCAAGAAATTATGATACAGGTTATAGATAGTGTCTGTTATAGATCATCATAAATGTATCATATGATTACATATGATTCCTATTTTTTTACTATAGACTATTTGGAAGAATTTGAATGTCCTTGAATCGATTAAAGGGGTTGATGCACTATTTTCAAACAATGTTTATTTCAAAGGACTCTGAAAAACTTGAAAAAAGCTGAAATAATTATCAAAATGTCATGAAAAATAAAGGAGGTCTGACCTATAGAAAATTTGCAAAGAAACAAAAATGGAGGCGGCCATATTTGAACGATGACGTCATGGCGCATTTTATCATATATGGCATACTGATTAAATGTCTTTTAAAGCAGGGATACTGATTAAATGTTTTTTAAAGCGAAGAAAATCACTGGGAATGAAAACTAAGCATACAATTTATACATTTTACATCTGTATATATATTTGTAATGAGTTTGCATGATTTTCTTTGCTTTATAATATATATGTCAATATGCCATATTTAGTAAACAGGCGCGATGACGTCATCGTTCCAAGATGGCCGCCTCCATCTATGTTCTTTGCAAATTTTCAATAAGTCATATCTCATTTATTTTTCATGACATTTTGATAATTCTTTCAGCTATTTTAATGTTGTCAAAGCCCTTTTAAATAAATCTTGCTTGAAAATAGTGCATCAACCCCTTTAAGACTAACCGATATAAATCAATCCTACGACGAGTGGTATATATTTTTGACTCACGTCTATTTGTGATGGTGGTGTGGGGGCAGAGGTGGAGGGGGCGTGAATCTTTCATAACATATACATATGCGCCCTAAGTTTGCTCAATCTATCCGATAAAAGATATGTCATGAAAATCTAAAAACACCGCAGCATCTTGATATCAAATCATCCTATTCAGCGACGGGATAACAGTTCTCCTCCGCCTTTTTCTGATTTTTGACATTAAACGTAATTTATATTCTAAATGCATCTAGCATTACGATTTTAATTGTATGGAATAAGGTGAATCACGGATATTTCCATCTGAGGCAAAGTCATGGACTATTGCTGGGTTATTAGATAAAACAGATATTTAGATATTTATTGAAAGGTAAACGGTAAACGTAAAAGAAAATGTGGTTTATGCACTAAATTAACCTACTATATATTAAGCATATATATATAGAGGATATTTGTTGTTTTAGAGTGAATAACATATTTTATTTCATCGAGAAGTGAGAAAACTCTATATTTTCACGAATGCGAAGCATGAGTGAAAATATAAAAGTTTTCTCACTTCGAGATGAAATAAAATATGTTATTCACTCCAAAACAACAAATTTTCTTTTTATTTTATGATTTTACAAACAGGTTTTTAGGGAAACTGCGGTAGAACAGCACGGAAGGCAATTTCAATAACTAGGCTGCTTTACACATTTTTTGCACGACTACAAAAAAATATGTCCTAAGATATTTTATTTATACCCAAATAGAACAATTTGTTTAATATATTATATATTGACAATCATTTCCTTTTAACTTTAAGATCAATTTCATATCATTGTTTGAATAGAATGTACAATTCGCAGTGTTTTTCTCTCGGCATGTTTTACATTTGCGTAGGAATATCTGGTGAACCATTTTACTGTGCATTTGTATTAGTTGTACATTTAAAAGTAGTCCCGGCAGCCACAGTGGAATATAACTCATATAACTCTATATTCCACAGTGTGGAATAACACTTTTATTTCACTGATAAAATACAGTATTTCATTGCATATCATAAAATAAAAGGGTCAAATATCTCAATTACAAATAACTTTATCATTCTATGGTTACTGTAAATATGTAATGTATATTTCGTGCATGTTGTTCAATTTGTATTCCGTTGTATAAACATGTTCTATCTGTATTTTGATGTATAAACATGTAATATTGGCTCTCCAAATGGGAGGAAATAAAAGAGCTATCTAACTATACCCAAATACATATTATATATATATTGCATCTCAGTGAGGGTGACAGTGGATATTGTCAACCTGAAGAAAATAATGTCAACCGAGGCGAAGGAACAATAGTTTTGACTGTTCCAAAAACACCCATGAAATAACTGTTTTATTACCTAATTCTCTATATAATCAGTTATTGCAAATCGGGATTCATTTGAGTTAGAGCTCTATAGGAAAACGTGTTAAAACATTTCGCTTATAATATACATTACCTTATTTAAAATGTTATAAATATATTATTTAACTACAGGGTTAGATTATACGGAAATCATTCAGTCGATGTTAATTGTGTTATACCGACGAGATAATTCTTCGTTCATTCAGATCGCTCATGTCTTTGCGCATTCAGATCGCGCATCAAACAGTTCATTGTCAGGAGGGCAACAGTCGAACTGTTTCATCCCTGTGACGCCAATAGCGGGAAACAGTCAGAAATGACTAATAGCCATTTATATAGAGAGTTAGGTAATAATACAAATTGTTTACCGGTGAACAGTAAAATTTGCTTCACGCTAATGGTATGGGCATTTCATACAGGAGTGTAAACGTGAGGTATAATAATCAAATATGATAAATCAAAATTTGAGTTCAGAGTGGGACAGGGTGATATGAAGCGGGGCGAGGAGGGGCGTGCACAATTGAAAGGCGGTTTAGATTTGATGAATTATGGTGCATTTTCAGAAAATATGAGGTTGTTAAATCCAATGATGAGCAACTGTGTACCGCCCCAACTAAAATCCGGCAAGCATATGTTTAAACTGCCCTCCCTGGATCAACTATTGTACTTGGCATAGTGGTAACATCAGACGTTTGAGCTAAATTATGAACGTTTCTGAAATTACCCATCTAAAAGGAGGAAGAGATCCATTAATGCTTTCTTTTAATTTTCGAGACTTTTTAAGATATAATTTAAATGATATGCCTTCTATGAGTATCATGCGTGTGCTTATGCGTGCTTATGCGTGCGTGCGTGTGTGTGTGTGTGTGTGTGTTGATGGGGTTGATGGGGTGTGGGGAATGGGGTGTCAGATATGGCTGTTTTTTTAAAAACCTTACAAGCTGTTCACCGAATTCACAGTATGAACAAGTTAGGTAAAGATATCAGATGAAAACATAATAGCTTAAATAATTCAAGGGTCATTCTCTGCAGTTTTTAATCTGACATGGCTAGTTTTTAAAAGAGTCTATGTTTTCTTTTATGACAAAGGTAACTTCATAAAATAAAATATTTACAAAGGCAATTTAGGGGATGGGAGAGGGGGAGGATGGTATGTCATATTGGGGTGGGGGTGGGGAGTAAACCAGATATGGTTGGTTTTCAAACTTATACACGATTTTATTGCTATTTACATATAAACAAGTCTGGTAAATATTGGATGAAATGTAAACAAAACCACGTTTAGTACTGTTAAACATTTCAAGTGCAAAAACTCCGGTGTTCAAGGCTAGTTGTTGACTGTGTGCACACTTTTTTTGACGACCAAGATAACTTCACGAATTATTTTAGTTGAGCAACCTGCATTTCCAATAAGAATAGCACCAAGAATAGGGTGTTACCTTTAATGTAGGTTGTTACCTTTAGTGCAGGTGAACAGTCGTGTTAACTTTAGTGCAGCAATTGTTACCTTTAGTGCAAACTTTTAAGTTACCTTTAGTGTAGGTTGTTACCTTTAGTCCCAAACGTGTTACCTTTAGTGCAGCTTGTTACCTTTAGTGCAATTGTTACCTTTAGTGCAATTGTTACCTGTTACCTTTAGTGCAATTGTTACCTTTAGTGCAATTGTTACCTTTAGGGTTGTAACGCGTGTTCTCTCTCAATAATGAAATAAGGAATACTATTTGCTGTGTTATGTGTTGTTTTAGTCCTTTTTCCGAAAGGAAAGGTCTGACGTAGCCATATACCATTCGATTAACCATATTGTACATACACTATATAGCGGAATTTCTTTTTCGTTTCAGTATATTTTTACGCAGCCCGGTTTGTATAATATAGGGCTAATAAGACTATTGACATGCGTTTCTTGTAACATTCCATATTATACAAATCAACTCTAGAATGCTTTCAATCATAGCTAGGCCCATATTCGATAATAATTTTAATTTGCATCACAAGTGACATAATTATGTGCTGTTAAACAAATCAACAAAAGGGGTGGTCATGTATTATCCAGGAAAGCAATAAGGCCATGCATTCAGTACCGCATTTTTTCCAAAAAAAATATGAATGTTGAGATTCTCAGATAGTGTGTTTATGCATTCATTTCCATATAAACAAACACAAATCACAACTGTAGCAAAACAATGCTTGACATATGTCTCAAAATAGAATAATAATGTGAAAGAGTCCCAAAATGGCGCACTAAGGAATGTAAATGACACTTAAAAAACGCTTGGCGCACTTTATTGAATTGGGTTTTAAGGTGCACCATCACATGAAAAGGTTATATGGCGCCTAACAGGCATGAACATGCCAAGCTCATCTTCCATGTACATCAAGATAAAATATGGAAAATGGGCCTAGAACCTTCTCACCCTGAACTGCAGAGTTGCTGCAAATTCTATCGTAGAAACTCCATTTACGCTGGAGCCACGTTTATTGTTTTTCTGCCACTGCTCTTTTGATGCGAGCGAGATAGCACCTGAAACAATGCAGGGATCATGATGAAGACCTTTAATGAACATGGAAAAAAAAAGATAAAATGAACATGAATTTGGGGGGATTCTACCCCTCTGCCTACCGCTCCAAAGGGATCTGCAGTGGCCCTATTCTTTGCCCCGTGACCAAACGGGGGCCCCCGGGAACACACGGGGCTTGGCGCACTTTAAGTTAGAGACATTGTACTTGCATGTACTCATTTATGTTTTAACAATTCAACAAGTGTAAGCATATTTTGTCTTTTCAAGTAATAAAGGTGAATGTGTGAAAACCTTCGTTCCCTATATAAACTGCATGATACGGTTCTGTAATATACACATTATATAAAATCAGTATTGTGCCTGTGTTTAATAATAAAAGTGAGTTTTGGAATAAAATATAAGAGTAGGTCACCTTTGATTGTGATCAGTGTATATTATAGGCATACAAGAAGTAAATCAGTATGGTATTCATGCTTGGTGTAGTCGAAAGGAGTTCTCAACTAAATAATCCCTAACTCTTTTTTGATAAAAGGCATTTATAGTATTTAAGTACTGTTTTTCTGGCTGAAATGACTTTATTGACTTGTTTGTGGGAGCTAAGATCCATTTGCATGGCTGTATGATGATTTTATTTATCAACTTAAAAGTTTTGAAAGTGAAAGTAGAATACATGTAGGAGGTGCCGAATGTTCAAGGTGTCACTAAAGATCTTGTATGCAAATGACCCCTACTTTTCTCAGCAGTTTTCTAGAGAGGAATGTCACATCACTAAGAATATGGAAGTGAATCTTAGGTTGAACTTCATTTTGAATAATGGAAAACTAGAAAGCTTGGAAAATAGTGTACAGGACTCAATGGGAATATATTTACTTCCGGTACACTTTATAGCACGATTTGCCGTATTCAACGTACGTATTTTAATTGTCAGACCAGTCAGGAAATACTTCCGGGTCGTAGGTTGCTATACAAAAATGCAAAGTTTCTCATTTGCACGTGTTTTCCCCAAGATTGTTTTTTATTTAATAACTTAATCTAACCTTATATGAATGAGTTGTCTGTTCTCATGAATAGAACTTACTTTACTGTGTTTGTCAGGACTATTTCTTTGGAGAGTATGCGCACAGATGTAGGTAGAGATGCGGTTTTGCATAATTAAGTTTATTCCAAAATACGCATTTTGTGAAAGAATGACGCGAAATTGGAAAAATGAATCAGTTTTTTTCCTTATATGGTACAGTTTGCGAGCCAAATGTGTGTAATTTACAGAAATAAAGCGTATTTAAGTGAACGAGTGTTGTGGAATTTGTGACTGATCTCCAAAAATAGCTTATTTTTGCAGTGTGTTCAATGGGAGAAATTTCATCGGACAACTTTCATATACATTTGTATTTAAACTTACTCTGGTCGGACCCATCGTCGTATACATTTGAACATAAACTTACTGTGGTCGGACCCGTCGTCGACAAGTATTATCTCCGTCAGAAGGTGGTCGGGTGTGTTCATCAGAATACTGTAGACGGTCCGCAGTAAGATACTGAGATGCTCGTTACGGAATGGTATCACCACACCCATGGCTGGAAGGTTATCCGGGTAGCGTAGATCTCGGCAACTACGAACAGACACAAAATCCTGAGATTTTTAAAAATTAAGATTTAAAATGCGCGAAGAACATTTATCTCGTGTTTTTTAACGTAAAATTTAGAATGATTCAGTGCGCATGTCTCTTAATGAATACTTGAATGTAAAATCTGTCTTCATACGGGCGGTCACTCTGATGGATGCACAAGGTTAACACTATCGGCATGAAAACAATTACTTTCCCCACTGACCGCAACGTTAAGATGCCACAAAAATTAATGATTTAATGCACCTTCAAATCAAGTATGGATAATGCAGCAGTAACATTTTCGTATTTTTTTTCGGGAAAAAAATGCTATCCATTTGAAAAATCGCCAGAAAGAAAAATCGCCAGAAAAGGTGGGTCACAGGACATGTAAGAAATATTTTGTTTGCTTACTAAACAGGTCAATTGAATTGAATTGAATGTTGTTTAACGGCTCATCAACACAGTATAGATTATTTAGAGCCGCCCCAGAGAGAGGGGAAGGATACATAGGAATCCGGGAACCTGCCCTACTCTTATTATCGAATAGATTCCTATGGTTCTTTAACGTGCTCGGAGGATAGACCGATACACGGGACCGCCTGGTTTACGTCCCCATCCGACGGACGAGGCTAAGGTTAAGTGTCTTGCCTAAGAACACACCGACGGAACTCAGTGTAAACAGGTCAAGGGTTCATCTGTTGTCACTGATAGTTGCTAATAAAACTGTATGCATAGGTTTTTAAGTTGCACAATGTTCATCAATAATCCATTAAAACCTCTGCATATACTTCTTATACACACAGCAACAAAATCGAATAGAAATGGGCCATTTCCCCCTACTTAAATTACCCATTTAAATGGAAAAAAGAGGGATTAATTTTCAATATATGAGCAACACTCGACTACACCTCGGAGAACAGAGATTTATATGCAATTGGCGGTGGTAAAACTGTATTTCAGCTTCACTTTCGTGGCGGGGCATAAACCAAGCTTGCATAAACCCGTTCCAAGTGTTTTCATATCCTCCTTCTGTACCTGCGGCTGCGGTGACACAGTTGAAAGGATATACCACTTTTAATTCTGAGATCACGAGCTCAAGCGTCACTAAAGCCACTATAATACGTCAGTGTTCATTGCCACTAGACTACAATCACTAACACCACTATAATACGTCAGTGTTCATTGCCACTAGACTACAATCACTAACACCACTATAATACGTCAGTGTTCATTGCCACTAGACTACAATCACTAACACCACTATAATACGTCAGTGTTCATTGCCACTAGACTACAATCACTAACATCACTATAATACGTCAGTGTTCATTGCCACTAGACTACAATCACTAACACCACTATAATACGTCAGTGTTCATTGCCACTAGACTACAATCACTAACACCACTATAATACGTCAGTGTTCATTGCCACTAGACTAAAATCACTAACACCACTATAATACGTCAGTGTTCATTGCCACTAGACTACAATCACTAACACCACTATAATACGTCAGTGTTCATTGCCACTAGACTACAATCACTAACACCACTATAATACGTCAGTGTTCATTGCCACTAGACTACAATCACTAACACCACTATAATACGTCAGTGTTCATTACCACTAGACTACAATCACTAACACCACTATAATACGTCAATGTTCATTACCACTAGACTACAATCACTAACACCACTATAAAACGTCAGTGTTCATTGCCACTAGACTACAATCACTAACACCACTATAATACGTCAGTGTTCATTACCACTAGACTACAATCACTAACACCACTATAATACGTCAGTGTTCATTGCCACTAGACTACAATCACTAACACCACTATAAAACGTCAGTGTTCATTGCCACTAGACTACAATCACTAACACCACTATAATACGTCAGTGTTCATTGCCACTTGACTACAATCACTAACACCACTATAATACGTCAGTGTTCATTGCCACTAGACTACAATCACTAACACCACTATAATACGTCAGTGTTCATTGCCACTAGACTACAATCACTAACACCACTATAATACGTCAGTGTTCATTGCCACTAGACTACAATCACTAACACCACTATAATACGTCAGTGTTCATTACCACTAGACTACAATCACTAACACCGCTATAAAACGTCAGTGTTCATTACCACTAGACTACAATCACTAACACCGCTATAATACGTCAGTGTTCATTACCACTAGACTACAATCACTAACACCGCTACAATACGTCAGTGTTCATTACCACTAGACTACAATCACTAACACCGCTACAATACGTCAGTGTTCATTACCACTAGACTACAATCACTAACACCGCTACAATACGTCAGTGTTCATTGCCACTAGACTACAATCACTAACACCGCTATAATACGTCAGTGTTCATTGCCACTAGACTACAATCACAAACACCACTATAGTACTTCAGTGTTCATTACCACTAGACTACAATCACTAACACCACTACAATACGTCAGTGTTCAAAACCACTAGACTACAATCACTAACACCACTACAATACGTCAGTGTCTATTGCCACTAGACTACAATCACTAACACCACTATAATACGTCAGTGTTCATTACCACTAGACTACAATCACTAACACCACTATAATACGTCAGTGTTCATTACCACTAGACTACAATCACTAACACCACTATAATACGTCAGTGTTCATTACCACTAGACTACAATCACTAACACCACTATAATACGTCAGTGTTCATTACCACTAGACTACAATCACTAACACCACTATAATACGTCAGTGTTCATTACCACTAGACTACAATCACTAACACCACTATAATACGTCAGTGTTCATTGCCACTAGACTACAATCACTAACACCACTATAATACGTCAGTGTTCATTACCACTAGACTACAATCATTAACACCACTATAATACGTCAGTGTTCATTACCACTAGACTACAATCACTAACACCACTATAATACGTAAGTGTTCATTACCACTAGACTACAATCACTAACACCACTATAATACGTCAGTGTTCATTACCACTAGACTACAATCACTAACACCACTACAATACGTCAGTGTTCATTACCACTAGACTACAATCACTAACACCACTATAATACGTCAGTGTTCATTACCACTAGACTACAATCACTAACACCACTACAATACGTCAGTGTTCATTACCACTAGACTACAATCACTAACACCACTACAATACGTCAGTGTTCATTACCACTAGACTACAATCACTAACACCACTATAATACGTCAGTGTTCATTACCACTAGACTACAATCACTAACACCACTATAATACGTCAGTGTTCATTGCCACTAGACTACAATCACTAACACCACTATAATACGTCAGTGTTCATTGCCACTAGACTACAATCACTAACACCACTATATTACGTCAGTGTTCATTACCACTAGACTACAATCACTAACACCACATATTCAAAATAGCAGGCTCAGTAGTTCAGAAGATACGACCATTGTTTTAGAGCTTACAAGCCGGTGTCGGTTCACGGTGTCGGTTCACTCACTGACGGACGCATGTCTGATGCGAACTTCATCCTCTCTCTCTCTCTCTCTCTCTCTCTCTCTCTCTCTCTCTCTGAAGTTGCTGTCCATTATAACCTTATAATTATGATGTGTTCATGTATTTCTTTCACAACAAAAAACTTACATGTCGGGTCGGGTATCTTCCACTACCCTGTATAACGAAATAATATCACTCAGGTAACCATTGAAATCGTCTTCCTCGAAATGTTGATCGTAATTTACTTTATCTTCTGCTGTCAGATCAGACTCTTGCATTATCACTGCATTACCTGTTATACCTGCAAAAAATGTTTGTTGTTTTATCAAACGTGGTGATGCATTATCGCAACAATGCCGGTTATACCTGCAAAGTAAATCTGTTATTTTATCAACATCACAGTACTAAAGGCTATACCTGCAAGATAATAATGTGTTGTCTTTTTTTATTCTTTTTTATTATTATTATTTTTTTTTTTTACTGGTCAGTACAATATAACGTCACTGCCAGTTACACGTACTTGTAGAAGGGTGCATTCTTGAACGGTGGGTGGGGATATGTAATAGCATATAACAAATTAACTTAACTGTCTTTTACTTTCGACCTAGTACGTATGCGTACAGCCCTATTTATAGCGGCAGGTAGCAATTGTCTCTGCTTAGAGCAATGGCAGGCTGATAGAAGGCAATATGTAATGCAAAAATGAAGATACGCTAAAAAAGAATAGAACGAAAAAAAAAGTTTCAAAAATCGGACGAACAAGAGTGTTGTCCGTTTTTGGACAGGAATTATCGTCTAAGGAACATATGAATCCGTGGTTCCCCGTTTCTGCAATGGAAGTATCGATTATAGAGTATTTGAAAAGAGAGTACAGAACCTAATTATGTTCACTTGAGTTCGCCAAGGGTCAAAAGAAACCTGAAACATTGGCATTCGCAACTTCTTGGTAGTTATGTTTGTTACGTATACGTATCGAATGAACTGACGGCGACATGGGTGGCATGCATTTTATGACCCATGCAGCCACGTTTTGACTACTTACTTCTTAGTCAATATATAGCAAACTGTGTGGTTTTTCTACGGCTCCCGGTGTCCCGGGCGTGGGGTGTCGGGGGAGGAGGTAAACCTTTGAAAATCAGATTTTTTTCTATGTTACCATATATTTTAGTTCAATAATATGGATTGAACAATTTATTTTGAACACTGCGAATTTTGAACTCTGTGAGAAAAACACGTTTGGGATATATGACCTGATCGAGAAACTTACGCCCAAAACATATTTAAACCTGCCCTTGATTGAATAGCCCCTAATTTCTTAAAAAGACAACGTAGCGGAATATTTATGGATGTGTTTCATACATTGGTCCAATATAAATGCAACGAAGTCGATGGGTCCATGCTCTTTAGGAATTAGGGCTCGATCTGGCTTGATTTAAACCGCGATCCGCGCTTCGTTTAACGATTGAATCTGTCATTTATATGGTACCTAGCTCATCGATTAACCATTAATACAGACTTACTCGCCTGAAATTCTTGTCAACCACGATCCAGCGGGGATGGCTTTGGCTCACATGTTGGAGATCGTGGGCTCGATCCCCGACCGGGTCACACCAAATACTTAACTAGTAGCTCTATTGCTTCATGCTAATGATATAAGGGTTATGCTGTGACAGGTCGGTCCGATGTCAGTTTAATGTGACTGGGTGAGTTATGGCATGTTTCTACGGCGTGATCCATATACACACTGCATGTACTTAGCGTATTTTAGCATATTTTGTCCATTTTTACAAATCACAGGTTTTTCAGTACATAAATAGGTCATATTGTGCGCAAAACCTATGAAAGATGAAGAAATGAAGTAGTAATAAAAAAATAATGTAAATATATAAAGATAAAACTATTTACAAATAAGGGATGATATGGTATTAATATAAACTATATATGTAAATCAACAAATGCCCCCTCCACGTGTATATCAATAAGTATATATATATAAGAACATAATTATTATAATTATTTATATAGTCTGATTTCTTTCAGGAAATCTAAAACAAGACTAAAACATATAGTATCAAATAACTCGTTCATAGTATTAACATTGTAGTACCTTTGACGCATAGGAACAAAAGTCTACACATTCCAACACGATGTGCTCGACCGTTAAAATCGACCGGTGCAAATGAGGGTATACATTCTAGTAATTGCTCACCTTGTAATAAATATGAATGAGTATAACGTGTATGCCCTATCCTGCACCGTGCTAGGACAATTTCTTCTCGACGAATGGGTCTACTAGAAGAACGCCATTCTCCGAGTAACGGAGTTTATTGTTAACTGACAAATCCCAAGCAGCTTGCCAAGAGTTACGAATATATGTGTTAATACAACTTTTAAAATAGTATAAGGTAATTTGGCATTAGATATATGTAAACCTAATGCTGCTTTAGCAGCACTATCAGCTCTATCATTACCACGTATTCCTACATATCTTGGAAGCCAGCAGAAAATAATAACATATCATGTCATATTACCCAGGGCTTGAAGAGATGAAAGGGAATCAGAAAAGATTACAAAATGATCATCATCAGATTCCTGAATATATTGCCTTAAGTTCAGCTGAAAAGATAGAGGCCTTGTCAGGCAGGCGTCTCTTTATGCTGTGTTTGTGAACAACATCTGCTGCAGCTACCTTATCTCCGTCTTTAGAAACCTATGTGTATATATGTTGAAAGTTATTGTATTTCAATTTAATTTCATTAAATTGACTTTGTTCAGACAGTAAGGTCTCTACTGGATTTGTTACTATTACAAAGATCAAAAATAATTGTTGGTGTTTCCAAAGTCCACGCGGAAGTTGTAGTACTTTGTACTTGGCAATCAAATTTAGGTCGATTTTAGTGTCTTTTAATTTTGGTTTAATACAAAGACCAAATTGTCGAATGGCCTTCGGTTTTCGATCAAAAAGAGGTTCATAACTAGGATTAAAAACAGTTTCGAAAGTTGGGTTGGGTTTGAAGGGTTAGATTGTAATTTAATGGCATATTGAAGGGCTAATTTGTCCCGTCTATGAGACAGTGATGGTTCATTAGCTTCAACATATAGACTTCCGGCTGGTGATGTACGTAAGGCACCTAAGACGAGTCGCAAGCCTTCATTATGTATAGGATCTATGACTTGCGAGTCGATCCATATACTATTGAGCGGTAGTCCAGCTTGGCACTTGGCCTAGACCAAGGAATTTTGTCTCATCCACTACTGGTATTGGTGACCTATCCAGAGTTAGATGAAGGTCTTCGTGATGTTTACGTGGTTGACAAAAGTGCATACAATTAGTTTCAGATTTAGAACATTTTAAACCAATTTCATTCGACCAGGTCTGAAGTTTATTGAGACATTGTTGAAGTTGTCTCTCAATAGTGTTCATGTTTTTTGCACGATAACATATAACAATGTCCCTTTAAGATACCATTTATGTTTACATCAGTATGTGTAACAGCTCGTGGGATTTAATCACAATATGTTATAAATAAATCGCAAATCCCAGAGCTTATCTTAATCCGAAATCATACAAGACTAATATCATGCAAATACGTGCATAATTATGCACACGGCTGTTCATTTGACGAGCTAACATCATTACATTGATCATCAAAGAAGCAGACCAACTCACTCAGTAATTCTGGTCGTTAACAGCAGGTTCAAGTAAAAACCCTTTTTTTTTTATTCTCAACGTATTCAGAGATATACATTTATCGAACAGATAATTCTTAAGCCTCACCAGCACTGTTCATCATTATATTAGATGTCATTTTCTTGCCAATTTCAAAGGAATAGCAACAGATGTCGCACCCCGAGAGTGTGTAAAACGTCGACAACATCCGCTCACATTAACGTTTATCAACGTTATCATGTATATGGATTAATCTGGTCAAATCTAAATATGCTTTTCTTGACAGTCTCAAATAATAGTTTTTCCACACCATAATGATCAAAGTGGTATACTGGTAGTTTAAATAATCCGTGTCTGGTCTAAGAAGAAGAACAACAACACCTTGTCTGGATTTGAACTTGGCTGAATAGCAATAAATGAATAACGACGATGGGGTATCATCGTTCCCGTGGTTAGTTGAAGGTCGCCAATGACAACTACACCGTCATATGCTATTTTCAATGGCTGGTGTATATAATATTGGTCCTCTCAAAGAAGTTCATGGGCACTTTCAGCAAGGTGTTTTATATACAATATTTCAAATCTCCTTTTTCCTTGCTACTTGTAAGAACCTTTTTCTAGGCATGAATGATAATTTTATATGCCCGTTTGCAAAACGGGACGTATTATGGTATGGGGTTGTCTGTCCGTACGTGGGCACGTCTGTACGTCCGTACGTTCACTTTTGCATGATAACTCAAAAAGTATGAAACCCAACCACATGAAACTTGCCCTAGGTGAGAGGAGGAACCCTATTGTTGTTGGGGCCAGTAGGTTCAAGGTCAAGGTCACGGTGATCTTATATGGAAATATGCATTCCGCACAATAACTTCACACCCATAACACCTACACTCATGAAACTTCACTATGCTTTCCTCTTTAATTGTGCGATGACCGGACAGGCTGTGGACCCTATGATGACGTCTACCTAAAACCCAAAAGGATGGTGACGTTCGATGTTTGTCTGCAATCTTGTCTTGTCGTGCCCTCAATGGTTTGTTCTCTTGTTGCTCTGGCTTCTGCCAAGTTATTGAGTACCTTCTTTGTGGCTTTCTAGGCTATGTTTTTTTTGTATTTATATATACACGAGCATCTTTGTGTTTTACTTATATTGCCTATTAATGCTGCCTTGTTGGTTAGAGAATAGTTCATGCGGGGATTTCTTAATTTACACTGTCCCGTTTTATTGGGATGACATCATCGACCAGGTCGGTGCACCCTAGAACCTGGTTTAAACCCCCCAACGGCCTTTTTTGCCACTGACCGTTCCAAGGCGGCAGCCCTATTGTCAACCTTTTTGTGTTTGTGATGTCTTATTTGACATTTTATTCATCTTTAAAATTGTTCTTTGTTTCTGTGTGTGTTTGTGGTTGACTGTCGTCCTTGAATGCTACTTTTCCTGTTCGATTTTTATAATTACATGTATATACATAGGTATATAGCCCTTGATGAGAGGAGAAACGCTATTGTTTTTGGGGCCAGTAGGTCAAATGTGTTAGGTCACAGTGACCTTATATGAAAATGTGCAGTCCGTACAATAACTTCAAAACCATAACACCTATTCTCATAGAACTTCACTGGTATATTACCCTAAGTAAGAGTAGAAACCCTTTCGCATTTGGGACCAGCAGGTCAAAGCTCAAGGTCATAGTGACCTTATATGGAAATATGTATTTAGCACAATAACTTCAAAACCGTAATGGCTACACTCATAAAACTTCATAGGTACATTGCGCTATGTGAGAGCAGAAGTCAAGTTGCTTTTGGCGTCAGTAGGTCAAAGGTCAAGGTCACAGTCACCTTATTTGGAAATATGAATTCTGCATAATAACTTCAAACACCTACACTCATAAAACGTAATAGGTACATTGCCCTAGGTGAGAGGAGGAGCCCTATTGTTTTGGGGGCCAGTAGGTTTAAGGCCAAGGTCACAGTGATCTTATATGGAAATATGCCTTCTACACAATAACTTCAAAACCGTAACACCTACACTCATAAAACTTCATAGGTACATTGCCCTAGGTGAGAGGAGGAACGTATTGCTTTTAGGGTCAGTAGGTCAAAAGTCAAGGTCACTGTCATCTTATATAAAATAATGCATTCCTCATGATAACTTCAAAGTTGAAACACCTACACTTTTAAAACTTCATACATACATTGCCCATGGTGAGTGGAGAAACCCTATTGTGTTTGGAGTCAGTAGGTCAAAGGTCAAGGTCACCATTGATTATATGGAAATGTAAATTCCACATGATAACTTCAAAACCGTAAAACCTACACTCATAAATTTTCATAGGTTCATCACCCTTGTTGAAAGCAGGAACCCAATTTATTGTAGGCCTAGTACGTCTAGGTCACGGTGACCTTATATGGAAATATCAATTCCACATGATAACTTAAAAAACGTAACATCTACAGTCATGAAACTTCATAGGTTCATCTCCCTTGTTGAAAGCAGGAACTCAATTTCTTGTGGGCCTAGTATGTCAAGGCCACATTGACCTTATATGGAATCAATAAATTCAAATCGTAACACCTTCACTCATAAAACATCATGGGTACATTACCCTAGGTGAAAGGAAAAATCCGTTTGTTTTTTGGGCCAGTAGGTCAAAGGTCAAGATCACCGTGACCATTTTTGGAAATAGGCATTCCATCTGATAACTTCAAATCATAATACCTACACTTATGAAACTTTATAGGTACATTGCCTTTGGTGAGAGGAGGAGCCCTATTGATTTGGGACATTTATTCAAAGGTCAAGGTCACCGTGACATTATATGAAAATAGGCATTTCGTGCGAGATAACATCAAAACCATAACACCTACACTCCTAAAACTTCATTGGTACATTGCCCTTGGTGAGGGAAAGTAACGTAATTCATATGGGTAAGCAGATCAATAGTCAGGGTCGCTATAACCATATGTGGTAATATGCATTCTGCACGATAACATCAAAACCATAACACCCCACCGATAAAACTTCTTATGTGCGTTGACGTTGGCAAGAGAAAAAACGTTATTGTCCTTGGGATCAATAGGGCAAATGTCAAGGACACCATGACCTTATATCGAATTACACGTTTCGCCAAATAACTGTGAAAGCACAACACTCACACTCATGAAACTTTATAGATACTTTACCTTTGGTCAGAAAAGGAACCCTGTTGCTTTTGTGGTCACTAGGCCAAAGGTAAAGGTAACCAGTACATATTCCAAGTGATAACTCCAGGAGTACAATACCTATACTCGTGACACTTTGTAGATACATTGCGTTTAGTGAGAGGAGGAACCATATTGCTTTTGGGCTTAGTAGGTCAAAGGTTAAGGTCACCACGTCCTCTTATGGACATACACATTGCAAATGACAATCCCGCAAATAATAACAATTTAATAAGTATGAAACCCACACTTATTAAACTTCATATGTGCATTGTCCTTGGTCAGAGGAGGAAGCCTATTACTTGTGGGTTCAGTAGGTCTCAAGGTATAAACAACTTACATGATTACATAACACTAAATATTTACTAAAATATCACGTTGCTATAGGAAGATGTAGTATACAGCAAACATTTTGTTCAATTTCGTCCTCTCTTTTTTTAAGAATTTAATTAAAGATTTTAAAGGTATTTTGGTACTTTTTGTAGATATAACAGAAATAGGTACTATTTTAAGTATAAAAAAGTTGATTGGAAAACAAAAACAATTATATAATGCATTTTGAAATATTATAGGGCTTTAACACGTTTTTTTAAAAAGAATTTGCAGTATTGACCTAAATTTTGGACTCTTTTGGAAAAAATTCTCTAAAGGTTAAAATAAGTATTAAATTGCTAAAACTACATAAGAATATACTCACTAGTATTGACCTATGGTATTTTATCTTCCTATAAGCTCCATATCAATCTTTACAAAAATGGCGGCCATCTTGGATGCCATATTGGTTTACTCGGTTCGCCCTCATTTTTGCCAATTCATTGTCTGATAAACTTCAGACCAAGACGAACATTTTGATATATAACATGTTTTGTTCTAGTTTTGTTACCACCTACCCCTTAAAATAATCATCGATTTTGGCCATGGTCACCCCACTATATAGGTAACATATATATATATATTTCTACACTTTATTTTGTTAGATATTGACACTAATTTTTAAAGTTATTAAATGAACAATATCCAATTTGTTTATTCCGTTAAGTAGCCTCGGGCAAATGGTGGCCTATATCATTTTGAACATTAAACCCTTTGAATATATTTATATTTTATTATTGAATGATATTGGCTTACATCGAAAGTCGAAAGCAAATATTGGCCGGATCAGCAGCTCATACTTACGGTAATTGTTCCTTATGCATACATTATATATTTGAGAAGTATTATTGTTTACGAATGATCATTGCTGCGTAAATTTACAATATAGGAAGGTTTAAAATACTCGGGATGCATTGGGCCCAAAATGAACATTTTCAATTTTTGATCAGTTTTTTCCCCTTCTGTCTGCTTGTCATATATTTTAATGAAAAATATCTACTTTTCTTTGTCAATTGATCAGTGTTATGCCCCTACCGGTCTCAAGCACTTGTATTGGGTCAAAACTTAAATTGGCAAAATATGTGGTGGGAAGTGGCCATAGCCCCCACCCGCCAACACACCCCACCCCCACAAACCCTGTCAGATTATTGAGGTGTACCTGCATCCCGCTCCTCACACCGTTCTACGGCTATGCATTAATATGTGCAAAGTATGATCGAAACAATGTCTAGACAATTTACATCAATAAGTAGCAAGTATAAGTGTTTGCGGATGCAGAAGTGGACGGAGTGGGGAATAGGATCTGAGGAATTCACGTGTAAAGCGTGTTTAATGTGTATGCCTGCCAACATTTTCTTTAACGTTGCCTCCCATCCCCGCAACCCTCTCACCCACCCACTTCCACCCCTACACATACACACATAAATCCAGTGCATACTCTTATGTGCCTATACCTTTAGAATGCCCTATTGGTTAAATGGCGGAGGACTATAAACCTCAGAACTACACACACACATACACACATAAACTCAAATTGTGTATCTGCCTGGTTTTTATTATGCGTTCATCAACAGCACCAAGTTTAGACTCACGTCTAACGGTTGAGGGGTACATTCTTGAAATAAACTATTTCGTGCGATTATGTTACGTTGATAACTACTTATCTGTTTTGGTTTTATAGATAGATATTTTATTCAAATATAAGGCAGTACGCCTAAAGTTCAGATGCAAATAGTATATGAAATACACACAATATTTTCCAGTTAATGACAATTTGTATAATTTCATAGGTGAGTTTCAAGATCATCTGTATATGTTACGAGTTAAAAAGTATTTGACAACTATTAAGTATATAAGTGTTTAATATATATTTTTTTGTTTTGGTTTTATATAATAAAGAAGACAAATCAATGACAACCAATATTCGATCTTTTCTGACTTTTCTGACGTCACTCCATTACAGTTTACATTGACCAGAGTGTACGTGTACAGCTAAAAAATAATTAAGGTGTCACAGTAGCTAGCAAGAACCTGTCAACTAAATTTCCATTGAAACAGTACATTTTGAAAAACGTTGTTACCTTTAACGTAGATAGTTGTTACCTTTAACGTTAACATGAAAAGTTATTAGCTTTAGCGCTGTTACCTTTAGAGTAAGAGGTGATTATTACCTTTAGCGGAGGTTGTTACCTTTAGCTTTGGAAGTGTTACCTTTAGCGACGGATGTTACCTTTAGCTTTGGAGATGTTACCTTTAGTGGCGGTTGTTACCTTTAGCTTTTGAAGTGTTACCCTTGCGGAGGTTAATACCTTTAGCGGAGGTTGTTACCTTTAGCGGAGGTTGTTACCTTTAGCGGTAGAGGTGATTGTTACCTTTAGCGGCGGTTGTTACCTTGGTGATTGTTACCTTTAGCGGAGATTGTTACCTTTAGCGGTAGAGGTGATTGTTACCTTTAGCGGAGGTGATTGTTACCTTAAGCGGAGGTTGTTACCTTTAGCGGTAGAGGTGATTGTTACCTTTAGCGGAGGTTGTCACCTTTAGCGGAGGTTGTTACCTTTAGCGGCGGTTGTTACCTTTAGCGGAGGTTGTTAACTTCAGCGGAGGTTGTTACCTTTAGCGGAGGTTGTTACCTTTAGCGTTGTTAGTACACTGCCGACTGCACCACCAACGTGCCCAGCCTCGCATTATTGTCAAATATTAAGTTATTGCCTATATTCTCAGTATATAAGATATATTTTAACGATATGCTATATGCCAAGTCACATTTTGTAATTATAAATAACGTTTCTTCTGATTAAAATTAAAAATCAAGCACAATGACGACCTTATTTTTCTGCAACTCCTTTATTACAAATATAGTTCATTTTAGCCACTCTTTATACTCGAGTTTTTTTTTGTGTTATTTTTAAAGAAGCTAACTCATAAATTGCTAGGATGTGTGAAACTATACTGACCTGGGCCGAATTGTCGTACCTCCACTCTTTGTTTAAAGTGAGGTATTTCTCGCTCTATTGGCGCCTCATTACTCCTAACCACTTTCACTTCCGGAACTGGCTCCACGCATTCTTTTGATTGGAAAGTCTTATTTCTGATGTCATCATTATGCATTTTGAGAACAAGAATCACAATAGTGGAGATGTAAATTCCAAAAACAATTGATATACGATATATAAATTTCATTCTTAGATTTTCTGAAAGCAAAACATTCAGTAAATTCTAAATTGAAAAAAAAAAATCAGCAGTGTGTATAGTTAGTTACATCCATAATTGTGTTCATAAGAACACAATAGAACCTGTATAATTAAGGAAGTTTCAGTATGCACATATATTACGAGTTGTGTTTTGCTTTAAGGTATCGGCTGTGACTAAAATAGTGACACGTCGTTTTTTCAGATGTATTATTACAACTTCCCGTTTTCGTTCGACGCGTCATGAAGAGGTCCGCATGTTACGCAGGTTTCAATACAAATGCTATACAAATACTGAAACAGATATATCACTGTTTTATTTTGTTTTGAAAATGTATGTTGCACAGATAACTTATTATATATACACTTCATGTAAAAGCTTACCCGTTTATATATGTTTTACTTTATTTAAATTATAAATACTGATTGCTTTTATGAAGTTTTACATACAAGGAACATGAATATTAAACATATATATTGCAGTACACGTTTATATGTATACAAACCAGCTCTGATCAGAATGTATTCGTTCGGTCAATAAAATGTGTAATGTTACATGATAATGAACGAGAATTATATTAGACAATCAAGTAAACACCATGTTTAAATGGACTTCAGTACATGTCGAAAGTGTACCTTTTACAGAACATGATGCAGATTTTCAAAAGATTTGCGACTATTTTAATCGATTTTAAAATTTAGTCGCACATTTGTTGACATATGTTTCGTGACAAAAAAAAATTAATTTCCGTGATAAATAATGTCCGAATGCGTTCTGCTGATACAGTCGGAACTAGCTTGACAATGTCTGTAACCAGTAAATACTGCCTTTCACATTACGTGGTCCGAGTATTAACTTTCATACCTCATCCAACCCCTTCTCCTAGAAGCAAAAACGTAGTTGGCTGGGGTATGAAATAAAATCTTAAATTTGGCTGGCTTAAAACGCTTGCATATTGTAAAACTAAACCATTTAATAGGTAATTTTACACAACTTATCGCATTTTTTCAGTAAAAAATATTTTTAAACGAGTTTTATTGTCGAAATATCCGTTATAAAATCCTGCTATTATAAGCTTTCCCATCGCTTAATGGAATTAAGGCGGGACCACGTAATGAGGGAATGTATGCGGCAGAGCTATTTGAGAAAAAGGTTTGCTTTTCGGCCCTAAATACATAAAACACTGCATAGACATAGATATATTTACAAATTTTTTTATTTACTGTTTTTGTTGTCTGTGTACATCACATACAAGTACAACAAAACAAAAAAAAAACTGCTGAGAAACTGTGATCTTTCTCGTTTAAATATATAGCAAATGTGTTCCATTCCTTTAAAGGGGCACACGGCAGACTTGAAGTGTTTGAATGGGCGTCTCGATTTATATATGCAGTATCATTTTCCCTTTTACCCTGGTTACATTTAAATAAATCAAATTTTAAGTGTTCACTAGTTCGTCTTATTATACTAACAGTTTTAATACATTACTGGTGCAATAATATCAAAAAGTAATAATATACAAAAACAAATTGCTTAGTACTATGCTTATAATTAATATTAATGATTGAACAAATGCAAGTTATGCAGAAAAACTAGCGGGACGTCGTGAATTTTTTAAAAAAATGAAGATTGCCGTGTGTGCCTTTAAGGACCAGGATAGATTTCCTATATAAACGTTTGTTTAATGAAACTGTAATCAGTACCATCTGTTAATTTGTCGTTTATTTCTGCACATCAACTAGAAACACGTCGACATGTCTTAATCCGATTAAATGGTATCACGTTGCTTTTTCTCTGTTCTAAACAACAATCGATATACGCGAATAAACAGATGATGATGGTTATGCTCATGAAATAATATCACACATACGTGTAGCTTTACATTTTTAGAACAGTTGTAAAAAAAAAGCCAAATATCGCCTTAAAAAATGTCTGTTTTAACTTGATTATTATGGCTTTTTGAAGTGGTCGACCCGTTCCAAAAGCACTGGTTATGTTGACTGCACATCAACATTGCTCGGTACAGATCACGTTAAAAGGACACACGGCAATCTTGATTTGTGTTAATAAAGGAACATACGGCAATCTTGATTTGTGTTAATAAAGGAACACACGGCAATCTTGATTAATAAAGGAACACAGGGCAATCTTGAATTTTGTTAATAAAGGAACACACGGCAATCTTGATTTGTGTTAATAAAGGAACACACGGCAATCTTGAATTGCGTTGATAAAGGAACACACGGCAATCTTGATTTTTGTTAAAGGAACACACGGCAATCTTGATTTGTGTTAATAAAGGAACATACGGCAATCTTGATTTGTGTTAATAAAGGAACACACGGCAATCTTGATTAATAAAGGAACACACGGCAATCTTGATTTTTGTTAAAGGGACACACGGCAATCTTAATTTTGGTAAATCTCGCGGCGTCCCGTTAGTTTTTCTACATAAATCGCATTTATTGAATCATTAATATCAATTATAAGAATAGAACAGGCAAATTAGTTTTACATTTTACTAACTTTTGATAATATTGCACCAATAATATATCCATTACGTGGTCCCGCCTTAATTCCATTAAGCGATGGACAAGCTTATATTAGCAGGAATTTATAACGACAATAAAACATGTTTAAAAACATTTTTTGCTGAAAACATGCGACAACCTGTTTAAAATGACCTATTAAATGTTTTAATTTTGCATTATGCAAACTTTAATCCGAAATTAAGTTTTTTATTTAATACCCTCAGCAAACCCCGTGAAGGGAGTATGAAAGCTAATACTCGGACCGCGTAATGTAAACATTTAGTAGTATATTGAAGAAAGCTGAAACTTAATTTTTTTTATTTAATTATATCAGGACCCGTTTATATTCCACTTATCTACCGTCCCTGATTATATGCAAGCAGTTTTAACGTTAAAATGAGTTTGGATTAATAAACAGAGATGCTAATTTTAATGCTTGAACCGCCCAGACTCTATTGTGCCCATCCCTTTGAGACGTCTCATCGGGTCATCGGGTGGGGGACGTTAAACCTTCGAACGACACACACACACACACACACACACACACACACACGTTTAATGCTTAAATACAACTCAAAATTGTCGTGTGTTCCTTTTAAAACTCGTGGCGTCACCGCTAGAATTTCTACATGACATGTATTTGATCATTCATTAATAATAACTACTAACTGTGGATTATAATTGCACAAATAATATATTTAACAAGAGCTGTCGAAGAACAGCGCAGCTCGACTATTCGATTTTCAGAGAATAATAAATTATATAGCTAGTATATACCATCAGAAAACAAACTAAAACAATGTGGGGTGGGTTTGGGGGCGCAACATAGCTACGTGTAAGAATTGATCAAAACTACAGAGCAAATATGTAAAAAAGAAAAAAATATAAATAAAAAAAAATCATGTTTTTGAGTGGGTGTGGGGGTGGTGGGGTGAGGGTGGGGGGATAGGTGGGGTCGGGTGTGTGGGGGTAGTGGGGGGTTCAGGGCAATATATATGTGTAAGAATCTATGTAAGAATTCACCAAAACAACCCAAAAATATGTAAAAAAAAAAAAAAAAATACAATTTTGAGTGGGGATGGGGGAGAGGCGTGGGGTGGAGGAGGGCAACATATATGTGTAAAAAGCTATGTAAGAAATTGACCAAAACAACACAGAAATATGGTAAAACAAATAAAAATAACAATATTTCGTGTGGGGGGAGTGGGGAGGGAGTGGGGGGTGGAGAGGCAGGGAATGGGGTGCAGGGTGCAACATATATGTGTAAGAAGCTAATGTGTAAGAATTTACCAAAACAACACAGATATACGTAAAAAAAACCAATAAACATTAAAATAAAAATATTCCATTTCGAGCGTGGGAATGGTGTGGGGTAGGGGAGGGGGGCAACATAGCTATGTGTAAGAATTGACCAAAACAACACAGAACTATGAAGGAGTTTCGAGTGGGGTGGAGGGGGGTAATGGGGGGTAGTAGTGGGGGGGGGGGTAGTGGAGGGTGAGAGGCAGGGAATGGGGTGTGAGCGGGCAACATATATGTGTAAGAAGCTATGTGTATGAATTTACCAAAATAACACAAATATATGTAACAAAACAAATAAACATTAGATAAAAATATTCCATTTCGAGCGTGGGGGTAGGGTGGAGGGTAGAATCTATGTGTAAGAATTGTGCTGGGGGGGGGGGGGCATGGGGTGTATTTAAGGGTGGAGTGGAGGGTGCAACATATATGTGTAAGAATTGATGAAAATAAAAAAAAAAATGAGTTTCAAGTGGGGGCGAGGGGGAGAGGCGGGGGTGGAGTGGGTGGGTGGGGGTGTGGGGGGATGAGGAGGGCAACATATATGTGTAAGAATTGACCAAAACAACACAGAAATATGTAAAAAAAAAGAGAAAAAAAAGGCTGTGGAGGGGTGGGGGGAGAGTTGGGGCTGGGGGAGAGGAGGGAGCCCATGCCCCAATATGAGTTAAGTAGGAATAAGATGCATAATGCTATAAGAAATCCCAAACCAAATTTATAGATATATACATGCTTACATGCCTTTAGATCTGCCTTTATTGCACATTTTATGGGCCATCACTATTTGGGTTCCATGGGAGCCCAGAATTTGCAGATAACAAAATTACTTATCCAACCCTTTACAACATACTATAAGGAAACCAATTCCAAAATTTAGTTCAGCTAGGACAAGAAATGCAAGAGATATAGACCTGTAAACACAGCTTACACGCACAATTTGATGTGAAACAGACACATTTTATCAGAATTTGGGGTTCCATGGGAGCCCAGGGGTTACAGGAACCAAAATTACTTAAGCAGCCCTTAAGATAATGCTATAAGGAAACTAATGGCCAAATATGATTGTGCTAGGGTAAGAATTGTAAGAGATATAGACTTGTAAACACAGCTTAAACGCAAAATTTGATGTGAAATGGGACAACATACTATAAGGAAACCAATTCCAAAATTTAGTTCAGCTAGGACAAGAAATGCAAGAGATATAGACCTGTAAACACAGCTTACACGCACAATTTGATGTGAAACAGACACATTTTATCATAAGTTTGGTTCCATGGGAGCCCATGGGTTACAGGAACCAAAATTGCTTATGCAGCCCTTAAGATAATGCTATGAGGAAGCCCATGGCCAAATTTGGTTGTCCTAGGATAAGAAATGTAGGAGATATAGACTTTTAAACACAGCTTACACGCACACCTTGATGTGGGACGCCGACGCCGACGCCAACGCCAACGCCGACGCCGACCCCGGGGTGATTACATAAGCTCTCTTATTCTTCGAATAGTCGAGCTTAAAATGTACTAGAATAAGGAACACAAATCGAAAACCCAAAATGTATTTAATTATATGCAATGATAATGAATTAATAAGTGAGACGCTAATTTTAATACGGACACTACGGACGCTAATTTTAATTTAATGACGGACACTTCAAGATTGCCGTGTGTTAAACAAATAATTCGGGTTCTTCATCAGTATGGTTAATAAACAAGAATAACGTGCACATTTCTTAATATTACAATTCGACTTGTTTATCGCTGTTTCTTATTTGACAACAAAAATTTGGTAAAGTAACTGTTTAGTAGGGAATAGTTTCTTGACAGTGATGAGCCATGCCTCTAATACATAGGCAATTGTGCCATATATAATAAACATATGATTGTGCCACGTATACTAAACATATGATTTCGCCATATATAATAAACATATGATTGTGCCATATATAATAAACATATGATTGCGCCATATATAATAAACATATGATTGTGCCATATGTTTATTATATATAATAAACATATGATTGCGCCATATATAATAAACATATGATTGTGCCACGTATACTAAACATATGATTTCGCCATATATAATAAACATATGATTGTGCCATATATAATAAACATATGATTGCGCCATATATAATAAACATATGATTGTGCCACGTATACTAAACATATGATTTCGCCATATATAATAAACATATGATTGTGCCATATATAATAAACATATGATTGCGCCATATATAATAAACATATGATTGTGCCATATGTTTATTATATATAATAAACATATGATTGCGCCATATATAATAAACATATGATTGCATTCTCGTAATGCGAATCCTAATTATAATGATTAATATATAAAATGAGCCACATATCATTATCATATAAAACCTGCCATATGCTATTCCTACAATAGGATTTCCATATAATTTTCACATGAGAATAAATTCATAAAAGCATCATGTTTATAACACACACATTTTTAGACGATTCTCATAAAAAATGTAATTTTCAACTTTTATATAATTCCCATATGAAAGAGTTTATAATTATAAGAATCGTGTATTGGTCCTTTTATATAAAGAATATCATATGATGCTTATATTATGGCATAATTGGTAGTGTAGTGTGTGAATTTAGGCAGTCTCACCATAACATCTCTGAGGCATGCAGTTAGGCATCTCACCATAACATACGTGAGGCAGGCAGTTAGGCAGTCTCACCATAACATACGTGAGGCAGGCAGTTAGGCATCTCACCATAACATACGTGAGGCATGCAGTTAGGCATCTCACCATAACATACGTGAGGCAGGCAGTTAGGCAGTCTCACCATAACATACGTGAGGCAGGCAGTTAGGCATCTCACCATAACATACGTGAGGCAGGCAGTTAGGCATCTCACCATAACATACGTGAGGCATGCAGTTAGGCATCTCACCATAACATACGTGAGGCAGGCAGTTAGGCAGTCTCACCATAACATACGTGAGGCAGGCAGTTAGGCATCTCACCATAACATACGTGAGGCAGGCAGTTAGGCATCTCACCATAACATACGTGAGGCATGCAGTTAGGCATCTCACCATAACATACGCGAGGCAGGCAGTTAGGCAGTCTCACCATAACATACGTGAGGCAGGCAGTTAGGCAGTCTCACCATAACATACGTGAGGCAGGCAGTTAGGCATCTCACCATAACATACGTGAGGCAGGCAGTTAGGCATCTCACCATAACATACGTGAAGCAGGCAGTTAGGCAGTCTCACCATAACATACGTGAGGCAGGCAGTTAGGCATCTCACCATAACATACGTGAGGCAGGCAGTTAGGCAGTCTCACCATAACATACGTGAGGCATGCAGTTAGGCTGTCTCACCATAACATACGTCAGGCAGGCAGTTAGGCATCTCACCTTAACATACGTGAGGCAGGCAGTTAGGCATCTCACCATAACATACGTGAGGCATGCAGTTAGGCATCTCACCATAACATACGTGAGGCAGGCAGTTAGGCATCTCACCATAATATACGTGAGGCATGCAGTTAGGCATCTCACCATAACATACGTGAGGCAGGCAGTTAGGCAGCCTCACCATAACATACGTGAGGCAGGCAGTTAGGCAGTCTCACCATAACATACGTGAGGCAGGCAGTTAGGCAGTCTCACCATAACATACGTGAGGCAGGCAGTTAGGCATCTCACCATAACATACGTGAGGCAGGCAATTAGGCATCTCACCATAACATACGTGAGGCAGGCAGTTAGGCATCTCACCATAACATACTTGAGGCGCAGGCAGTTAGGCAGTCTCACCATAACATACGTGAGGCAGGCAGTTAGGCATCTCACCATAACATACGTGAGGCAGGCAGCTAGGCATCTCACCATAACATACGTGAGCTATGCAGTTTAGGCAGTCTCACAATAACATACGTGAGGCAGGCAGTTAGGCAGTCTCACCATAACATTTGTGAGGCAGGCAGTTAGGCAGTCTCACCATAACATACGTGAGGCATGCAGTTAGGCATCTCACCATAACATACGTGAGCTATGCAGTTAGGCAGTCTCACCATAACATACGTGAGGCATGCAGTTAGGCAGTCTCACCATAACATACGTGAGGCAGGCAGTTAGGCAGTCTCACCATAACATACGTGATGCAGGCAGTTAGGCAGTCTCACCATAACATACGTGAGGCAGGCAGTTAGGCATATCACCATAACATACGTGATGCAGGCAGTTAGGCAGTCTCACCATAACATACGTGAGGCATGCAGTTAGGCATCTCACCATAACATACGTGAGGCAGGAAGTTAGGCATCTCACCATAACATACGTGAGGCATGCAGTTAGGCATCTCACCATAACATACGTGAGGCATGCAGTTAGGCAGTCTCACCATAACATACGTGAGGCAGGCAGTTAGGCAGTCTCACCATAACATACGTGAGGCATGCAGTTAGGCAGTCTCACCATAACATACGTGAGGCATGCAGTTAGGCAGTCTCACCATAACATACGTGAGGCAGGCAGTTAGGCAGTCTCACCATAACATACGTGAGGCAGGCAGTTAGGCATCTCACCATAACATACGTGAGGCGGGCAGTTAGGCAGTCTCACCATAACATACGTGAGGCATGCATTTAGGCATCTCACCATAACATACGTGAGACAGGCAGTTAGGCATCTCACCATAACATACGTGAGGCAGGCAGTTAGGCATCTCACCATAACATACGTGAGGCAGGCAGTTAGGCATCTCACCATAACATACGTGAGGCAGGCAGTTAGGCATCTCACCATAACATACGTGAGGCAGGCAGTTAGGCAGTCTCACCATAACATACGTGATGCAGGCAGTAAGGCATCTCACCATAACATACGTGAGGCAGGCAGTTAGGCAGTCTCACCATAACATACGTGAGACAGGCAGTTAGGCAGTCTCACCATAACATACGTGAGGCATGCAGTTAGGCAGCCTCACCATAACATACGTGAGGCAGGCAGTTAGGCAGTCTCACCATAACATACGTGAGGCAGGCAGTTAGGCAGTCTCACCATAACATACGTGAGGCAGGCAGTTAGGCATCTCACCATAACATACGTGAGGCAGGCAATTAGGCATCTCACCATAACATACGTGAGGCAGGCAGTTAGGCATCTCACCATAACATACTTGAGGCAGGCAGTTAGGCAGTCTCACCATAACATACGTGAGGCAGGCAGTTAGGCATCTCACCATAACATACGTGAGGCAGGCAGCTAGGCATCTCACCATAACATACGTGAGCTATGCAGTTAGGCAGTCTCACAATAACATACGTGAGGCAGGCAGTTAGGCAGTCTCACCATAACATACGTGAGGCAGGCAGTTAGGCAGTCTCACCATAACATACGTGAGGCATGCAGTTAGGCATCTCACCATAACATACGTGAGCTATGCAGTTAGGCAGTCTCACCATAACATACGTGAGGCATGCAGTTAGGCAGTCTCACCATAACATACGCGAGGCAGGCAGTTAGGCATCTCACCATAACATACGTGAGGCATGCAGTTAGGCAGTCTCACCATAACATACGTGAGGCAGGCAGTTAGGCATCTCACCATAACATACGTGATGCAGGCAGTTAGGCAGTCTCACCATAACATACGTGAGGCAGGCAGTTAGGCATATCACCATAACATACGTGATGCAGGCAGTTAGGCACCATAACATACGTGAGGCATGCAGTTAGGCATCTCACCATAACATACGTGAGCAGGAAGTTAGGCATCTCACCATAACATACGTGAGGCATGCAGTTAGGCATCTCACCATAACATACGTGAGGCATGCAGTTAGGCAGTCTCATCCATAACATACGTGAGGCAGGCAGTTAGGCAGTCTCACCATAACATACGTGAGGCATGCAGTTAGGCAGTCTCACCATAACATACGTGAGGCATGCAGTTAGGCAGTCTCACCATAACATACGTGAGGCAGGCAGTTAGGCAGTCTCACCATAACATACGTGAGGCAGGCAGTTAGGCATCTCACCCATAACATACGTGAGGCAGGCAGTTAGGCAGTCTCACCATAACATACGTGAGGCATGCATTTAGGCATCTCACCATAACATACGTGAGGCAGACAGTTAGGCATCTCACCATAACATACGTGAGGCAGGCAGTTAGGCATCTCACCATACATACGTGAGGCAGGCAGTTAGGCATCTCACCATAACATACGTGAGGCAGGCAGTTAGGCATCTCACCATAACATACGTGAGGCAGGCAGTTAGGCAGTCTCACCATAGCA
>JAWPHD010002594.1:0-249415 GCA_037043455.1 Cyrtodaria siliqua | reverse complement strand
TATCGATGATCTTCAAGTTCTGCCCACAAGGTATTGATCTGGGGATAATATAAACCCTCTGGACATATAGTGTATTTCTTAAATATATCTATATTTGAGAGAAAAGTCTTTCAAGAAATTGCAAAACTCAATGGGCAAAATAACAGTTTTCGACCCCCTACTAATTGGTTCTGTTCATAGACTACCTCAGTTTCTACACAGAGAATGCCCAGCTCCCCAAAGGTCACGAGTCTGGGATTGTGCAATGTCATTCTCATCCTGCATCTTGTCCTCAGCCGGATCATTGCGTTTGTTCCAGCATACAGAACCTGAAGTGAAGGAACATTCTGTAAAATAATATCGGACAGTTTGTGACGAAATTATGTAAATCAAATTATATACTAAATGCAGGGTCAAACTGCGGTTATATACCGATATATTATAAGATATGCGATTCACTAAAACATAAAACAGCAAGCTTCTCCAAGGGGAGGTAACCAAGGAGGGGGGTCGGGGGCACAGTTTTGGGCAAAATACAGCATGTTTAACTAAATCAAGGGCCACAACTAAAAAATCTGGTAAAGTTCGGTACAATTTTAAATGCAAAAAAAATGCAAAAGATCTGATAAAGTTTGGTAAAGATCAGATGAAAAATGAAGGTCCTATCCTATTAACGAGGCAAAATATAGCATTTTTAACGAAATCAAGGGCCATAACTCCACTGTTACTGGTCTGATCTGGCTGGTTTTCGAACTTTTCCGAGCTTTCATTGATATTAACAATCTGGTGAAGGTTGGTAAGATGAGATCGGAGATGAAAATGAAGGCCCTATCATCGTGAATGAGGCAAAATATAGCATTTTTAACTAAATCAAGGGCCATAACTCCGCGGTTACTGGTCCGATCTGGCTGGTTTTCGAACTTGTCCAAGCTTTCATCGACAATAGCAATCTGGTAAAGTTTGGTAAATACTGGATGAAAAATAAAGGCCCTATCGTCTTAATGAGGCAAAATATAGCATTTTTAACTAAATGAAGGGCCACAACTCCGCTGTTACTGGTCCGATATGGCTGGTTTTTCGAACTTGTCTGAGCTTTCATTGATATTAACAACCTGTTAAAGTTTGGTAAAATAAAATAAACAAGAGGTCAATGACCTTGAAGCTCTACTGATAGGTTTTTTGATAGCTAGAAAAGCATTGCTGTGAAGTTTCATGAAAATCTGTCTATCTGGGTATACATGTACATACAAGGGGAGGTAACCAGACTATATAAGTGTTAACGTCGTATCAGGGTATACATGTACATACAAGGGGAGGTAACCAGACTATATAAGTGTTAACGTCTATCAGGGTATAACTGGATATACAAGGGGAGGTAACCAGACTATATAAGTGTTAACATCTCTATCAGGGTATAAATGGACATACAAGGGGAGGTAACCAGACTACATAAGTGTTAACGTCTATCAGGGTATACATGTACATACAAGGGGAGGTAACCAGACTATATAAGTGTTAACATGTTTATCAAGGTATACATGTACATACAAGGGCAGGTAACCAGACTACATAAGTGTGAACGTCTATCAGGGTATACATGTACATACAAGGGGAGGTAACCAGACTATATAAGTGTTAACATGTCTATCAGGGTATACATGTACGTACAAGGGGAGGAAACCAGACTATATAAGTGTTAATATGTCTATCAGGGTATACATGTACATACAAGGGGAGGTAACCAGACTACATAAGTGTTAACGTCTATCAGGGTATACATGTACATACAAGGGGAGGTAACCAGACTATATAAGTGTTAACATGTTCATCAGGGAAGACATATACACCAGTATTGAAGGCAAGCTTCACCAAGGGGAGATAACCAGACTAAATAAGTGTTAACATGTCTATCAGGGTATACATGTACATATACACCAGTACTGAAGGCAAGCTTCACCAACGGGAGATAACCAGACTAAATAAGTGTTAACATGTCTATCAGGGTATGCATGTACATATTCACCAGTACTGAAGGCAAGCTTCACCAAGGGGAGATAACCAGACTAAATAAGTGTTAACATGTCTATCAGGGTATACATGTACATACAAGGGGAGGTAACCAGACTGTATAAGTGTTAACATGTCACGCAGGGGGGAAACCAGCTATATAAGTGTGAGGGGAGGTAACATGTGTGGGAGGAGGTAACCAGACTATATGAGTGTGAGGGGAGGTAACCAGACTATATAAGTGTGAGGGGAGGTAACCAGACTATATATGTGTGAGAGGAGGTAAACAGACTATATAATTGTGAGGCGAGGTAACCAGGCTATATATGTGTGAGATAGATTATAAAAGTGTGAGGGGAGGTAACCAGACTATATATGTGTGAGATAGATTATATAAGTGTGAGGGGAGGTAACCAGACTATATATGTGTGAGATAGATTATAAAAGTGTGAGGGGAGGTAACCAGACTATATATGTGTGAGATAGATTATATAAGTGTGAGGGGAGGTAACCAGACTATATATGTGTGAGATAGATTATAAAAGTGTGAGGGGAGGTAACCAGACTATATATGTGTGAGATAGATTATATAAGTGTGAGGGGAGGTAACCAGACTATATATGTGTGAGAGGAGGTAACCGGACTATATAATTGTGAGACGAGGTAACCAGACTATATGTATGAGGGGAGGTAACCAGACTATATGTGTGAGGGGAGGTAACCAGACTATGTATGTGAGAGGAGGTAACCAGACTATATAATTATGAATGAATGAATTAATGAATGGTGTTTTACGGCACGTCGACACATAAATAGGTCATATTGTGCGCAAAAATTGATGAAAAATGAAGAAATGAAGTATTAATTAAAAATTATTGTAAATATATAAAGATAAAACTATTAAAAAATAAGGGATGATAAGTGTAATATAAACGGGGTAACCAGGCTATATATGTGTGAAGGGAGGTAACCAGACTATATCACCAGGGGAGGTAACCGGACTATACAAGTTTGCATACATACACAACCAATCAATGTAGTCCCTGGAGAGTTGTCTGGTCAGCTGTTCCTCCAGAACTTCTTGAGACTCGGGATTATCTTCATCAGCCTCTGTCCTGGACAATACACAATTATTAATATTAGAAATATAGAGGTGCACAAATACAGGGAACCAGATTATGTCCTGGACAACACACAAGTATTTATGTTCTAATTATAGAGTTGAACAAATACAGGCAACCAGCTTCTGTCTTGGACAACACACAATTTCTAGTATCAGAAATAAGGAAATAAAGAAATGCACAAATACAGGGAACCAGCTTCTGTCCTGTATTACAAGGTATGAAAGCACTAATTATTTTTCCCCATAGACACCAATGTTAAAGTGTCACATATTAATGATTTGCTGCAAATTCAACTCAAGTATGGATAATGCAGCAGTGTAATGTTCATATGGAAAACTATTTTTCCACTTGAAAAATCACCAGAAAACGTGGGGTCACAAGACATGTAAGAAAGTTCTTGTTTGTTTACTAAATAGGTCAAGGTACCAGCTGTTTTTATTGATCGACTGTTTTCATTGCTCACAAAGTGTAAGCATAGAGTCGAAATTTCGAAAATGTTCATCAGTGATCCAGTAAAATCTATTAATACGCTTCTTATACATATAACCACAAAATCGAATAGAAATGGGCAGTTTTCACCTACTTATAATGCCCATTTCCATCGAAAAAGGAGGGATTAATTTTTATTATAGGAACTACATTCGACTACACCTCGGAGGTTTACATGTAATTGGTGGTGGTAAACCTATAAGAGGAGAAAACATGTTCAGATGTTTCTTAAATGAGGATGTTGTGTTGTCATTTTCATAACAAGCTTAAAAACACCTACTTCATGCAAATCGAATGATTATTTGCCTAGATATGATCTTGTGAATACCAAGGACAATAGTCTGAAATCGACAAAAGTCAGAGATATTTTTTTTAATTTTACGCTATCTGAATTGTCATACCAAACGGCATTTCTTGTCAATACACCGTATTAAATAGTTCAAATGTTTAGAACATTCAATGGACATAAATAAAATATGCATTTTAGGTACAATTAGGACAATGAATATGCCAATTTATGTCGATTTTTATGCCAAAATTGATTTTTCAGTCAAATTCTTCAAAATTGGTGGTACCATACCTTACCATACCTAATTATAGTAGCGAATACGAGCTTAGTAATGCCAAAAACACCGCTAAAATCAGAATTGATGCTAGCTGAACGCTACCAAGTCGAGTTTGAATGATAAGGAATAATATTTTACCTTTTACACAAATCTTCATTTTTCACAGTATCCTATTTTAGGGGGTAGGGGAAAGATTTAGTGGTTTCATGCTTACCAAACCTGTTGTCATGCAGATTTAATTCATGAAAACATGTTGCAAACATGCAACCCTAAATATTGATACCAAAAAGACATAGTTCAACTGCAAACACTTCACCAATACGTCATTTTAAACACGAAAAAAAAATGAAACTCAAAATTACGGCTTTTATAGACAAAATTGGATTAAAAACGCTCAAAACCTATGTAATAAACTATGGAAAACTTATTTCTGAGCTTATTTTACCAACTGTAATCGGAAAAGTGTCCCTAAGTACGAATCTGAGCGAGTCTTAATTACTGCACGCATCTCTTATAGGTATGAAAGCACTAATTATTTTCCCCATAGACACCAATGTTAAAGTGTCACATATTAATGATTTGCTGCAAATTCAACTCAAGTATGGATAATGCAGCAGTGTAATGTTCATATAGAAAACTATTTTACCACTTGAAAAATCACCAGAAAACGTGGGGTCACAAGACATGTAAGAAAGTTCTTGTTTGTTTACTAAACAGGTCAAGGTACCAGCTGTTTTTATTGATCGACTGTTTTCATTGCTCACAAAGTGTAAGCATAGAGTCGAAATTTCGAAAATGTTCATCAGTGATCCAGTAAAACCTATTAATACGCTTCTTATACATATAACCACAAAATCGAATAGAAATGGGCAGTTTTCCCCTACTTATAATGCCCATTTCCATCGAAAAAGGAGGGATTACTTTTTATTATAGGAACTACATTCGACTACACCTCGGAGGTTTACATGTAATTGGTGGTGGTAAACCTACAATAAGAAATATTAGAGAGTTGCACAAATACAAAAAAAACAGCCACTGTCTAGGACAACACACAAGTATTATATTAAAAAAATATAAAATAATATAGAGTTAAACAAGCTTCTGTCCTGGACAACACACAAGGTTTAAAATTAGAAATATTAGACAACACACTGTCATATTAATATTAAAAAAAATATATAGAGAGTTGCACATATACAGGGAACCAGCTTCTGTCTTGGACAACACACAAGTATTGACACAAATGGAAAACAAGAGGCCCAAGAGGGCCTGTGGACGCTCTAGTGGCTAATATGGCTCTTATAACATCAATGAAGCGAGTGACTATCGTCTTAAAGAGGCAAAAGATAGCATTTTTAACTAAATCAAGAGCCGTAACTCTGCTGTTACTGGTTCGATCTGGCTGGTTTTCGAACTTGGCCAGTAGAGATAATAAAAAAATAAAAACATTTAAAAAAAAACAACATTTTAAAAATTAAAAAAAAAGAAAAAAAAGGAAAAGAAAAAAAGAATAATCTGGTAAAGTTTGGTAAAGATATGATGAAAAATGAAGGCCCTATCGCCTTAACGAGGCAAAATATAGCATTTTTAACGAAATCAAGGGCCATAACTCCGCTGTTACTGGGCCGATCTGGCTGGTTTTCGAACTTGTTTTAGCTTTTATTGACATTAACAATCTGGTAAAGTTTGGTAAAGATCGGATTAAAAATGAAGACCCTATCGTCTCACGAGGCGAAATGTAGCATTTTAAACTAAATCAAGGGCCATAACTCCACTGTTACTGGTCCGATCTGGCTGGTTTTCGAACTTGTCCAAGCTTTCATTGACATTAACAATCTGGTAAAGTTTGGTAAAGATTGGATGAAAAATGAAGGCCCTATCGTCTTGAGGCAAAATATAGCATTTTTAACTAATTAAAGGGCAATAACTCCATTGTTGCTCGTCCGATCTGGCTGGTTTTCGAACTTGTCTTAGCTTTCATTGATATTAACAATCTGGTAAAGTTTGGTAAAGATCGAATAAAAAATAAGGACCCTATTGTCTTAACGAGGCAAAATATAGCGTTTTTGACTAAATCAAAGGCCATAACTCCGCTATTACTGGTACGAGCTGGCTGGTTTTCGAACTTGTCCGAGCTTTCATTGATATTAACAATCTGGTAGTTTGATAAAGATCCGATGAAAAATGAAGGCCTTATCGTCTTAACGAGCCAACATGTAGCATTTTTAACTAAATCAAGGGCCAAAACTCCGTTGTTACTGGTCCGATCTGGCTGGTTTTCGAACTTGACCGAGCTTTCATTGACATTAACAATCTGATCACAGCTTTCATGGATATTAACGACCTGTTAAAATTTGGTAAAGATCGCATGAAATATGGCGGTCCTATCGTCTTAACGAGACAAAAGTTAATGACGGACAGCGGACAACGGACAACGGAAGACGGACAACTAGGCATCCCATAAGCTCTGCTGGCCTTCGGCCAGTAGAGCTCAAAACACACCGATACGTATTTTCATAAACAAGAATGTACATTCTATAATGACTTTGAATTATACAAACATATTGTAATTTCATCCTTTAGTTCTAAACTTATTTTGAGTAAAACGAATGTCCAAATTTGGACAATCAATAACCTTGTTACCTTTGAGCAGTGACTTATACGGACTGTCAATTACTTCGTTACCTTTAAACAATTACTTCTATGGATGGTCACTAACCTTGTTACCTTTGAACAATGACTTATATGGATTGTCAATAACCTTGTTACCTTTGAACAATGACTTATATGGATTGTCAATAACCTTGTTACCTTTGAACAATGACTTATATGGACGGTCAATAACCTTGTGACATTGAACAATGACTTACATAGACTGTCAACCACTTTGTGACCTTGAACAATGACTTATATGGACTATCATTAACCTTGTAACCTTCAACAATGACTTATATGGACTGTCAATCACCTTGTGACCTTGAACAATGACTTACATGGACTGTCATGACCTTGTGACCTTGAACAATGACGTACATGGACTGTCAATAACCTGTGACCTTGAACAATGACGTACATTAACTGTCAATAACCTTGTGACCTTGAACAATGACTTATATGGACTGTAAATGACATTGTGACCTTGAACAATGACTTACATGGACGGTCACTAACCTTGTTACCTTTGAACAATGACTTACATGGACTGTCAATCACCTTGTGACCTTGAACAATGACTTATATGGACTGTCATTAACCTTGTGACCTTGAACAATGACATATGGACTGTCAATCACCTTGTGACCTTGAACAATGACGTACATGGACTGTCACTAACATTGTGACCTTTAACAATGACTTACATGGATGGTCAATAACCTTGTTACCTTTGAACAATGACATATGGACTGTCAATCACCTTGTGACCTTGAACAATGACTTACATGGACTGTCAATAACCTTGTTACCTTTGAACAATGACTTATATGGACTGTCAATTATCTTGTTACCTTTGAACAATGACTTATATGGACTGTCAAATGCCTTGCTACCTTTGAACAATGACTTTTATGGACTGTCAATTACCTTGTTACCTTTGAACAATGACTTATATGGACTGTCAATTACCTTGTTATCTTTGAACAATGACATAATGTAATGGACTGTCAATTACCTTGTAACCTTTGAACAATGACTTTTATGGACTGTCAATTACCTTGTTACCTTTGAACAATGACTAACTACTCTTTGCACAACAAGTTAGAGAAACTCCACTTTGCGACGAATCAAAAGTTTGTCTGTGTTGTACTGTCTTGGCCTTTCTCGCCCCGTTGAAAACGACAAGCGTTTACCTAGAACATGATCAAAATTAAAAGCGCATCCAGACCCTGATTTTACAATGCGTGGCATTTTTGGAGCCTGCTTGATCAGCTATGATTGGCCCGAGATGTGCCAGCGTGTAACTGTAGGCCAATGAAAAAATTGAACGTCACCAGATTGACCTGTCAAAATGCATGTCAAACATTTGTTCTCGGCACCGTGTAATTGTTTTAGATTTCGTGTCGCAAAGTGAGAACCAAAACATAACTTGCTCATAAGAATTGGGTAATGGGTAGCGGGGAAAACATTGTTGAAGTTCTGCCAGGGTGTTGATGGTTGTTGGTCTATAATTTATGAATTGCAAATGTTCTGCTTCAATTTTACTGGGTTTACCACCTGACCGTTTTGATGGCTTCACTGTACCTGTCGTACAAAACAGGTGCCAAACAGTTTTTACTGTTATTTGGTGTATACCAAGAGTTTTTGCAACATTAACTAAGGTACCCCGGGGAAATGTACCATTTAATTGATTTCCACCACTTTTTTTTTTTTTTTTATATAATTAACTTGCAAAAATCATCGCTGCGATATGCTCGAACATGCCTTGGCGAGGGCATGCTGTACACAATGGGTCGATGTACATGTTATACACCGTGTGTAGTTAGTTACACACATTTTTCCAGCTGTGTCAAAATTGATTGACAGCAGCGTCTCGCGAGGCAAACAGCCGATCAAGCTCATATGTGCAGAAATCTGTTTGATGTCGCTACCGACTTCACTTGTCACAAAATGGGAAAAATCTTAACTTGTTGTGCAAAGCATAGTTTATGGACAGTTTATTACCTTGTTACCTTTGAACAATGACTTGTATGGACTGTCAATTACCTTGTTACCTTTGAACAATGAGTTTTACACACTGTCAATTACCTTACCTTTGAACAATGGCTTTTACAGACTGTCAATTACCTTGTTACCTTTGAACAATGACTTACTGGGACTGTTAATTACCTTACCTTTGAACAATGACTTTTACAGACTGTCAATTACCTTGTTACCTTTGAACAATGACTTTTACGGACTGTCAATTACCTTACCTTTGAACAATGGCTTTTACAGACTGTCAATTACCTTGTTACCTTTGAACAATGACTTACGGGGACTGTTAATTACCTTATTACCTTTGAACTATGACTTCTATGGACTGTCAATTACTTTGTTACCTTTGAACATTGATTTATATGGACTATCAATTACCTTGTTACCATTGAACAATGACTTATATGGACTGTCAATTACTGTTGAACAATGACTTATATGGACTGTCAATTACCTTGTTACCATTGAACAATTACTTATATGGACGGTCAAATGCCTCATTATCTTTGAACATTAACTTATATGTATGGATTGTCAATAACTTTGTTATCTTAGAACAATGACATATGGACTGCCAATTACCTTGTTATCGTTGAACAATGACATATGGACTGTCAAATGCCTTCTTACCTTTGAACAATGACTTTTACAGACTGTCAATTAATTTGTAACCTTTGAACATTAACTTCTATGGATTGTAAATAAGCTTGTTACCTTTGAACAATGACTTTTATGGACTGTCAATTACCTTGTTACCTTTGCACAATGACTTATATGGACTGTCAATTAACTTCCATGATTGTCAATAACCTTGTTACCTTTGAACAATGACTTTTACGGACTGTCAATCACCTTGTTACCTTCATACAATGACTTATATGGACTGTCAATAACGTTGTTATCTTTGAACAATGGCTTATATGGACTGTCAATTACCTTGTTACCTTTGAACAATGACATATGGACTATCAATTACATGGTTACCTTTGAACAACGACTTTTACGGACTGTCAATTACTTTGTTATCTTTGAACAGTAACTTCTATGGATTGTCAATAACCTTGTTACCTTTGAACGACGACTTTTACTGACCATCAATTACTTTGTTACCTTTGGACAATGATGTAATTACCTTGTTAAACAACGTTGGTTGATCAGCTGCCATTTTGAATTAAGTATCTGAAAATAAAAAAGGCGTGATTTGAACATCATTATCAAAATAGACCGATACGGCCAATTATAATACAAAACATTTTTTACATCTCTAATCTGTTAAAAACCTTTAAATCTAAAGAATGAATGCATGAAATGGAGTAAAGCGACCATTTTATATATCATATTAGGTCATGCTGGAACAGCTGCTTCAGCAGAAATGAGATGAAGGCTGAAGATTCACATCACACTTGGTAGTGCCAGGGCTTGAACCCTAGGGGAACCAGCGATGTGCTGTAATATTGACTTGGACATCACAAACTCACCTGATACATTTATGGGCAGATTATGGATATGATAGAGGATGGGAACCAGGGACATGCTGTAATATAGACTTGGACATCACAAACTCACCTGATACATTTATGGGCAGATTATGGATATGATAGAGGATGGGAACCAGAGACATGATGTTATATTGACTTGGACATCACAAACTTACCCGATACATTGGGCCAGGGGCCTTTTGAATTGGGAAAACTGCGCGTGAAATCTACAAATTGGGAAAAAGAATAATCCTACTATATTACATAGTAAGGCACTAAAAATGTTTGGAATAGTTTCAAAATCAAGCTCTTATACAAGTCTGCAACAAATACATTGTCAAATAGGGCTACATTTAATAAAGGGATTTTTTTGTATTTTGTTTTTTTGTTTTTTGTATTTTGGGAAAATATTTTGCTTTTTTTTGGAAAATATGAGGATATTTTGGATACGGATGGGGCCTATATTGGGCCTAGAAAAATTCCTGCAGAGACATGCTGTAATATTGACTTGGACATAAAAAACTCACCTGATACATTTATGAGCAGATATGAGAGAGGATGGGAACCAGAGACACCCTGTAATATTGACAGGGACATCACACTCACATGGGACAGGCTGGGAACCGGGGACAAGCTGTAATATTGACTTGTCAAGTTGGACATCACAAACTCACCTGATACATATATGGGCAAATATGAGAGAGGATGGGAACCAGAGACACACTGTAATATTGACATGGACATCACAAACTCACCTGATACACATATGGGCAAATATAAGAGGGGATGGGAACCAGAGATGTGCTGTAATATTAAACTGGAAATCACAAACTTACCTGATACATATACGGGTAAATACACTGGCCAAAAGATCTAACTAGACCCCTAATACTATTATAAATAACTCAACCAATTTTCAAGGTATCGTGATAAAATTTTATACACAGCTTTATCAATCAATTATACACAGACTGTGGAAATTTCATAAAAATCCATTGACTAAAAACTAAAAATTTTAACATTTTTAAAACTGACCCACGAAATCAAAAGTCACAGATTTATGAAAAATCAGTCAGTATTTAGTGTGGCCGCCGTTTGCTTGTATTACTGCATTTAAACCCCCAGCGGCCTTTTTTGCCACTGACAGTTCCAAGGCGGTAGCCCTATTATCAACCTTTTTGTGTTTGTGATGTCTTATTTGGCCTTTTATACATCTTTAAATGTGTGTTCTTTGTTTCTGTGTGTGTTTGTTGTTGACTGTCGTCCTTGAATGCTGCTTTTCCTGTTCGATTTTTATATCTATATTTCCTCACATAAAGATTCATAGTCCGATGAGGACTCGAACACACAGCGGCTAGAGGCAAGTGATTTCAAGTCAGAGACTCTGACTACTCGGCCACGGAATGAATAATGTTAACTCCATGAGACAGAGATGTTTGGCAGTAATACAAGCAAACGGCGGCCACACTAAATATTGACTGATTTTTCATAAATCTGTGACTTTTGATTTCGTGGGTCAGTTTTAAAAATGTTAAAATTTTTAGTTTTTAGTCAATGGATTTTTATGAAATTTCCACAGTCTGTGTATAATTGATTGATAAAGCTGTGTATAAAATTTTATCACGATACCTTGAAAATTGGTTGAGTTATTTATAATAGTATTAGGGGCCTAGTTAGATCTTTTGGCCAGTGTATGAGAGGGGATGGGAACCATGGACATGCTGTAATATTAAATTGGAAATCACAAGCTTACCTGATACATATACGGGCAGATATGAGAGAGGATGGGAACCAGAGACACACAGTAATATTGACTTGGACATCACAAACTCACCTGATACATATATGGGCAAATATGAGAGAGGATGGGAACCAGAGACGTGCTGTAATATTGACTTGGACATTGCCGAACGTAGGATTTCAGGAAAACGCTTGAAGAATGTTAAGGAAATAATGCACATAGATTTTCATGAAGTTGTAATACCCGTCAAGTCATTCACTTCCAACCAACACAACTTGTCAAAAATGGCAAATAAAAAAAAAAATTGCACATAATCTCAAAATTATTAAACAAGCATCGACTAAATGACAGCTTTGTCACAGCTTTGCATGTCGCTCATGCATAAATATTAATCGATGTATTTACCAGCGAAGAAATTTCATAAAGGACATATAGATTCTACACACAACAGTATTGTGAGTCCTCTACCATCTCACAAGCAAATTATTGAATAAAGGTCCTATATAAACTACACACAAGAATATCTGTGCAGTAATCACACAATAAATTGTCTCCGGAAAAGGATATGAATTATTGGTCTGAGTCTGTAGTCTGGTAGAACATCTAGAAACGACTAAACCGTGTTGACAACAGACTGCGACAGATTTGGTATGGCATAGAATTCACTTCCCAGGCATTGGCCAGCATTGCCCAAGATATGACAGCTGAAACAGAAAAGAAAACACCTTGTTTACGACAGACTCTGACATATTTGGTATGGCGTAGAATTCACTTCCCAGGCATTGGCCAGCATTGCCCAAGATATGACAGCTGAAACAGAAAAGACAACAACGTGCTGACGACAGACAGTGACAGATTTGGTATGGCATAGAATTCACTACCCAGACATTGGCCAGCATCGCGCAAGATATGACAGCTGAAACAGAAAAGACAATACCGTGTTGATGACAGACTGTGACAGATTTGGTATGATACAGCATTCACTTCCCAGGCATTGCCCAAGACAGCTGAAACAGAAAAGACAACAAAATGTTGACGACAGAAGACTGCGACAAATTTGGTATGGTGTAGAATTCACTTCCCAGGCATTGGCCAGCATTGCCTAAGATATGACAGCTGAAACAGAAAAGACAAAACTGTGCTGACGACAGACTTTGACAGATTTGGTATGGCATAGAATTCACTCCCCAGGCATTGGCCAGCATTGCCCAAGATATGACAGCTAAAAAAAAGAAAAGACAAGTCCGTGTTGATGACAGACTGACAAATTTGATTGTACTGCATTCACTTCCCAGGCAATGGCCAAGATATGACTCATGAAATAAATAAGGAAATAGTATGGTGACTGGGACTATGGTTACCGACTGTGACAGAGATTCACTCCCCAGCATTGGCCAGCATTGCACAAGACATGGCTTTTCAATTTATTTCGGTTTTCACATCTAATAATATGCATTATATTTCATCATAATAATCGTAAATAACACGCGGTCAATGACCTTGAAGCTCTATTGATATGTTTTTGATAGCTAGATCAACATTCCTGTGAAGTTTCATGAAAATCTCTTGAGTAGTTTCAGAGGAGTAGTCAATATAACTTTTTACTATATAACTCTATATAAACAAAGATGGCCGTGGCAGCCAAAAAATATTTAATGTCGAATCAAAATAATTTTCAACAGGAACTAACACCATATCATGCTGATCCTTTTAGAAAAAGTCCCATACAAAATATCACTTATAGTTTTCAGGAAGTAGTCGCTACAATTATTTTTTTTTAAAAATATATTTTTAGCCATGGTGGTCATCTTGAATTTCCGGCCAGCCTGAAATTTTGATAGGATCAGCTAGACATCAAGAGCAACATTCCTGTGAAGTTTCATGAAAATCTGTCCAGTAGATTCAGAGGAGTAGTCGCTACAAGTTTTTATTATATAACTCTATTTAAAGAAAGATGGCCGCTGTCGGCGATGTTTAATGTTGAATCAAAATAATTTTCGACAAGGATCAACATCATGTCATGCTGATCATTTTACAAAAGGTCCCATATCAATACTTATAGTTTTCAAGAAGTAGTCGCTACAAAATTGTTTTTTAAAAATCTATTTTTAGCCGTAGCAGCCATCTTGAATTTCCGGCGGACCTGAAATTATGCTAGGATCAATCAGACATCAGGAGCAACATTCCTGTCAAGTTTCATGAAAATCCTTCAAGTAGTTTCAGAGGAGTAGTTGCTACAAGTTTTTACTATATAACTATGTAAACAAAGATGGCCATGTTTAATGTCCAATCAAAATATTTTTTTGACAAGGATCAACATCATGTCATGCTGATCATTTTAGAAAAGGTCCCATATCAATATCACTTATAGTTTTCAAGAAGTGGTCGCTACAAACTTGTTTTTAAAAAAAATATTTTTGCCATGGCAGCCATCTTGAATTTCCGGCAGACCTGAAATTTTGCTAGGATCAATTTAGACATCAGGAGCAACAATCCTGTGAAGTTTCATGAAAAATCCTTCAAGTAGTTTCAGAGGAGTAGTCACTACAAGTTTTTACTATATAACTATGTAAATAAAGATGGCCACTTATGGCCATGTTTAATGTCAAATCAAAATAATTTTTGACAAGGATCAACATCATGTCATGCTGATCATTTTAGAAAAAGTCCCATATCAATATCACTTATAGTTTTCAAGAAGTAGTCGCTACAAACTTGTTTTTTAAAAATCTATTTTTAGCCGTGGCAGCCATATTGAATTTCCAGCCAACCTGAATTTTTGCTAGATTCAACTAGACATCAAGGGCAACATTCCTGTCAAGTTTCATGAAATTCCATCCAGTAGTTTCAGAGGAGTAGTCGCCACAAGTTTTTCCTATATAACTCTATGTAAACAAAGATGGCCGCTGGTGGCCATGTTTGACATCCAATCAAATGAACTTTATTTAGGACCAACTAAATGTCGTGCCAGTCATTTTGGTAAAAGTTCCAAATCAATATCTCTTTATGTTTTTTTAGAAGTAGTCGCGACAAAAACACATTTTTTAAAATCCATTTTTAGCTGCGGCAGCCATCTTGAATTTCCGGCCAACCTAAATTTTTGCTAGGATCAACTAGTCATCAAGAGCAACATTCATGTCAAGTTTCATGAAAATCCATCGAGCAGTTTCAGAGGAGTAGTCACCACAAGTTTTTAATATATAATTCTATGTAAACAAAGATGGCCACTGGCGGCCATGTTTGACATCCAATCAAAATGAACTTTGGTTAGGACGAACTACATGTCGTGCCAGTCATTTTGGTAAAGGTTTCAGATCAATATCACTTATGGTTTTTGAGAAGTAGTCGCCACAAAATCGCATTTTTAAAATCTATTTTTAGCCGTGGCGACCATCTTGAATTTTCGGCAGGCCTGAATTTTTGCTAGGATTTTTCGAGTAGTTTCAGAGGAGTAGTCGCCACAAGAAAAAGTTTACGGACAGACAGACGGACTGACAGACAGACGACGGATGACGCACCAAGGCATAAGCTCTGCTAACCTTTGATCAGTAGAGCTAAAAATAATGGACGTCTTGTGTGCATGGCAGTCAATGACAAGGAACACAATTGTTTATGCACACTACGAGTTGAGCCCTAATAATGAATAAAGTATAAACACCTGATGTCGTGTGTGGTAGTCAATGATAACGAATGACTGTTTATGGACACAACGTATGTTGGACCCTCATAATGAATCAAGTATAAATACCTGACGTCTTGTGTGGTAGTCAATGATAAGGAATGACATTGTTTATGGATACAACGTATGTTAGACCCTAATAATGAATAAAGTATAAATACCTGATGTCATGTGTGGTAGTCAAGAAGTTCTGCATGCGTTCTAAGGGCTGTTTACACATCGGGGAGCTGGAGTTGTCAACAACTGGTGGAGGTATACCTGATTACAAGAAAACAGTAAAGATCAGACTACACCAATTGCCAACCAATAAGCGGGCAGGGCAAAAGTTCCAGAGTAAATTCAGAGCTATTATACACAATCTCTTAATTTTGATTGGTTGACAAGGTAAACAAACCAAAAAATCTTGCTAAAAAATTAAAATTCAACTTTTGAAGAGTATTTATAAAGGTTAAATCATACATTTGTGCAATTTATTCATAATTTGTTGCAATATCAAAAAAAAGAAGTATATTTTACATTTTCCTCATGTTTCTACATAGGTCTTTCAAAACAAGTAAGCAAAAATATAGCTTCTTATATTAGGAAACTCAGTACAGGGATTAGAGCTATAATGTATGTCTATGGAAAATGAATTGGTGTAGTCTGACCTAAGGTGAACACACATATATAATATGCTTTAAGCATAATTTGAAAGGAGAACAAAATGGCTACATTTATAGAACTGTGGACTAATGCTCATAATGCCCAATGTATCCTTTTAAATAATGTTAAATTGTATTGGGAAAATCTCAGATGACAATGATGATGATGATGATGATAATGGGTGATGATGATGATGATGACGATGAGGAGAAGGAGTAGAAGGATTACGATGAAGAAGATAATGGGTTATGATGATGATGACGATGAGGAGGAGGAGGAGGAGGAATAGGAGGAGGAGTAGGAGGATTACGATGATGAAGATGATGATGATGATGATGATGATGTTTAAACACAAAGAGATGAGTCAGACGACACAAGAACATACCAAGTAAAACCAGCTTCTCTGAGTCTGGTAGATCATAGGACTTGATGAAGTCTGGATGTCTCAACTTCAAGAACTCTTCTCCCCAGAACATATTCATCGCTCTGAATTACATTTCATTATTATTACAGCATACATGTACACTATAGAAACCAGCTACATACTACAGCTATCAGCATACATGTACACTATAGAAACCAGCTACATACTACAGCTATCAGCATACATGTACACTATAGAAACCAGCTACATACTACAGCTATCAGCATACATGTACACTATAGAAACCAGCTACATACTACAGTTATCAGCATACATGTACACTATAGAAACCAGCTACATACTACAGCTATCAGCATACATGTACACTATAGAAACCAGCTACATACTACAGCAATCAGCATACATGGACACTATAGAAACCAGCTACATACTACAGCTATCAGCATACATGTACACTATAGAAACCAGCTACATACTACAGCTATCAGTATACATGTACACTATAGAAACCAGCTACATACTACAGCTATCAGCATACATGTACACTATAGAAACCAGCTACATACTACAGCTATCAGCATACATGTACACTATAGAAACCAGCTACATACTACAGCTATCACTTTTTGACACACAAAACGTAAAATATTCAAGTTACCTATGCTGTGATATTACACACAAAGCGTAAAATATACAAGTTTCCTATGCTGTGTGAAACTACAATTTCAACAACTTTCACGTAGTTATTCGAAGGCCAAGTTAAAATGTGGATGCTTTGCAGTGATGCCTTTAAAATAAAAATAAAGGGCAATTACCAATTACAGTTTTTTTTATTTGGATTATGGGATAAAATGGGTAGAGCAATCTTTGTTTTTTTTTAAAAATAGGGAGAGCTAAATTAGAGGGGGCCACAATAAAAGATAATATGGTAATTACATGTTTAAGATGCTTCACATAATATTATTCGTCATAAACCATATACAACCTTAACATATACCAAATGTGACATAATAACAACATACTCACTTGAGAAGTGCTAGAACATTCTCCAACGGCACACTGATATGACTGGTGGCAGGATTCCTCATAATGTACCAAGTGTGACATAATTATGGCATACTTACTTGGGAAGTGCTAGAACATTCTCCAACAGAACACTGATATGACTGGTGGCGGGATTCCTCATAATGTACCAAGTGTGACATAATTATGGCATACTTACTTGGGAAGTGCTAGAACATTCTCCAACAGAAGACTGATATGGCTGGTGGCGGGATTCCTCATGATGTACCGAGTGTGACATAATTACGGCATACTCACTTGAGAAGTGGTAGAACATTCTCCAACAGAACACTGATATGGCTGGTGGCGGGATTCCTCATAATGTACCAAGTGTGACATAATTACAACATACTCACTTGAGAAGTGTTAGAACATTCTCCAACAGAACACTGATATGACTGGTGGCGGGATTCCTCATGATGTACCAAGTGTGACATAATTACAACATACTCACTTGAGAAGTGCTAGAACATTCTCCAACAGAACACTGATATGACTGGTGGCAGGATTCCTCATAATGTACCAAGTGTGACATAATTACGGCATACTTACTTGAGAAGTGCTAGAACATTCTCCAACAGAACACTGATATGACTGGTGACGGGATTCCTCATAATGTACCAAGTGTGTCATAATTACGGCATACTTACTTGAGAAGTGCTAGAACATTCTCCAACAGAACACTGATATGACTGGTGGCAGGATTCCTCATAATGTAGTCTCCATTCTCCTTTGTTCCGATAAACACGCATGAAGTTTTACCTCTATTATCTACCAGGTGTTAATCAAATTTGGTGAAAATCTGTCAGTTAAAAAGTTATCAAGGGATCAAGAAATTGGTACAGAAAATGTGCCATCACATAAGCCAGTGAAGCCTTTCCCAGTAGAGCTAAAAGTAGGTGGACTACGGCATATTTATTGACTTTTCTGAATTATAGCCATTATTAACACTGCCTAGTAATATGTGTGTGTGGTTAAGAACTGTCTTGACAGTTTTGGGTATGATAAGGGTGTGGACTAGGAGCATAGTTTGATGTGCATTCAGTGGTTTTAGCTCTTATTTGAATGCCTGGTGATGTTGGAAATACTTAGAAATTGTCATAAATTAACTCTGCATCCCCCCCCCCCCCCCCCCCCCCCCCCCCCCCCCCCCCCCCGGCGTCTGGGTGGGGAACACAAAGTCAGCAAATTAATGGATAGGCAAGACAATTCTTATAGCCTCATCTGTCGGATAGGGACGTAAATTAGTAGTAGTCCAGTGTATTTGTATATTCTCCAAGCATGTTAAAACAACATAGGAATCTATTGATAGTAAGAGTAGTGAACAGTTTCCTGACTGTTATATATCCTTCTATTATTGTTAGGGTGGCTGAAATAACATATAATGTGCCGTTAAACAACGACTCAGTTCAAAAGTACATGCTGTAAAAGCAACACAAGCAGGCACTGTTGAACTCTCTCTTCATTTTAGAGATTACATTCAAGTTCAAGGGAATTACACATAAGGGTGTATAACATCCGGTAGGAGTTGGTACGAAGGTGTTTCTACAATACATACATCTATGTCTTGAGGCCACTTGCTTCGTTTCATCACTGCCAGGATCATGTGGATACAGTATGTGATCTGTTGAATAAATAAATAATTTTCTTTATATACCGCACATGGTGGACGTAATAAATTTAGGAAAAATGTACCAGACTGTCCATAAACAGACCATTAATAAATTAGGTTATTAAAGGTCTAATACCTGAACTATAGTATTTGTGTTATTAAGACACTTGCATGTCATGATAAGCTCACTACTATAGTATTTGTGTTATTAAGACACTTGCATGTCATGATAAGCTCACTACTATAGTATTTGTGTTATTAAGACACTTGCATGTCATGATAAGCTCACTACTATAGTATTTGTGTTATTAAGACACTTGCATGTCATGATAAGCTCACTACTATAGTATTTGTGTTATTAAGACACTTGCATGTCATGATAAGCTCACTACTATAGTATTTGTGTTATTAAGACACTTGCATGTCACAATAAGCTCACTACTATAGTATTTGTGTTATTAAGACACTTGCATGTCACGATAAGTCACTACTATACTATTTGTGATTTTAAGAAGCATACTCACATGTGATCTGTTTATACCACACGTGTCTGCTGAGCTGGGTTCTACAGGAGCTTGGTCCAAACCAATGTACGACATCAACTTGTCTGGGGACCAAAACGCCCTGTAACAAGAGAATACAAGCTAAGACTCAAAATGAATTCCTTTACACAATGTAAGTATACTTATATATTATGGACTTAGTTTGTAATTCAAATTAGAATTCAAATTTTTCAGTTACATAATGGTGTCGTGAGTTGTAAATTGTGCAGAAATTGATGTGTTCTAGAATAGGTTAGAAATTCTGAAATTTGTCATCAATGAATATTTCGATGTCTCTTGTAACCCAGTTTTGAGTAGACAAGAATCCTTTACCATTACCATATGTGTTGTGTCCCTGACCAAGACACTTTATCTGCATTTGCTTAGTGCTGGTTCTACCCAGGAAGACATCGAGGGTGATTTAAACAAGTTCATAGAGCTTTCGTTACAACCTATATATTGGTTTACACCGGCTTCAACTACAGTTTAAACAGTATAAACAGTATAAAATAAATGTTTAAACTAAAAACTAATCCTTTTGAACAAAGGTTTTTTAAAAGATCCTTGTTTTGAATTAACAAGACAATTCATTATTTAAAAGAATGTCAACAAATCTATTTATAATACTTATTTCATAAATTATTTCACAGATATCTTACTGGTTGAATTCCTCGGACAACCACAATTCTTTGACTGGTTTCATGACTTCCTCAAGGAAGGAACTCTGCTTTTCAAAACTGTTGAACTGGTTACTGAAATAATAATTGGTTTCAATTGAGAGCCGCTGGTTTCAGTTAAGGTTTTAATTAAGGAGAGATGCTCATCATTATCACCACGCTTTGAAAAACGAATTGTATGAGAGCCTCCACTAGGACTCACAACACTTTTATCTCCCTTGAATACTCATGCCCTACAGATGAAGGAGGTAGATATGAGAGCCTCCAGGACTCACACCACTATTATCTCCCTTGAATACTCATGCCCTACAGATGAAGGAGGTAGATAAAAAAAAGAAATTCGCTTTTCTACATTTTACAGGATACATTGATTTATCTTTACCAGGTTCTAAATCTACAGCATTTTAGGAAGAGATCCCAGAAAAATGCATGTTGATATAAGATTTCTAGCTTATTCTGCCTCATTTTACACATCATGGGTCTAATCTCCACGGGGTTGTATTTTTGTCTAAATGTTGATAGGTGTCACGCAAACATGAAATTAAAAAAAGTTTAATCTGGTAAATATTCGTTAAAAGTTAATAGCATGCAGATATTGGATCAATGAAGAATTTAAGCATAAATACAAGTTGCAATTTTTTTTTATCTCTATGCCACGAAAAAAACATTACAATGAGACCCTATGGAAAATTAATTGTGGTGTGAGACGTCCACTAGTATACACTTCTCCTCCATCTGTGAAAGATCATCATCATCATCATCATCATCATCATCATCATCATCCTCCTCCTCCTCCTCCTCCTCCTCCTCCTCCTCATTCTCACTGACATCCTCCTCCTCCTCCTCCTCCTCCTCCTCCTCACTGACATCCTCCTCCTCCTCCTCCACATCATCATCATCACCATCATCACCATCATCATCATCACCTACCTGATAAGTATGAGAGCCTCCACTAGTATACACTTTTCCATTTGTGAGAGCTGGTCTGGGTCACTACTGATCACCTGTATGTGGTTGTACAGCTGGTCAAATACTGGCTGAAATATACATGAAGTCGCACACTGAATCAAACATGTACAAGTAACATTGGTATAGGTGGTCAAATACTAGCTGAAATGAAGTGGCACACAAAATCATACATGTACATGCAGTCTGAACAACCGGTCAAATACTGGCTGAAATATACATGAAGTGGCATAGAATCATACATGTACATGCAGTTTGAACAACCTGTCAAGCTAGAACTATTACTGAAGGAGATGAATACCCCCGCTTTTTTGCTATAGCCGAAGAGAATGGGCAAAATCAAGAATAATAAATGTCTGAAATATTTTGGTCAAGCTAAATGAACGAGATTATTAGAAGTTAAATATACTATTAATTTAAAAACTGATTCCTTATGCTTCATGGATTGGATAGAATGGCTTATAAATTGCTCAAACCACAGAATGTCTATTGGAATAACCCAGTGTTCAGGACAGTCTACATGTAGTGCTTGACAAGGGAGGTAACTCCTACAGGCTTGCTCTCATTATTAATGAGTTGAATAAAGCATGTGGCTGTTGGAGCAGTCATTAACAGTCAATACAATCTGAATTTTAGATACATGTACATTGTCAGGAACTAGACTTCCAAGTATAAAGCAGTTTAGCTGGTATCACAAAAATATGACGGGAAAATAGCAAATAGAGCTGCTATTGGTATTAGACAAAAGCATACACAACATTATTAAAGACCTATATCATATACCCACAATGTGGGAAGGGAGGTAACTCCTACAGCCTTAATCTCATTCTTAATTTAAATGAATAAAACATCAGAAAATGTGGCTGTTCAACATCTATCAACAATAATACCACTTATATGTGAGATATATGTATATTTTCAGAATATAAACTGTCAAGCCTCATCCACAGTAAGTCAAATGTTTGGTTGTTTGAATGGTGTTTTACATCATTTTTAGCACATGTTAGGCCATATATGACTGTCGATCTTTTGTGGTAGAGGCAGACCACTCCATTTTTCCTGGGTATAACCAGTACTGTATACTTACTGCCACCCGTAAAAATCGACACTTTCTCAGTTGACAAGTAGAAAACACAGCCACTTCCTTAAGGTAATGTCTTAAGAAACCTTGATGAAAGTCTGCAAGTTTCAACATGATGTCAGTTTACCATTTAATTAGTCATCTATTTACCATCTTTGACATCCAATGAGGATTGAATTAAAATTTAAACCATTTGTTTTTTTGTAAAACTTTATAGTAAAATTCAAGAGAAAATTGAAATATACAGGCCAAACACTGTAAATATTGAATGTTATAGATGTAGTAGTTCTGCCCATGAATTAAAGACAGTTAGCCATTAAAGACAGTTACTACCTAATAAAGGCAACTACTAACTTATAAAGCCAGTTACTAACTATTAAAGGCAGTTACTAAAACCTAAAAGTGGTTACTAACAATTAAAGGCAGTTAATAACAATTATAAGGACAGTTACTAACTATTAGAGGCAGTTACTTACTACTAAATGCAGTTAATAACAATTAAAGACAGTTACTAACAAAGACTAGATCCTGGTACTGTTTACACATCTTCACGAGGCCAGAGCAGGCGTGTTGACGAACATTCTTCACCGCTTTACTGCGTGTTGATTTCGTCTGGCCAGTCTGGTTGAACACAAAAATATCTGAAACAGAAGTCACATGGTGATGGTGTTTTCTTTAAGTGCCAGCTCATAGCTATACTTTTACTTTAGAGAATGTGGGATAGTTAGTTATCGGTTATCAGTAAGTGGTCAATAATGCTGCAATTTAATATTGGTTTATGTATTCGTTTCTCATTCACTTCTGGTAATTATGGATTCTTTTCTTCAACTTATATATATGTACACAATGTACAATGAAATACTGGGATGATCTGAGCATTTCTGCATTACAGAATCTTCTCATTTATAGGACTGGGCAGATTGATCTTTCCCAGGGAACATTAGAGAACACTGGTAAAGGTCAGTAAATATAGACTTTGGATGAGCATTAGTGATGTACACAATAGGCTGAAACATCTCTGAAATGTTACTAAACATGTCTACTTACTTTTTGTAGAACTGCTGGCAGTGTTTCTGATAGAAGATTTTTGGCTTTATACCTAGTGGTGTAAAACATGCAAAATCTCTATATACCCGAGGGCCATGCACTAGGTGTGCCATTATCGACAAAAGGCACACCACGGCCGTATATTTGCCTTTTTATTACATACCTTACTATAAATGAAGAGAAAGAATAAGAACAAACGGTGCATTTTTATGACAAAATATGTCGACATGTTTACAAAACGGTGTATATTAAACATACAAGTAGCATAAGATGCAAACAATTATTTGGCAAATAAATACATTAGATCTACATTCAATGAATAATTTATGTTAAGTTAGTTTTCTTCCTTGTCTTTCGATTTAATGATATATTTGAAAGCTTCAAACGTTTATTTACTGGAGTGAAAATTGCAGTTGAGCTGTCAATGTCCACTCCTCAGCCATAGCACGCCAATATGACGTCTTGACATTGACGTCTTCGCGTGCGGACAGTCTGTTGCCGATTTTCCATAATCCATAGTGGCACAGTGTGCCGATTATGGATTTAGAAACAGGACTGATAATCATTGTTTTTCTACTTAAATGTGTTACTATTTATAGTAAGGTATGTAATAAGCGGGTATAAAGTTTGAAAGCTGTATGGCTTTTGGTATCCTGAGTAATGAGAATTAAAAAGAACACTTTAATGCAGATTAACGAAGTGTGAAAAGAAGGTGAAGGTCATTCATAATTTGACCTACTTTTGGTTTGTTTGTATGATGCTTTACGTCATTTTCAACACATGTAAGGTTATATATGACGGTCAATTTTTTTAGCGGTGGAGGCAGACCACCGACTTTTCCTGGGTAGAACCAGTACTGTACACCTCCCGCCATCCGTAAGAATCGACACTTCTTCACTTACAGACAGGTCGAGCTCCCAGTGGGATTCGAACCCGCAGCGGTGAGAGGCGAGAAGGTTTACAACGCAACATCGTTAACCACTCGGCCATGGAGACGCTACTTTTGGTAAAAGCATACTACTGTTATAAAGATGTAAACATGTGCGAAGATGGCTTCTTGTTTCTGAGAAATGGAATAAACCAAAAATTTAATGGAAAATGGCGTATGGAATGGACGGACTGACAAGGGTAACATCATATGCCCGCTTCACTTTCATGGCTGGGTATAGCGAGTTAGTCTTTCCTGTATATGATAATTACATAAATTTAATTAAAAAGTTAGGTTTAATTTCAATTCCAATTGTCCTTCATGATATTATTATCATATTATATATGTGGCAGTTGTCCAACAACTTGCAAGGTAAATCGTTTTTTATTGTCTGTGTCATGTAAAAAAACATCTGATACCTAAAATATCTTGTAATCCATATTATCTATACACAATTCACTACAGGTAACAAAATAAGGACAAGTATTATTGGCTTGGTATAGATAAAACTTTTGATCATTACAAACTTCAAACTTCGCCATCCGTAAGAATCGACACTTCCTCTCTTACAGGTCGAGCTCCCAGTGGGTCTTACTGTCAGTTTTATACACACACAAAATGGTTATATTAATAATGCCCTATGTACATATGTCCAACTGCTTGTAAATGCATTTTCTTTTACCATAAGGGTTACACGATTAAAACTTAGTGTAAGTATTACCTAGGGATTTTAAATGTGTAGTCAGGTTTTAGATTTCATTCAACCCCTGGAGCCTGGGGTGTGGGGGTCAAAGGTCTAAATCTCATAAAATGCTCCTACTCCAATATACTAACATGTTTTCATTTATAATTTGGTACAATTATAAAGTAATTCAAGGCATATGTTTTTCAATGTTATTCCATAGAGGCCCCTCATGGGCCTTTGACAGTACCTAACGTTAAGAGGGTTTTCAATCCTTTTGAGAGACCTGGGTCCATGGCCCAGGGCAATTGGTTACAAGGGTAATACAATGGGACATCTTCAAAGTGTGTATTAAATTAAAGGTCTTTTAAAGTACTTTAGGTTAAACTGGTTTTCAGTCCTTCTTAGGCCTTAAGGGCCTCAGGGGCACATGCCAAAAGGTAACAACAAGAGGCCAATGACCTTGAAGCTCTATTGATAGATTTTTGATAGCTAGGTCAACATTCCCGTGAAGTTTCATGAAAATCCATCAAGTAGTTTCATAGGAGTAGTTGCTACAAGTTTTCATTATATAACTCTATGTAAACAAAGATGGCCGCTGGCGGCCATGTTTAATGTCAAATCAAAATAATTTTTGAAAAGGATCAACATCATGTAATACTGATCATTTTAGAAAAAGTCCCATATCAATATCATTTATAGTTTTAAAGAAGTAGTCGCTACAAACTTGTTTTTTGAAAATCTATTTTTAGCTGCGGCGGCCATCTTGAATTTCCAGCCGACCTGAAATTTTTCTTGGATCAATTAGACATCAAGAGCAACATTCCTGGGAAGTTTCTTAAAAATCTGTCAAGTAGTTTCAGAGGAGTAGTCGCTACAAGTTTTCATTATATAACTGTATGTAAACAAAGATGGCCACTGGCAGCCATGTTTAACGTCGAATCAAAATAATGTTCGACTCATATAACCATCATGTCATGCTGATCATTTTAGAAAAAGTCCCATATCAATATCTCTTACAGTTTTCAAGAAGTAGTCGCTAAAAATTATTTTTTTTTAAATCTATTTTTAGCCTTGGCGGCCATCTTGAATTTCCGGCCAGCCTGAAATTTTGCTAGGATCAATTAGACATCAAGAGGAACATTCCTGTGAAGTTTCATGAACATCGGTCAAGTAGTTTCAGAGGAGTAGTCGCTACAAGTTTTTACTATATAACTCTATGTAAACAAAGATGGCCACTGGCAGCCATGTTTAACATCGAATCAAAATAATGTTTAATTAGGATCAACATCATGTCATGCTGATCATTTTAGAAAAAGTCCCATATCAATATCACTTATAGTTTTCAAGAAGTAGTCGCAACAAACTTATTTTTTAAAAATCTATTTTTAGCCTTGGCGGCCATCTTGAATTTCCGGCCAGCCTGAAATTTTGCTAGGATCAATTAGACATCAAGAGGAACATTCCTGTGAAGTTTCATGAACATCCGTCAAGTAGTTTCAGAGGAGTAGTCGCTACAAGTTTTTACTATATAACTCTATGTAAACAAAGATGGCCACTGGCAGCCATGTTTAACGTCGAATCAAAATAATGTTTAACTAGGATCAACATCATGTCATGCTGATCATTTTAGAAAAAGTCCCATATCAATATCACTTATAGTTTTCAAGAAGTAGTCGCAACAAACTTATTTTTTAAAAATCTATTTTTAGCCTTGGCGGCCATCTTGAATTTCCGGCCAGCCTGAAATTTTGCTAGGATCAATTAGACATCAAGAGGAACATTCCTGTGAAGTTTCATGAACATCCGTCAAGTAGTTTCAGAGGAGTAGTCGCTACAAGTTTTTACTATATAACTCTATGTAAACAAAGATGGCCACTGGCAGCCATGTTTAACGTCGAATCAAAATAATGTTTAACTAGGATCAACATCATGTCATGCTGATCATTTTAGAAAAAGTCCCATATCAATATCACTTATAGTTTTCAAGAAGTAGTCGCAACAAACTTATTTTTTAAAAATCTTTTTTTAGCTGTGGCGGCCATCTTGAATTTCTGGCCGATCTGAAATTTTGCTAGGATCAATTAGACATCAACAGCAACATTCCTGTAAAGTTTCATGAAAATCCGCTAAGTAGTTTCAGAGGAGTAGTCGCTACAAGTTTTTACAATATAACTCTATGTAAACAAAGATGGCCACTGGCAGCCATGTTTAACGTCGAATCAAAACGAATTTTGACAAGGACCAACATCATGTCATGCTTATCATTATAGATAAAGTCCCATATCAATATCACTTATAGTTTTCAAGAAGTAGTCGCTACAAACTTGTATTTTAAAATTCTATTTTTAGCTTTGGCGGCCATCTTGGATTTCACATCAACATGAATTTTTGCTAGGATCAACTAGACTTCATGGGCAACATTTCTGTAAAGTTTCATGAATATCCATCCAGTAGTTTCAGAGGAGTAGTCGCTACAAATAAAAGTTAACGGACAGACAGACAGACGGACAGACGGACGGACGACGGACTCCGCACCACGGCATAAGCTCCGCTGATCTCTGATCAGTTGAGCTAAAAATGGAACATAATCAAACCTCATCGTGCATATCAAACTGAAGATATCTGAGAGTACTTAAGTTAAACTGGGTTTCAAACCTTCTACTCTTTGTACTGTGAGAATGCAAAAACAAGGGTATTTGAGAATATGTGCTATGGACTTTGTTCCAGTTTATACTTGCAATAAGGGCCGTCTGTATATGGATACTAAAAATGTTCAGATGCATTTAACAATTAACAGACTGCTACCTGCCACAATCATCTAGTCCCCATTATCTTAGTCATTTATGCAAGAACAATTCTAAAGCAATAACTTACCATCATTTTATGACATTTTTTTTCTCTCCTGTTCTGAGTAGCTAGTCTGTAAGCACGCCCATACATTTCTGCTATAAAAGCAAGTTACACAAGGCCATGTGTTATATTCGCATGTATTTGTGATTGTTGCACCCAAAGGAAGATATAATCAAATTCACAACTTTAAGTACTTAAATAGTTTTCATGACAACTATGACAAAATGTTTAAACTATATATATATATATATATATATATATATAGTTTAAACATTTTGTCATACTCACCGTCAATGAAAAGTTACCACTTGTTAATCAGTTAAATAAATTCACAAAAGCAATTTTACAAGAACAAATCTGGTATATATTGAGACGTTAGAGTATAGCCAGTCAATATGGAAAAAAACAGTAAGCGTCACCAATGCCCAGTTCGTCTACACTAGCTTAAAATCCTAACTGTAGAAAACAAACTTCACAGACCTCAGTACCGGGTGTGACCACCGCCTGCAGCCATGACAGCTCGGCATCTAAGGCCCATGCTTCTTATTAGGCGTTGTATGCGATACTGGGGTTTCGCGAGCCATTCCTCAATGAGGGCTCTGATGAGGTCTTGACGGGTGTTGATGTTACGTCTACCGTCATAGACACGGCGTCCAATCTGATCCCACAGATGCTCAATAGGACTGAGATCGGGTGAGAAGGCTGGCCAAAGCAGAACTTCAACATTATTATCATCGAGATACGTTGAGGTAAGTCTTGCAGAGTGAGGCCTAGCGTTGTCATGCTGAAAAATGGTGACGTCAGCATGGTTCTGCATAAACGGGATAACGGTTGGCTGCAACAGAGACAATGGCAAACCGTCCTCTTTACGGACGAGTCCCGGTTCTGTCTTGATATGTACGACGGACGTCGTAAGGTGTGGCAACGTCGCGGTGAACGGTACGACGATTGCTGCGTACGTCAGGCTCCGCGCTGGGGAGGTGGAAGCGTAATGGTATGGGCGGGCATATCTTGGCGATACAGGACAGATCTATTAGTAATTGACGGTAATTTGACAGCACGACGCTATCCCGTTTATTGAGCATCTGTGGGATCAGATTGGACGCCGTGTCTATGACGGTAGAAGTAACATCAACACCCGTCAAGACCTCATCAGAGCCCTCATTGAGGAATGGCTCGCGATACCCCAGTATCGCATACAACGCCTAATAAGAAGCAAGGGCCGTAGATGCCGAGCTGTCATGGCTGCAGGCGGTGGTCACACCCGGTACTGAGGTCTGTGAAGTTTGTTTTCTACCGTTAGGATTTTAAGCTAGTGTAGACGAACTGGGCATTGGTGACGCTTACTGTTTTTTCCATATTGACTGGCTATACTCTAACGTCTCAAAATATACCAGATTTGTTCTTGTAAAATTGCTTTTGTGAATTTATTTAACTGATTAACAAGTGGTAACTTTTCATTGACGGTGAGTATATATACATATGCTACCTTGCATTTCAGTGGTTTATATTTTTCTTTTGTCTTATGCCATTGTTGAAAAGTACAAAATCAAGCCATAGATCAGCAGATCCATTACCTTGTGTGTGTGAACTAAAAATATTTTTAGTAAGGATGTCTAAGTTTTAATAATGGCAACCCAATTTTGGACAATTAATGTGAACAATGTCATTTTTGTAAATTAAGCCTAAATGCAGTCATTGCATTTTGAAGGCAAACACTTGGAAACTATTATTTTATTTATTAGGTGTAACACACCCATTGCAACACAGGAAGTGTCGGCCTGGGGTAGTCGCATAATGGCGTCAATAAATAATTCTCATTTCTTTTTGTAAAAAAAGGCATTTTCACTAATTTAAAGTGCTACTTTTGGTTTATATCACATTGTTGATCTATTTGTTACATTTTTCAAGCACTGCCATGTTAAAATTGTGAGTTTTTAATTTATTTTGCTTACATGGAAATGAGTGTATGAATACAATATTATGGCATCTCAGTGTTTATGTTTTTAAAGGGACCATTCATTCATGAGACAAGTTCTTTCTTAGAAGATACATGACCCCCATTTTTCTGTGGATTTTTTGGCAGCATATGTGTCATTTGTGATGAGAATGTAAGTTATTCATTTTTAATTTGGGCCCAGATATGAATGACAACATGGCATTTAAATTTTAATTCACACACAACGCAATGCAACAATCAATGGGTGTGCTACACCTTATTATAATCTTATTCACGTTAGTGTTCAATGCCATCCACATTAAAGTGTTTGTTTACAACAAAGAGCTTATTCAGGTATACACCAGGAAGTTGAATTTGGTGTCGAGTGGTAAAAAGCTGTAAATACCTGGTAGTCAAAACAATATCTGTGCATAAACTAGGACATAGATAAACTTTTATCAATACAAATTTAAAATGGCGACTGGGAGAGGATCAGAATCTATGTCAATAGGGAAAGGATCGGATATTATTTATGACTTTTCATGCTCCCCTTGTTCAAAGGATGAGCAGAATGTTGAAGCCATCAAGTTCTGTGTGGAGTGTAATGAGAGCCTTTGTTCCACTTGCCTCAAGTTTCATAATAGATTTGAAAAGATGAGAGATCACCAACTCCTTGATGGCGTCCTAACTATGGCCAAAGGACAACAAGGTGGCAGACCACTCCTTCCCAAAGAGAAATGCCCGATACACCAGGGTAAAGGCATAGACATGTACTGTGGCACACATGAAGTGGTGTGCTGTGGCGCTTGCATAGCTGTCAGTCACAGGTAGGAAACGTTTGTGGTATTGACTTTTTTACCCGGTATAGTCTTTTTTTCTTTCCCCTGGCCCAGTTCTTCCCCTGGGAATGGGCCAGCTTAGTTCTTTTCCCCTGCCCAATACCAGCAATATAACATACTTATATTTTAATTTATGTGTACAAGACTATTTCTCCCCATTTCTATTTCCAGGAAATAACGTTTGTATTTTAATTCATAAGTACATGATATAGAGCCCCGAGTGGGGCGGGGGGGAGTGAGCCATCCTATTTTTCCCCTCATATCATGGACATAATTAACATACCAAAAATGTTGTTCATGAGTACAGGACTAGTAGGGAGAAAGAATGGGCCTGTCAAAACCCCCATCACCCACCAACTCACCCTACTCCCATATCATCAGGATAACATACTCATGTATTAATTTATCGGAACATGATCAGAAGGGGGTAAAGAAAGGACCATTATTAATGTTGTTCAAACTTTTGGTCCGACCCTATTGTTGATTATGCCAATAAAATATTAATGATAGAATCTTCCATGCTTATGGTGGGGGTATTAGATATATCAGCATGATATCACCTTCCATGTTTATAGTGGGGGTACTATTGAGATATATCAGATATCACCTTCCATGGGGGAATAATATATATATCAACATGACATCGACTTCCATGTTTATGGTGCGGTATTAGATATATCAGCATGATATAACCTTCCATGTTTATACAGGCCTAGTCTACTAATGTCATTATGTTATACAGGCCTTGTCTACTAATATCATTATGTTATACAGGCCTTGTCTACTAATGTCATTATGTTATACAGGCCTTTTCTACTAATATCATTATGTTATACAGGCCTTGCTGCTAATCTCATTAAGTTATACCAGCCTTGTCTACTTATGCCATTATGTCATAAAGGTCTTGTCTACTAATATCATTATGTTATACAGGCCTTGTCTGCTAATCTCATTATGTTATACAGGCCTTGTCTACTAATATCATTATATTATACAGGCCTTGTCTGCTAATCTCATTATGTTATACAGGCCTTGTCTACTTATGCCATTATGTCATAAAGGTGTTGTCTACTAATATCATTATATTATACAGGCCTTGTCTGCTAATCTCATTATGTTATACCAGCCTTGTCTACTTATGTCATTATGTCATAAAGGTCTTGTCTACTAATATCATTATGTTATACAGGCCTTGTCTGCTAATCTCATTATGTTATACAGGCCTTGTCTACTAATATCATTATATTATACAGGCCTTGTCTGCAAATCTCATTATGTTATACAGGCCTTGTCTGCTAATCTCATTATGTTATACAGGCCTTGTCTACTAATATCATTATGTTATACAGGCCTTGTCTGCTAATCTCATTATGTTATACCAGCCTTGTCTACTTATGCCATTATGTTATAAAGGCCTTGTCACCTAATATCATTCTGTTATACAGGCCTTGTCTACTTACGTCATTCTGTTATATAGGCCTTGTCTATTAATGTAATTCTGCTATACAAGCCTTGTCTACTTATGTCATTATGCTTTACAAGCCTTGTGTACAAATGTCATTATGTTATACAGGTCTTGCCTACTAATGTCATTATGTTATACAAGTCTTGTCTTCTTATGTCATTCTGCTTACAGCCCTTGTCTACTAAAGTAATTCTGCTATACATGCATTGTCTACTAATGTCGTTCCGTTATACATTACAGGCCTTGTCTACCAATTTAATTCTGCTATACAAGGCTTGTATACTTATGTCATATTGTAACACAGGCCTTGCCTAATTATGTCATTATGTTATACATGCCTTATCTACTAATGTCATCCTGTTACACAGGCCTTGTCTAAGTATGTCATTATGTTATAATGGCCTTGCTTACTAATGTCAGTCTGTTAAACAGACCTATTCTACTAATGTCATTATGTTTTACAGGCCTTGTCTACCAATGTCAGTCTGTTATACAGGCCTTGTCTACTAATGTCATTCTGTTATACAAGCCTTGTGTACTAATGTCAGTCTGTTATACAAGCCTTGTCTACTAATGCCATTCTGTTATACAGGCCTTGTGTACTAATGTCATTCTGTTATTCAGGCCTTGTCTACTAATGCCATTTTGTTATACAGGCATTGTCTACTAATGTTGTTATGTTATACAGGGCTTGTCTACAAATGTCATCCTGTTATAGAGGCCCTGTCTACTAATGTCATACAGGTCTTCTACTTATGCGATTCTGTTATACAGGCCTTGTCTACTAATGCCATTATGTTATACAGGCCTTGCCAACTAATGCCATTCTGTTATCCAGGTATTGTCTACTAATGTTATCCTGTTATACAGCCCCTATTACTATTGTCATTATGTTATACAGGTCTTGTCTACTTATGTCATACAGTTACACAGACCTTGTCTAATTATGTCATTATGTTATACTGGCCTTGCCTACTCTACTAATGTCAGTCTGTTAAACAGGCATATTCTACTAATGTCATTATGCATTATGCTATACATGACTTGTCAACTAATGTCATCCAGTTATATAGGCCTTGTATACCAATGTAATTCTGTTACACATGCCTTGTCTACTAATGTCAGTCTGTTATACAGGCTTTGTGTACTAATATCAGTCTGTTATACAGGCCTTGTCTACTAATGTCATTCTGTTATACAGGCCTTGCGCACTAATGTCAGTCTGTTATACAGGCATTTTTTTGGTCTACTAATGTCCGTCTGTTATACAGGCATTGTCTACTAATGTCATTCTGTTATACAGGCCTTGTGTACTAATGTCATTCTGTTATTCAGGCCTTGTCTACTAATGCCATTTTGTTATACAGGCATTGTCTACTAGTCATTATGTTATACAGGGCTTGTCTACTAATGTCATTGTGTTATACATGTCTTGTCCCCTAATGCCATGTTGTTATACAGGCCTTGTCTACTGGTCATTATGTTATACAGGCCGTGTCTACTAATGTCATCTTGTTATACAGGTCTTGTCTACTAATGCCATTCTGTTACACAGGTCTTGTCTTCTAATGTCATTATGTTATACATGCCTTATCTACTAATGTCATTGTGTTATACATGCCTTGTCTACTAATGCCATTTTGTTATCCAGGCCTTGCCAAGGTGTGGAGTTTATTCCTCTCGTGGCAAACTCCCTTAAGAAAGATCAAGAAGTGGACAATGTCAAGCTTGCCATCAACAAAGTCAAGTCAGGCTTTGAACGACTTAAGAGAAGCCGAGAAGCTGACCTTAAACGAATAGAACGGCAAAAACACAGCATCTTGACCCAGATTAAGGACGTTCGAGATAGCATCAACAAACAACTTGATGACATGGAGGAAACTGCAAAAGATGAACTGCACACTAAATACAAGAAATTCGAACACCAAATCAAGGCAGACCTGAAAGCCATTGGAGGGATGATAGCCACATTAGAAACAAAAGCAACAGAGCTAGGGACGTTTGAGGGAGATAACGAGTCGCAACTCTTCGTTTATGTGAAGCAGTCAAAGGTCAGCACAAAGGAAGGAGACATCTTGATGAATGAAATGGAAAAATCGGTTGGGAGGGAAACTCTACGCTTTGTTGTCGATAGCAACTTTACAGACACACTCTGTAAGTTTAAATCATTGGGTGTAATATCAGATTACAACTTGAATCGGTATAACTTGAATCAGTATAATGTCAATGTCAGCAGTGACAGGGTCGATTGTTTCATAAGTGGATCATGCATCCTGGCAGACGGCTCTATTCTGATAGCAGACATGAATAATAACAAGGTCAAGCAGCTTGATCAGTCATACAAAGTAACAGCAGAATGTGATTTGCCTTGTCAAGTTTCAGCTGTCTGCAGAACAGGTCCATCTGAAGTAGCCATTGCACTGTATAGTGACAAGAAGGTACAGTTTGCCACAGTGACAGACAAGATAACACTGACAAGGTCATTCCGAGTAGGAGACGGAGAGTATTGTAAAGGTCTGGCTTACAGTGAGGGGGAACTGTTTGTGGCGTGTGGAGGTCGGATATCACAAGGTCGAGAACGTGTAGAAGTATACAATACAAAGGGCAAACTGCTACGATCATTCCAGAAAGATTCGACAGGGAGGCAAATATTTTCCAAACCGAACCATGTAACAGTCGGCTTATGTGGTAAAAAGATCCACATTGCCGATGGTGACGGCGTGATAACCATGGACAGAGATGGGAACATACAGCGAGTTTTCACTGATCCAGAATTGAATAATGCTACAGGAGTCTGTGTGACAGATGATGACTCAGTTCTTGTTTGTGGGTGGGAATCACACACCATACTTCAGATTGGTACTGATGGTCAGAAGAAAGCTGTGCTATTGCGGGAGATAGATGGAATTAAGGCTCCGAGGTCAGTCCTGTATGACACAGCAAATACTAGATTGATAGTGACCATGAAAAATTCAAACCACATCAATGTTTACCGGTATGACATGACCAGCTTGGGTTAGATTTCATTGGGTCTCCAACATCATCCATACAGATTTCAAACAAACACGGTTTCCTCTGGGCTTTGACTTGTTTTAACAATCACTTTTGCCAAATTATTTCCTTTTAGCCACTATTTTGTTAAGCTTCTTTATTATTTTGGCAAAATTGATATACTTGGCATGTATCCATGTGTAAAATGTAACACTTATTAATCCATTATGGGCAATTTTAACATAAATGCACATACCAAAATAAAATTGTCTGCGTGTAATTTTTCATGTAAACTTTAGTTTGTGACAACATTTGACACATAAACAAAAAGTTTTAGAAACATGCCCCAGGCCTGAACAGAAAGGCCTCGGGCCTGTTGCTACTGAAAATGGACAGGATCCTAAATTAAAATGGACAGGCCCAACCAATTTTCTTTGGGAGGCACAAACTTACATTTTGTTTCGCATGTTTTCTGGTGCCGCATCTCATTACAAATCACATCACTGAAGTATCATAACATAAAAACACATTAACAAAAGAAAGCTTTGCATCGTCATTTTATTTTGTGGTAAACAAACTTCTTGCAGCAACGTTGTCTCCACCACCCAAGGCCTGGAATGTTCATTCCTGCGTACACGATAATGATATATGAAATTTACATGAATGCTGGAATATGAACTCTTACATACAGGGGCAGATAAAAACATGTTATTGATAAAATCAACAATTAAATGTCATCATTGTCAGGTAAACATACAAAATGTTGTTAGGAGGCTATGTCATAGTGTGAAATGTAAATGGTATAAAAAGGTTGATAAGGCTATATACGACGGTCAATTTTTAAGTGGTACAGACCAACCATCTATTTTTCCTGGGTAGAACCAGTATTGTATACGTCTCAAGTCAAGCTTCCAGTGGGATTCCATCCCATAGCATTGAGAGGTGAGAAATGTCTTGGAGGCGTTCAATCATTGGTATCCGGTTTACATATAGATATTACAACACTCTGTATAACTGTTTTAATCGAAACTTCGGCAGAGCCTTGGTTTCGATAAAAAAACAGTTATACCTCCTGTTTGAATACATAATCTTTAACCGGATATGCATGAAAGATTTTTATAACCCATTTCACCATTTGTTGATGTGCCATAAAACCAAACTCATTTATGGCATTTTGAACCCACTGTTGTATATAATTGGTACTGCTGGTGTCCAGTGTTCGTTGGATAGGATATTTAAAACCAAATAATTTGTTTGAAATTAAGGCAGACAAAGCGGCCAAATTACTCTCAATTTTAGTTACCCTATTGCATGATTAAAGGTATTGCCATGCAATAATATTTATTGAGAACAGAATCCAACAGAATATAAATTGTCTAAGGCAATCTTCAAATTAGTCTAAAAAATATATTTCAAGGATGTATGCTGCAATTTGAACACATATATACAATTTTAAAGGGACACAGGGCAATCTTGATTTTTTTTAACTCTCATCACATCCTCCAATTTTTTAATGCATGGTTGATTTATCAACTTGCATTCATAGTCATTGCTTTTGGCGCCTTAATCCTCATCGCCATCTGGTGGATAACCTACATTTTTTCTCATAAATCGAGGCTTCAAGTCGTACATGCATGCTGATCTATGCTAACCGAACGTATTGGATGCTGAAAACAACCATAGAGTTACAGCTGTCTGCAGAACAGGTCCATCTGAAGTAGCCATTGCACTGTATGAAGACAAGAGGGTACAGTTTGCCACAGTGACAGACAAGATAACGCTGACAACATCAGGTCTGGCTTACAGCGAGGGGGAACTATTTGTGTCGTGTGGGGGTTGGACGGATGGCGAAGAAGGTCCAGGACAAGTAGAAGTATACAATATCAAGGGAACACTGCTACGATCATTCCAGAAAGATTCAACAGGGAAGAAAATATTTTCTTTTCCACTCAAGGTTACAGTCGGCTTATGTGGTAAAAAGATCCACATTGCCGATCATGACAATGGCGTGATAACTATGGACAGAGATGGGAACATACAGCGAGTTTTCACTGATCCAGAATTGAAGCATGCTACAGGAGTCTGTGTGACAGATGATGACTCAGTTCTTGTTTGTGGGCGGAGATCACACACCATACTTCAGATTGGTACTGATGGTCAGAAGAAAGCCGTGCTATTGCGGGGGATAGATGGAATTAAGTCTCCATGGTCACTCCTGTATGACGCAGCCAATGCCAAGCTGATAGTGACCATGAAAGATTCAGACCACATCAATGTTTACGACATTACCATTGGAGGTTAGATTTCAGTCAGTCTCCAACATCATCCATACAGATTTCAAACAGACAGGGTTTCCTCCGGGCTTTGACTTTTTTTTAGCCATCACTTTTGCCAGACGATAATATATTTATTTTCGGATGCTATTTTTTAGCCCTTTTTATAATATTTTTTGGCAAAATTATAATACAGGACTTAATATATCCATGTGTAAAATTCATGATTTATCTCATATAAGGCTAGTTCAATAAACATTCATCTGTAACTTGCACACAGTGATGGTTCAGAACAACATAAATACTGGACAGGTCATATTAATCTGTCAAACACACTCCTAGAACAACATAAATACTGGACAGGTCATATTAATCTGTCAAACACACTCCTAGAACAACATAAATACTGGACAGGTCATATTAATCTGTCAAACACACTCCTAGAACAACATAAATACTGGACAGGTCATATTAATCTGTCAAACACACTCCTAGAACAACATATATACTGGACAGGTCATATTAATCTGTCAAACACAGTCCTGCTTTCTGATTTGTCTTTTTCAATCATTTTTTAACCAAAAAGTTACGTCAGATTAGTGCTGAATAATTTGTTTTTAGAGACATGCTTTGGTGCAGTATTTCTAAAGCGTGAAAATGGATTAATTGTATTACAAATTACAAATTAATGAAATAGCGTCAGCTGAAATTATCAAATTATCAAAACCCACAATGACAGAACTGATTGATAAAAAAATAAAAGAGTAGAGCCTAAGAAGCTTATTAGCATATGTTTGGCCTCAACAGTAAAAAATCTATGACTCATTTGCATCAAATGTTTCATGAAATGTTAACATGTGTATTGTATAATATACATTGTACATGTTGTTTTGTGAAGCCTGATAGTTTAAAGTTTTAACATTTATATACATGAACCTTGGTAAATTGTGTTATTTACAACAGATCCTTGTTATTTAATAACTAAATGCATTTTTATTTTCAATTAGATATGGTACTGAATCTGTATAAATTATACACTCGATAAACTCGTAGTTTATCTTAAATTAATAAATAACAATAAAGCACTCGGATTACAAAGATGAAGCACTTTATGAAAGTGAAGATTAAAAAACTAACCTGCCAAATAAGGGCAAAATTCACTACACAATTGTTTATCAAAACTCTATCCAGGTATTCAGGTCATATAATAATGTATATGTACCGATTAAAAGTGTAGGTTTATTCATGGGTTCTAAAAATACTGGCAATTGAATGTGAGTAAAATGAATTATGAGCTGATCTTAATTTGACGTTCCAGGTTTGGGGTTTGGCATGCCTGATTAAAGCTGTTTATATTGTGTCCATAGAGTTTGGATTCTCAAAATTTGTAACTTATATATATACCTCGCCATCAGTAGGTTTAAAAATGGTATACATTTTGTAAAATTTTCCTTGATGTTGGGAAGGGAAATAGTGAAATAAATGATCATACAATGTCCAACAAGGATCCTTAGTGTTCTCATTCCCAGTTTCGCATACATGTTTTCTGTCACCAGACGCATTTTCTTCAGTCCTCTAAAACCTCAGCTTTTTGTTCTGGATTTGTGTTTTGCCAACACATAATTCATTTGCTATTTTGCACGTGCTGTTCAATTTCCTAAGCTTAATGACATTAATCTTCTCGTCGAATGTTAAAGACCCTATCCCGCCATCAACAGGCAAATTTCACAGCAGGTATACACCGTTTCTAAACACCTACTGACTACGAGGTACATGTATATATTTTGAGAATCCAAACTCTAGTCACATTATAAATGGCTTTAACCAAACCCCAAAACTGGAGCGTCGAATTAAGAGTTTACAACTTATAATTAATTTTACGCATATTCAATCATGGGTATTTTAAGAACCCATTAATAATCCTATACTTTTAATTGGCACATATACATTATTATATGACCTGACCACCTGGATAGAGTTTTGATAAACAGTTGTATAGTGTAATGTTGACGTTATCTGGGTTTAAGTTCCTTTAATATTATTTTGACATAGCACTTACAATGTATCCAATTTGCCTGAGACACAGTGCATATAGACCCACAATAAATAATAATGTTTTAATGGCAAATACAAGAATTAAGATTTTATGTAATATGTATCAAAGATAACGTTTTTTAACAAAGAGTATCTAGTGTATTTGAAGATATTATTTATTTATTATCATTGATACAAATGTACTATCCTCGCATATCCATGTATAAATACTCAAATCACATGTAAATATTGTTTACAAGTTACTATTAATCAGATTTTATTCATTTTAACACATTAATACGATGTACCCTGAGTCTGATGACACTGTTCCTGGTTTGACATCCCCATTTGTTATAAAATAACATGTTACAAACTTATGCTGACGATGTACCAGAAGAAAAAGGACGCAAAAAAAAGATGAAACGATATATTGCAAGCTTCCATTCTTTGCTGGATCGTTACCAATTTTGCTTTTGTAAAATGAGGTCAGGGATCTTGCAGAAATTACGGTTGGGGATCTAACTGTTGGCAAGATGTCCTTTTTTGTTATGAAGCATGATGTTATCGAGTATGAGCCATGCCAGATACATATAGATTTTAGAGACATGTACATGTTCATAGTAAAACATATATAATAAATAAGGAAGTTATAACATCAGTAGTTTGTTATTAACCAATACATTAGCCCTTGATAACTGATATTAGCCTTCAACCGTTTGTCTGATATCTAGTTACTTTGGGCTGATATCTTGGTTGATAAACTAACCATGCATTAATCTATAAATATACTGACGGTCAATGAAAAAGCTCTATTAACTCCTTATGTTTATGCTTTTGGTTTATTCGCAAACCATTAGGAATACAAGAAACCAGGTTTCCCATTTGAAATGCTACTAAAGTAAGATGAAACAGAAGTAACAAAAGGCTTTTTTTCTACAAAAAAAAAGCAAATTACATCAATGAAGTTGTTGAAGTTCTAGTATTAAAGTGATACAAACAATGTGCAATATAGAATAAATAGAATAACATTTGAATCACAAACATAAATGAATACACAGTAAACGGGAACTGTAAAGAAAGAACATATTATAAGGTACCTACACAGCAAATTTCGTACCAATATCTCATTCCTAACTAAAGTTATTGAGCAGAAACCGTTTTTTCTATTTTAAGTCAAAATGACATTGACCTTGACCCCAGTGATCCCAAATGCAATCCCAAACTTGCTTTTGATAAAAGCTACCTATACAGCAAGTTCCAGCCCCGTGTGGTTGCCGGGGGCCCCGTTTGGTCACGGGGCAAAGAATACAGCCACTGCAGATCCCTTTGGAGGGGTAGGCAGAGGGGTAGAATCCCCCCAAATTCATGTTCATTTTATCATTTTTTGTTCATGTTCATTAAAGGTCTTCATCATGATCCCTGCATTGTTTCAGGTGCTATCTCGCTCGCATCAAAAGAGCAGTGGCAGAAAAACAATAACGTGGTTCCAGCGTAAATGGAGTTTGTAAATGGAGTTTCTACGATAGAATTTGCAGCAACTCTGCAGTTCAGGGTGAGAAGGTTCTAGGCCCATTTTCCATATTTTATCTCGCTGTACATGGAAGGTGAGTCTGGCATGTTCATGCCTTTTAGGCGCCATATAACCTTTTCATGTGTTGGTGCACCTTAAAACGCCAATTCAATTCAATACAGCAAGTTCCATTCTAATATTTCATTCCTTACTTAAGTTATTCAGTGGAAACCATTTTTCTATTTTTAGTAACAGTGACATTTGACCTTGATCCCAGTGATCCTAAATGCAATGCCAAGCTTCATTTCCAGATACCTACACAGCAAGTTTTGTTCCACCTGGTTTTAATGGCCTTTTTTTTTTGACCTCTGACAATGCAATGAATGTTTTTGAGAAAATGATTTTTTTGTGCGATGTTATTGAAGAAACACGGAAATGCACGCACATAACACCAATGTGGAATGCACTAAATCCAGATTATCATTAGATAGATCGTATCATATTTTGTCCAAAATACCTCAAATTCTAACTTTTAAAAGGAATTGGTTTGTGGTGCATTTTCATTGACCGTGAGTATAATATACAACTTGTATTGATGTTTTTATGCCAAGTTTATGTGAGTATAATATACATAATTAAAACTTGTATTGATTTTTTTATGCCAAGTTTATGTGAATAATATACATAAATAAAACTCGTATTGATATTTTTATGCCAAGTGTATGTGAGTATAATATGTATAATTAAAACTTGTATTGATGTTTTTATGCCAAGTTTATGTCAGATATTTTATCAGGCCTATTCTAATTTAGGTCTATTTTGTGTATTTTTTTTTAATCCAGGGCCAGGAATGTTCATTCCATGACTTTTTTTGTTTTAGTGTACTGTAAAAACAAACTAATTCTTGGCATTTTAAACACACTTTTATATAACTTGGTACTGCCAGTGTCAAGCTTGCTTGGAAAAGGGTATATAAAACCTACTACTTTGTGTGATAGTAAGAGAGAAAAACCCAAAATGATCATAATTTGAGCATGAATTTGGGTATTGTCATGTTTCATTATTTATTACGGAACATCAAAGCAGAAAGTGTCTTAAAGGAGGTGTTTGATAACCTAATAACATATATTTAAAGGATGTATGCTGCAATTTGAGATAAAATTTTAAAGGGGCACACGGCATTCTTGACATTTTTTTTTTAACTCAAGGCTTCCCACAAGTAGTTATATAGCCATAACTTGTATATGTACAAACCAGTAATAATAATTATGTGAATAGTTCAAGCAATTGTTTTTGCATATTACAAATTGTTGTGATATTGCACAAATAATATATGTATACATATGGTAGAATAATGGGGAATGGTGAAAAGTACAAACTGTATTACCTTTATTTCATAACATGCAAAACAAAGTTAAAATACTACTGGACTATTAAAATGAGATACAACTTTTACAATGTTTGGTAACTAGTTCAATATTGCAGTGTGTCCCTCTAAGGCATCTGTGTAAATATAAATATAATATTGTTCATCCTTTAACTATGATGATGTAAACTATACTGACAGTTTATATACTCTGTTTACGTGACTTTGTTATATTCGTATATTGTATATATGTTCTGAATGACGATGTACTTTGTACGTCTAAATAAAATATCTGTTCTGTTCTGTTCCGTAATTTATTTGTACGGGTATGTTTAGTCTGGCATTGTTAATTATTAACAATTAGATATGCATACAGTCCCCTAGGGTTTTAATATTGTGTAGACAACAATGAATATAAAATATAGGGAATATTCAGATTTTTTTATGAAATATGTACATCATTTGATGAAATGCAAGTCATTTTTGTCAAATAAAATCTGAATTTTCCCTATATTCTATATACTCCATACATTTAAAGTAGCTATCCCGCCAAAAATCAGGCACATTTTACGTCATATGAACACCATTTCTAAACCTACTGACGATGAGGTATATATAACTTACATATCTTGAGAATCTAAACGCTATAGACACAATATAAATGGCTTTAACCACCCAGGCTAAACCTCGAAACTGAAGCTTCGAATTAAGAGTTACTCATAATTAATTTTACGCATCTATTATATTCAAACTTGGATATTTTTAGAACTCGTTAATAAACCTTTAATTTCAATCGGCTCATATACATTATTATATGACCACCTGGATAGAGTTTTGATAAACGGTTTTGTAGTGCAATTTTGCCGTTATTTGGTGGGTTAGTTTCTTTAATTCTATTATTGTAATGTGCTTTAAAGGGAGTACAACAGGATTTATATTTTTTTTTTTAAGTTTCAAATACATTATTGCTGTAATGATGTTCAAAATATAAACTAAATGAGCCTTAAACCACCAAAAGAAATTACACATATTATCATATCAAATGGAAGACCCGAAGAAGGTATTTCCTAACTATGGTTATGCGCCAGGGTTAGCTATTTCAATCTTGGCAGTAAAGAAAATCTGAATGCATTGGAACGACAGTGTCATTTGTAGATAGCGTCGTGGTGATAAGCGCGACAGCTATTTATAACTTGGGGATTCCTCTGTGGTCTGATGACTAGATGTAATTTAAAATATTAAAATATTGCGCTTTAGGAAACTCAAAGCCTGGTGTACCCATTTAAACAACTACATGTATGCAGTAAACATATTTTGATAAATAATTCATATACAATTGTTTTAAAACCTTTTTTAGTGTCATCTATTTCATTAGACCTTAACCATGCAGATGATGATGATGATTAGAGGTGATATTGTATATGCATACACATAAGGGGGCATCATCCAACATGCACTAAAAAGAGGAATTTATATGGAATTGTTTAAAATTAACCTAGAGGTGTTACTTCTATGTAATATATATATATATAGAGAATATTATTATTATATGCTTTTGCTCTATTTGTTATTGTCTCATAAAGCAAAATTGTTTACTGGACACCCCTTTATCATATCTGTTTAATAAATATATATATACTACTCAACTTTTATAATCGGTCACCCAGGTTTTTTGAAAATAACACGAATACTAAAAGCTGGAAATCACCGAAACACATACCAATATTTTATTCAGTTTATCAACAAGGTTTTAGTCCAATCAAGGCACATTAACTTTTATAAATCGCTAGCGATATTTGTTAAACGACGCCAGATAAAATTTCAAATGAAAATATGAATTATTAAAAAATATATAATTCTTTGAAAAGTGACAGATTATAAAAGTTGAGTAGCGTAGTGTGTGGTGCGTGTTCATAATGGGATATGTTTATTCTGTTGTATTATATGATTTGTTTGTCTCTGTAATTTAAAAACTATCATCAATTTTACATTGGATTTTTGTGTTTGTTTTTGTAATCATACTGCTTCAATGATTGGTTACCATACTTCTATTTGATAAAGAATTTTTGAAAGAATATTTGCACAACTTATGATTAACTGAATGTTTTTAAAAAATTTAAAATGGATATATTGTGACATGTTAAGATGTAGGGCCCTAAAATGAGCCGAGAAAAAGTGCCTGTGGCAGAAAACAAAACAAGAGGTCAATGACCTTGAAGCTCTACTGATAGATTTTGATAGCTAGGTGATCAGCATTCCTGTGAAGTTTCATAAAAAAATGTAAAGTAGTTTCAGAGGAGTAGTCACTACAAGTTGAAGTTTTTACTATATAACTCTAGGTAAACAAAGATGGCCACTGGCAGCCATGTTTAATGTCGAATCAAAATAATTTTCGACAAGGATCAACATCTTGTCATGCTGATCATTTCAGGAAAAGTCCCATATCAATATCACTTACAGTTTTCAAGAAGTAGTCGCTACAAACTTATTTTTTAAAAATCTATTTTTAGCTTTGGTGGCCATCTTGAATTTCTGGCCGATCTGAAATTTTGCTAGGATCAATAACACATCAAGAGCAACATTCCTGTAAAGTTTCATGAAAATCCGCTAAGTAGTTTCAGAGGAGTAGTCGCTACAAATTTTTACTATATAACTCTATGTAAACAAAGATGGCCGCTGGCAGCAATGTTTAACGTCGAATCAAAACAATTTTTGACAACGACCAACATCATGTCATGCTGATCATTTTAGAAAAAGTCCCATATCAATATCACTTATAGTTTTCAAGAAGTAGTCGCTACAAACTTGTATTTTAAAAATCTATTTTTAGCTTTGATGGCCATCTTGGATTTCACATCAACATGAATTTTTGCTAGGATCTACTAGACTTCATGGGCAACATTTCTGTAAAGTTTCATGAATATCCATCCAGTAGTTTCAGAGGAGTAGTCGCTACAAATAAAACTTTACGGACAGACAGACAGACAGATCGACGACGCACCACGGCATAAGCTCTGCTGATCTCTGATCAGAAGAGCTAAAAATGGTCATTTGCCGATGTCTAGAGGATATGTAACAGAAAACGAAAGCTCACCTTCTGTACTGATGGCGTTGTCTAGAGAATATCCAGGATGACCTTGAGCCACTATTTGGCGCAAACGAATGCCATGCCTTGGGTCAAAGGGGTGGCTCGTCTCCGGTGTCTCCGTTCTGTATAAAGTTAACATATACTGTGTTTGATTTACATATTTAAGAAATAATTGTTTGATTTATAGATTTAACAATATGTGCGTTTGATTTATAAATTAAAGAAATAATTGTGCATGATTTATTAAACTACATTAATTGTTGTTAACTATCTTTTTGTATTTGTATATTACTTGTATTTATATTTTTATGATCTCTCTCTCGAAAAATAACAGTTAGAAATTGCTGAAGAAATACTATTTACATATCTAACATTCTATATAATTGTTTCAATTTTTTCTTAATATTAAAATAGTAATTTCACTATTAACAACACAATTTTAGTAAAAATTCCAGTACTTTGCTTCTGAGCTCACCTAGGTCGAAGGCTCAAACGTTAGCTACTGGGATCACTCTTCGTTCGTCGTTCATCTCCTAAGAAACTGCTTGTTCAATATGGATCAAACTTCATATAGATTATCCTTAGGTCAATGGTTTTCAAATTAGTTTCAGTTAAGTAAATTTGACATCCAAGATGGCCAACGTTACTATAAAAAATTGAAATTTTCTCAAAAACCACTGTCCAGATTTTGACAGTTTCTCTTGTTTAATGATTGCCAACCTCTTGACTTTCAAGTTTGTTCAAATGAAGTCCCTGGGGTAAAAAACTGGACATGCCACAGCCGTCCAAAGTTTGTATATATGGATGTTGCTTGGTTTACATTGACATATAAGGAATGATTTCAAACATCTCCTTCTCTGAAACCACAAGGCACAGAGTGGGCATATATCACATGTAGCACAAGCTTATCTACATATAAGCATCTCCTTCTCTGAAACCACAAGGCACACAGTGGGCATACATCACATGTAGCATAAGCTTATCTACATATAAGGAATGATTTCAAACATCTCCTTCTCTGAAACCACAAAGCACAGAGTGGGCATATAACACATGTAGCATAAGCTTATCTACATATAAGGAATGATTTCAAACATCTCCTTCTCTGAAACCACAAGGCACAGAGTGGGCATATATCACATGTAGCTTAAGCTTATCTACATATAAGGAATGACTTCAAACATCTCCTCTGAAACCACAAGGCACAGAGTGGGCATATATCACATGTAGCATAAGCTTATCTACAAATAAGGAATGACTTCAAACATCTCCTTCTCTGAAACCACAAAGCACAGAGTGGGCATATATCACATGTAGCATAAGCTTATCTACATATAAGGAATGATTTCAAACATCTCCTTCTCTGAAACCACAAGGCACAGAGTGGGCATATATCACATGTATCATAAGCTTATCTACACATAAGGAATGACTTCAAACACTCTGAAACCACAAGGCACAGAGTGGGCATATATCACATGTAGCATCAGCTTATCTACATATAAGGAATGATTTAAAACATCTCCTTCTCTGAAACCACAAGGCACAGAGTGGGCATATATCACATGTAGCATAAGCTTATCTACATATAAAGAATGATTTCAAACATCTCCTTCTCTGAAACCACAAGGCACAGAGTGGGCATATATCACATGTATCATAAGCTTATCTACACATAAGGAATGACTTCAAACATTCTGAAACCACAAGGCACAGAGTGGGCATATATCACATGTAGCTTAAGCTTATCTACATATAAGGAATAATTTCAAACATCTCCTTCTCTGAAACCACAAGGCACAGAGTGGGCATATATCACATGTAGCTTAAGCTTATCTACATATAAGGAATGATTTCAAACATCTCCTTATCTGAAACCACAAGGCACAGAGTGGGCATATATCACATGTAGCTTAAGCTTATCTTCCTCTACCAAGTTTGTTCAAATGGTGAACCAAGGGTCAAATCTGGCCTTATCCCATGGGTCATTTTTGCATAGAGTTATATAGGGAAATATTTTTAAAAAATAATCTGCAGCTACAAGAGATAGAGGTCTAGTATTTTGCATGACGTAGCACAGGATTATGGTCTTCTACAAAGTTTGTTTGAATGGTGGTCCTGTGCTCAATTTAACCCTGCTCAAGGGTTTTGTATAAGACTTATAAGGGAAAAAATTGAAGTGTCCATAGTGGACAAGGGCATAAGGTGAACGATTTAGTGCCATTTGTTTTGTTAAATTGTTCCTGGCACTTCTGCATATCTGAGGAAATTGTCCTGAAGGATGGTTGTTAATGCCTTCTGTATAGAGTTTTTCAGAGCGGTAGTAAAACGTCTCCCCGTGTTTGCAATCAGAACTGTTATTCATTCCGATCTTTGGAGATCGTTCTTATAACAGATATCGGTGGTACATTCTCAAATTGTTTTCTTACTTTCATTTCGAAAAGGTAGTTGCACTACTGCAGCCTTTAAAGGCTCTGAGTATTGTTAAATCACCCTTAGGATATGTTGTCTGCTTTTTAATCTAGTATTTCGACTGTTACTTGTGGTACGCAGGCTTCATAACCGCTGCTCCCAATTAAATTCCTTTATGTTTATTTCGCCCAATAATTTCTCGTTTAGGGCAAAGCATTGTGTTAGAAACTGTGACAATACGCCGCTGGCCATGGAATGGTATGAAAATACTACATTTCAGGTTCCATGTTCACCATCATATGCATACCATCTAGGGGATGGCTCAAAATGTCGTACTATTGGCATTTTAAATATCGAGTTCTGCTCAACCCAGGGCTAAAGGGCATGAATGGTAGCTAGCATTTTTCACTACCATATGCATTCATGTACAGTCTCAATCAAACCGAGACTGCAATATTGTTTTATATTTTTCGTGTTCGGCGATTTCCAAATTTCTCCTTTCATACTCTTTCTGTCTGTAGGTAATATATGATTCTATTAGTTTCTTGACAATACAAGTATACAGTAAGGTGTGAATGAGTGCTATTGAAAGATTGAATACAAATACTGCATGTGCTGTAAATATTGCACAATTATTTAATCAGGAAATATAGAGAAGAAATGTGCACTAGAGACTTGCATAATGCAACACTTGATATACTTCACATACAACTTCCGTTATTTCACTGACATGTATTTTTGACAGCTGTCATTCTTACAGTGCATGTAAAGTTCCTTTAAAGGGACACAAGGCATTCTTGAAGGTTTTATCAGTCATTAAAAGTATTAATCCAGTATCATTTTGACTTTAAACTTGCTTGCATATAATTAAATAAAAGTTTGAGTTTTCATTTTTATTTTACCGTAGGTTTAAATACATTATTGTGCAATATAATCACCACTTAGTAATATGCAAAAACAGTTTGCTTTAAACTATTCTTATACTTAATATTAGTGATTTAACAAATGCTAGTTATGTGAAAAACTAACATGCCGTGAGTTTTTCAAAAATCAACATTGCCGTGTGTCCCTTTAATATTGGTGTTTTAACAAATGCTGGTTATGTGAAAAACTAATATGCCGTGAGTTTTTCAAAAATCAACATTGTCGTGTGTCCCTTTAATATTGGTGTTTTAACAAAGTGATGCACATTTGGCATAATACATTTCTTTTGCACAGAAATACTGCTGTTGTTTGTTATTATTCCAAAGTTTATATATTTTCTTAGATACATATTAAAACTTGAGGATGAAACTTTAAGATAAGCAGATCTAGGGACCTATAATAAGGTCACTGCATTGCCAGATAAATATTCAGAATTGCATTTTTTATGTGATACAGGAGAGTGCTTTTTCTCTTGGATCTTGGATCACAGGTTACATGCACAAGTTCTTCCACATATTAATATTGCTTCTTATGCAAGTAGCAGATCTCTTGGATCACATAACATAGGTTTATTCAGGAGAGAACCAGTTATGTGGGTAGCAGTTCTCTTGAATCACATAACGCAATGTGATCCAGGAGAGAACCAGTTCTGTGAGTAGCAGTTCTCTTGTATCATAACGTGATCCAGGAGAGAACCAGTTCTGTGAGTAGCAGTTCTCTTGGATCACATAACATAGGGTTATCCAGGAGAGAATCAGTTCTGTGAGTAGCAGTTCTCTTGGATCATAACGTGATCCAGGAGAGAACCAGTTCTGTGGGTAGCAGTTCTGGATCACATAACGTGATCCAGGAGAAAACCAGTTCTGTGAGTAGCAGTTCTCTTGAATCACATAACATAGCGTGATCCAGGAGAGAACCAGTTCTGTGAGTAGCAGTTCTCTTGGATCACTTAACATGATCCAGGAGATAACCAGTTCTGTGAGTATCAGTTCTCTTGGATCTCGGATCACATAACATGATCCAGGAGAGAACCAGTGCTGCGAGTAGCAGTTCTCTTGGATCATGTATTACATACCATAATGTGATCCAGGAGAGAAGCAGTTCTCTTGAATCACAGATCAAAAAACATAATGTGATCCAGGAGAGAACCAGTTCAATATTGTTTTAATGGTAGTCACAGTCATTGCAATTGACACAAAAGCCTAGAGGAGCTGTGCACACATAAGATACGACCATGCAACATGTTTTTAGCCACCTAATAAAAGCTGCATTTTACACTGTGTCCAAAAACATTAGAACCCATTGTCACATAACTCCCCATTTATTAGCCCAGACAGACTAAATGATTCCTTTATAGTCCCGACTTCTTCAAAACTGGGGTATAATAAGGTACATGGGCTAGAAATATCTGCAGCCAGACCGAGGCTCAAACCCGGGACCTTTGGGCTGTGGTTTCATTGCTTTACCAACTGAGACAACTGGCAGGATAATGAAACATCAATCTGCTCTGTTAGATATCTATGAACCATGACATACTGCCCTTACAAATTGGAATCTTCCTCGAATTTCACAAGGCAGAGAATCGCTTAGAATGAGACTCGGAGTTTTCTAGTCACGGTCCTGCCATGATCGCCAAATGTCATAAGACCGGAAAAATGTACAGCCGGACCACTGAGCTAACTGGCTGGACAATGCTACATCAGTCTACCTGTTACATATCTATGAACAGTGACAATAAAACAGATAAGGCAACAAACAAGTCTAGTAGAAATTCACAAAACAATTCATTTATCAGATTATTTGTTAAATGACAAATATTTTCATCAGCATAACGCAATACACTTGAAATTTTATTTAAAAAAAACATTTCCACATCTTGCAATTGTTTGAATCTTGAAGACTCATATTTTCTTTCCATACAAAACTTAAATCAATTTGTTATAAGTTTAAAAGAGACCATTATTTTGTTAAAAAATAAGCATTAGTTATAGAACCTGGCTCTATGTTATTGCCCTATGATGTCGACGACATGTGTACAAGTTCTAATCCATTATGGATTATTATTATTATTACACAATTATTACACATTAGGTGATGTAGGTTCCGAGATACAAGCTTACATACAAAACGTTAATCAAATTTGGTTAAGTATAAAAGTGGCCATAATTGTTTTAAATAAATGAGTTATAGAACCTGGCTCTATGATGTTGGCTAATGGTGAATCAGAGGTGTGAAGTATGTAATGTTTCCGAGATACATGTACAAGCGTGACACAGAAATATATGTCTTTAAGGCATAACAATCATGTAACAATCAACCTAAAATCAATCAATCATGTAGGTGGAAATAAAAATGAGATTGTAGCTGTATATGTTTTATGTAAATTTGGTGAGTAGAAATCATGGAAAGATGAAATTATTAGTTGTTCAACAAGTAATCTGCCGATTAACACACCACAGTATTTGTCCTTAATATAGCATTTTTCAATAAAACAAGGACCATCATTCTGTTATAAATAATCTGATCTAGCCGATTTCCATCAATATCAACAATCTTACCAAGTTTGGTAAACAATAAACCAGTTTAATTGTGTTATATATCATGATGTACCTATTACATTGTCCAGTTGTATCTTACTTTCAACTCTGCTGCATATAGTTCCTCAATATTTTCCATAAAATGTATCTCTACATGTATAATTGTATTAGTTGTATTATGGACCAGAGGCCTCTATTACTGAACAAACATTTGTCCTTGTCATTGTCATTGTAAAGATCAAATACAAAATGAAGATGTTCACAAGACACAATATGGAATTGTTCAATAAATCAGACTATAACTCTGATGTTATAATATCATCTAGCTGGTTTTTCAGACTTGTCCGAGTTTTCATCAATATCAACAATCTGGTCAAGTTTGGAAAAGATCGAATACAAATGAAGTGTTCACAAAGCAGAAAATGGTATTTTATAATAAAAGAAGGGCCACAACTTGTGTTACTAATCTGATCTGGCTGGTTTACAAATTGTCTGAGACTGATATAAAGTCACTGACAGAGTTTGGTTTAGACCAAATTAAAAATGAAGTCGCTATTGTGTTCACAAGGCAAACTTTAACAGATGGAGAAGCGGACGACGGACAACTCGCAATCCTATATGCACTGTTGGTCGAACAGTTGAGCTAAAAAATAAACACATACTTTTTTTGTTTTGTCGTGTTTGGCAACACTGTTCACAATATGCCAATGATTATGTATGTGCATATAAATACAAATCAATTCTCACAAGCTGTTCATCACCTAGGGACATGATGATGAACTCGTCAAATACTTCATTGTGACAAGTTTCAAAAACATCTATTAAACGAGTCAGCTAGAGTTTTCTTAAGTTGATAAATGTTGTATTCCATGTTTCCTACTGACTGTTAATGGACTGGAAATGATCATAAATCTTCAAGAACATTTTATATTATAAAATTCAAGGGTGGTATCAGCAATTCATTCTAAAATTTACAAAACATTATTTAGTGCTCTAAGATTCATATGCAAAAAGAAGGATTTATTTCTCCAGGATATGTGCAAATCTGATATAAACCAATTTACTCGTGCCTTGCACCCTTTTGTATATCTGATTTACACCTTTCCCGGAAATAATAAACATCCATTGAAGTCTATACACTGAAGCCTACTGTATTTGGTAAAGAATGAAAAGAACTATACAGTTGTTACATGACAGACTTTAATTTCATTGTATTGAACACATAATAATGCACCAATTTTGTAGAGAAAACATGCAACACAGTCATTAGGCCAGGTAAATAACAGAGTCATTAGACCAGGTAAATTAACATTTTCATTCGAATCTCCACCCACACCTCTGAAATCAGTCCAAAATATTTGATTTGGCAAAAACTGATTAAATTTCGAAGTATTCAAAATAACCCATGAACAGAAAGTGGTTGATTTACTTGCAACTACATAATAATAAAATACCTATGAATGTACAAGAATGTTTTCTGTGAATGAATTTCATGTTTAAAGGGGCACAGGACAATGAAGACAAACATTATGTGGTCAGAGTATTAACTTTCATCCAACCCCTTCTCCAAGAAACGAAAACGGGGTTGGCTAGGGTATGAAATAAAACCTTAATTTCGGCTTAACAAGTTTGCCTATTGTAAAATGAAACCATTTTATAGGTCATTTTAAACAGATAATCAAATTTCTTTAGTAAAAAATGAAACATGTTTTATTGTTGAAATATCTGTTATAAAATCCTGCTATTTTAAGCTTTCCCATCGCTTAATGGAATTAAGGCGGGACCACGTAATGTATCCAGGTTACTGTGTCCCTTTAAGGTAAAATTTCAATACAATTCTTGCATCCACACGGTATAGTTCTAGTCTGGACAACAATTTTACATTATTTTACTTCTCCCTATTATCAAGCACCCTTTTGGAGAGAATATAAGAACATTTTATGGGTACTGATTGAAAATTCCAACCAGAGGTTCTGCCAAGGTTCTGATTGAAACATTTATTTTATGAATCCGTCACCCATAATTATTTTTCTTGCATACAATGGACACCACCTTCAATCAGGGTTTGTAAATAAATGTCATGAAATTGTTGACATAACCATAAAGCGACAATTGTAAACAAACATCAAGTAACTGTTGACAGAAGTTTACCACTTTATTGTCGAGGCGTGTAGGTCAAGCTAAATGATGAAATAGTTGCATTTACCATTAAAATATAACACTTACTTTTTACTACAATAATTACTTTTTTTAAATTCCAAAACAACTTCCAACTTAAACAGTGACATTTTAATGTAAAGGATATTATTGTAGAATGCATACACATTGCCATTGCTGATACCTGAGACAAGTTTTCTTTGATTTCCATGTAAGACATCAGCCTTTAGCCATGGGAATTCAACCATTGTGGAGATGAGCATTCAACCATAGTGGAGTGCAATCCATACATGAGCACTATACCACAAGCATTGTGTATTTGATGCACATGGAGAGCAGATGCAGTGTGAAGCAAATTTTCATAATGTCATTTTACATCTGTTGAATAGTTTGTATCTTTTAATCAAGAAATCTTGAATTTATCATATATAGAAAATTATTCACCATAACATGATGCACTGACAGTGTACCTAAACCAAAATATTCACCCTGGTTTCCTTTCCAATCCTGGATTAGCCGATACCTTGCTAAAAAGGTAAAGTTTAAAGTGCTAAAAACAATCATTATAATAAACCATTTTACGCACTCGACTCCCTATCCAAATCTGCATTAGCTGGTTCCCTGTTTTAATAATTAGCTCCTTGTTATAGCAATGAACACCAAATGCTGCAAGGTTGAAAGGTTGTACCTGTATTGCAACTATACATCCTGGTTCCCTCACCAGATCCTGCATAAGCTGGTTCCCTTTACAAATGCCACAGAGGTTGTATCTGCACTTCAAGTTTACATACATTTTAGTTCCCTCACCAGATCCTTCATATGCTGGTTCCCGTTTCTATCAATGGACAGACATACTCGGGTTCTCTTCCCAAATCCTGCATTAATTGGATCCCTGTACTAAAAAAGTTCACATATCCTGGGGTTCTCTTCTCAAATCCTGTGTTAGCTGGTCCCATTTGTTTCTGGTGTAAACAGGGAGCACAGTCCTATATCTTTGTGTTCTATCTCATCCAAGGTCGGCTGTTTGGGTTTGGTATGTCGGAACAGGTTTGGTAAACTTTTATAATGGATCTCTCGTCTGAACATTTCTCCGACATTTTTCTGGGGGAAAAGATGTAAAGTTTAAAGTCATGTATAAAATATTCATATTATTTGCTAACAAATCATAAAAAAAAACTAATATTAACAAGAGTTCCCATTTAAAAACAATTTTTGAAAACCTATATTGGACAGCTAAGCAAAAGGGTTTTAGTTAAGCGCAACTACACATGCCATCATGTTTATGGTGTATTTTTAGCCTATGTGGCTATCTTTGATTATGCAGGAAGTTTAAATTGTTTAGGCCTATCTAGATATCATGACATCTTAATATCATATGTAATGTTATTGTCAAGTGTCATGAACATGTCATAAGTAGGAGGGCAGTGATCCTTGGGAAAGTGTCCACTAAGCCACATTGGCAATAACTTTGCTATGTACACGTCAATATTACTCATTGACAAACTCATCCAAGATCTTATTAAAACAAACCTTTATATCAAGTTTGGTAAAAATCCAAGTGTTTAGACAAAATGAATGAATGGTGTTTTACGGCACGTCGACACATAAAAAGGGCATATTGTGCGCAAAAACCGACGAAAGATGAAGAAATTAAGTAGTAATTAAAAATTTATGTAAATGTATCAAGATAAAACTATCAAAAAATAAGGGATGATATGGTAGTAATATAAACTATATGTATAAATCAACAAATGCCCGTCAACGGGTATATAAACAAGTAAATATATACAAGAACACATTATAATGATTTATATAGCCTGATTTCTTTGAGGAAATCTAAAACAAGACTAAAATCTATAGTATCAAATAACTCTTTCATAGTATTAACATTGTAGTACCTTTGGCGCATAGGATCAAAGTCTACACATTCCAACAAGATGTGTTTGTCCTTTAACAGTGCAAAGCAGGGTATACATTCTGGTAATTGCTCACCTTGTAATAAATATGAATGAGTATAACGTGTATGCACTATCCTGCACCGGGCTAGGACAACTTCTTCTCGACGAAATTGTTCTACTAGAAGAATGCCATTCTCCAAGTAACGGTTTAATTGAATGGAGTTTATTGTTAACTGACAAATCCCAAGCGACTTGCCAAGAGTTACGAATAAATGTTTTAATACAACTTTTAAAATCAGTATAAGGTAATTTAGCATTAGATATTATGTAAACCTAATGCTGCTTTAGTAGCACTATCAGCTCTATCATTACCACATATTCCTACATGGCTTGGAAGCCAGCAGAAAATAATGTTTAGACAGATCATAAGTTAAAATTTCCGATAATTCTGTCATATTATCGAGGCTAATAACTCTATAACAAAAACGTAATTTTTTCTCAAAGTCCAACACTTGATGTATTATTGACACAAACCTTCAACACCTTTGATCAATGTGATAACATGTTATGAATATAAAAACAAAGCAACTTACACCAATCAACTCAGCTACAAGTTTCTTGTATGCCTCCTTTTTCTTCTTCTCTCCCAACTTCTGAGGTCCATTAGCACCAAGAAACTTGTCGTCAAATGACTAGAATGACAGGAAACAGTGTTGACCGGTCGGTATATATATTGGCAGAGTGATGTGCCTATTGCCATAATGTGCTTATATTGAAAGTTCGATGAAGAAAAATAAAGGAATGAAAGTTGCAGACAAATAGATTTTTGTGTGACCAAAATTTGCTTCCCGGATGAGACTATGACTTACCTTTACGTATTCTGGTAAACGTGGTCACATGACAATTATCATGATGTGTATATACTGCTGGTAAGCGTGGTCACATGACAATGATCATGATGGGTATATACTGAATGTTTGATGAAGTCGAGATATAAAGAAATGACAGTTCAAGTGACGACGGACAACAACGCAAGATGACAGACAAAGCCATCCCCCTGTTTAGCCAAGCTACGCAGATGACAAAAAAACAAAGGAGCTGCCTTCTGATGTATCTTACCAAACTTACGGATACAATTATTTATCAAACTGAAAAATGTTGAAGACAAACATTATGGGAGATTTACTACAAAGTCGTTATTATAAAATGAATCTATTTCTCGTCTGCTGCATATTAGTAATATATGCCTAACATTAACAGTGACATAGACAGGGCTATTATGGCTGTTTGTATAATGTGTTACCTTTAAAGCAACGTCCGTACAGTTTGGTATTTCAAACATGACGAAACAAATCTCTGCAAATTGTGGTCGCTGAAAGAAGAAAAAAGACAAGAATACTAGTAAAATGGTTTTGCATTTGAAACAACCTTGAATACTTGAAGATTATCACATTTAGCATAGTCCTGGCAATAAGGAGTGACTTGCCTCATGAAGCACGGACAAAATGCTCATCAGTAATTCAAAAGAATACAGACCCAATCCTAGTAATAAGAACTGAAAGAAATGTCCACTCGTCTAAATTCATCTGTCTCTTGCCATGGCGAAGGGGCAGGCCAGATTTTACCGGTAAGTAGGGAATGTCAAGTTGTTATGTTGTGTTTGTGGATGAAAGAACTGACTATAGTCATGATATAACTATCTCCCTCCTAAGGTAGCAGAGATAATGAGCCAATTATTCGTAAGAATACAGGTTAAGTCCTAGGAATAAGGGCTGGCAAGTCTTATAAACATGAACACATTTATTACCAGCAATTCATAAGCTTGCAGACCAAGTTCTAGCAATAGGGACTGGCTTCCCTTCTACATATGAACACATTTATTATCAGTAATTCATAAGCTTGCAGACCCAGTCCTAGCAATAGGGACTGGCTCGTCTTATACGCATGAACACATTTATTACCAGTAATTCATAAGCTTGCAGACCACGTCCTAGCAATAAGGACTGGCTTCCCTTCTACACATGAACACATTTATTATCAGTAATTCATAAGCTTGCAGACGCAGTCCTAGCAATAGGGACTGGCTCGTCTTATACACATGAACACATTTATTACCAGTAATTCATAAGCTTGCAGACCAAGTCCTAGCAATAGGGACTGGCTCGTCTTATACACATAAACCACATTTATTACCAGTAATTCATAAGCTTGCAGACCCAGTCCTAGCAATAGGGACTGGCTTGCCTTATACACATGAACACATTTATCACCAGTAATTCATAAGCTTGCAGACCCAGTCCTAGCAATAAGGACTGGCTCGTCTTATACACATGAACACATTTATTACCAGTAACTCATAAGCTTGCAGACCCAGTCCTAGCAATAGGGACTGGCTTCCCTTCTACACATGAACACATTTATCACCAGTAATTCATAAGCTTGCAGACCAAGTCCTAGCAACAGGGACTGGCTTGCCTTATACACATGAACACATTTATTACCAGTAATTCATAAGCCTGTAGACCCAGTCCTAGCAATAAGGACTGGCTCGCCTCATGTGCCCCGTGCAGTTGTAATGACGATAGTATCCTCGTGTAGAAATGATTGGCCGCAGCACTTGATAATTTGTTGTCTTTCAGAAGCTATAAACACAACAGAATAAGTACCATTTTTAACAGTTATTAAGAAAATATATTCTATAAATATTAACACAATGCTGCAGAATGCTGCTGTTATGATTATTTGACTTCAAGCACAGGTACACACCATGAAATCCTGCTTAACCATAAACTCAAGCTCCGATATAAAATTTGAATCCTGCTGAAAGCATATATGTGTATTTGCAATCCTCCCTGACCTTTTTAACTCGTAAACTCAATTTTGAGAGTCAACCTTTAAGCCCTGATTAACCATTTACATAAAATTCATTTTGACCAGTTAAGCAGAAAGGAACACCAAAGTAAATATCAAAATAAAGTTGATTGCAGATCATCAGAGTGATACATACCTGTTTGAGTAGCGGGTAACACAGACCTATGCACCGGTTACACACCGGTGTATCATTCCACAGAAGCCCATCTAGCACACACAACACCAGAGATTCACAGATTGTCTGCAAATATTACCATATATCAAAATTTGAGGAAAATTGTAAGAACACCAGACGTTCACAGACTGTCTGCAAAATATACTACTCAAAATTTGCTAAGGATCACTTTTATTCTTCCATATAATTTTATTAGAAATTAATTCACAATATCGATATTAATTTCATTGATACTTCAACAATTCCACAATTTAAATCAAGTCATGAGATCACATGACCATACACTACCCTAAATAACTTCATGTAAAATAGAAATAATGCTATTTATTTCAGCAAGAAATTAAGACAGCAAAAAAGTGATCCTTAGCAAATTTTGAGTAGTATACAAAACATTAAAACTACAGAAAAAATATTGTTAGAACATCATAGGTTCACAGATTGCCTGCAAATATACCATATATCAATTACGAAGAAAAATGTTGTTAGAAAATCAGAGGTGCACACATTGTCTGCAAATCTAACATGGTTTATTAAAATATGCAATGCTGATTCGTTATTGGGGAGGTATTAAATTTGCTATCAATAGACATCACATATATCAACTGTTCAGACGTTACTTTAAATGGAAGAAAACAGGTTAACAGTTAAGACGTCATTTTAAACATCAGATCAAGATGCAAAACAAAAATACAAATAAGTGTTATTTAATACAATGGTACGTTCAAACAACACATTTTAACACGATAAAGCTGCATATTCTGTTTGTTAGATGTTGAGAGATGGTAAAAAACTATAAGTTGTGAGAATTTATTTGTACGAGGCCTGTCAGGAAGTTCTGTGACTGCTTTCATAAACAGAATAGTTTCCATCATAGCGCTTTTAGTTTTCTGTAAATGAATTTTCAACCCCTTCTGAATGTTACCTTTGAGGTTCACTATATTTGGATTTCCCACGTGTCATAAAGACATTGCTATAGCAACCCATGTTCGGTATAACGGAGCACTTTAGAAATTGTAAAATGTTGCGTATGTTTCACTTGAAGTAGTTCTTTATTGTTTTCATATTTGGTGCCAAATACTCGTGAAAATTGGTCTGACGTCATTTCAATGTCAAACGAAAGCACGGACAAAAGTATGAGGCATTTTGATAACTTTTGAAGACGCGATGTACTTTTAAAGTACAGGTGCAATTTGTTACTAACAAGATCTAGCTGTTTTTCGAACTTGTCCAAGATTTCATTGAAATACCTAGCTTTGCACAACTAGTCATCATACTGAGGCTTCCTGCCAAATTATGGAGAAATCCAACAAGCCATCTAGGAGGAGTAGCGTTGACAAGAAATTTAAAGTAAAAATGTCAAAGGGCCATAACTCTGTCATCAATCAGCGAACTGGAACAAAAGCGCGATATGCACAACTAGACATTTTACGGATGCTTCCTGCAAAGTTTCGTCGAGATCTAACAAGGCATTTAGGAGGAGTAGCGCTGACAAGAAAATAAAACAGTAAAAATGTCAAGGGGCCTTAACTCCATCAAAAATCAACGAACCGGAAATAAAACACAAAAATATTTTAAAAACAAGAGGTCAATGACCTTGAAGCTCTACTGATTGATTTTGATTTCAGGAAGTAGTCGCTACAGACTTGTTTTTTGAAAATCAATTTTAACTGTGGTGGCCATCTTGAATTTCCGGCTGACCTGAAATTTTGCTAGGATCAATAAGACATTAAGAGCAACATTCCTGTGAAGTTTCATGAAAATCTGTCAGGTGGTTTCAGAGGAGTAGTCAATACAAGTTTTCATTATATAACTCTATGTTAACAAAGATGGCCGCTGGCAGCCATGTTTAACGTCAAATCAAAACGATTTTCGACAAGGACCAACATCATGTCATACTGATCATTTTAGAAAAAGTCCCATATCAATATCTCTTAGTTTTGAAAAAAGTCACTACAAACTTATTTATTTTAAATCTATTTTTAGCTGTGGCGGCCATCTTGAATTTCCGGCCAACCTGAAATTTTTCTAGGATCAACTAGACATCAAGAGCAACATTCCTGTGAAGTTTCATGAACATCCGTCGAGTAGTTTCAGAGGAGTAGTCGCTACAAGTTTTTACTATATAACTCTATGTAACCAAAGATGGCCACTGGCAGCCATGTTTAACGTCAAATCAAAATAATTTTCCATAAGGATCAACATCATGTCATGCTGATCATTTTAGAAAAAGTCCCATATCAATATCACTTATAGTTTTCAAGAAGTAGTCGCTACAAACTTATTTTTTAAAAATCTATTTTTAGCTGTGGCGGCCATCTTGAATTTCTGGCCAACCTGAAATTTTTCTAGGATCAATAAGACATCAAGAGCAACATTCCTGTAAAGTTTCATGACAATCCGCCAAGTAGTTTCAGAGGAGTAGTCGCTACAAGTTTTTTTCTATATAACTTTATGTAAACAAAGATGGCCGCTGGCAGCCATGTTTAACGTTGAATCAAAACGATTTTTGACAAGGATCAACATCATGTCATGCTGATCATTAAAGAAAAAGTCCCATATCAATATCACTTATAGTTTCAAGAAGAAGTCGCTACAAACTTGTATTTTAAAACTCTATTTTTAGCTTTGGCGGCCATCTTGGATTTCACATCAACATGAATTTTTGCTAGGATCAAGTAGACTTTATGGGGAACAATTCTGTAAAGTTTCATGAATATCCATCTAGTAGTTTCAGAGGAGTTGTCGCTACAAATAAAAGTTTACGGACAGACGGACGGACGCCGGACGCCGCACCACGGCATAAGCTCTGCTGATCTCTGATCAGTTGAGCTAAAAAAGTATTTAAAAAAAACATGGATATACAGGTAGCCTGGATTTGAAACTCCCTATACGCCCCTTGTTAATTCCCGATTTATCCGCCGAATGGCCAATAAGCTGGTTCCTTGATTATTCTGCGGTAAACAACAGGGTACCAGTCATGGTAACAAGTGCGCGGTTGACGGGATCGATTATCCTGAAATGAGTTGATGCTGACATACAAATGAATTATTAACACTACTGCACGATCTATTTCATAAATACGCTCGATAGCTTGTTTTTCTTTTTCTACAGTTTTCGCCATTTGCGGCTTGAAATCGAGAATGTACATTTTTTGAAATTTAACTTCTCTTTCATTTACGTTATGATATTCAAAGTAAGTATTCCTTCGTAATGCCATTATTGTGTAGAGTTGCTTGACGGCCTTGGATTTCTGTATAGCCTTTGTTTTGTTCGCAAATTACGCAGTTGAATTTGGTTGAAAATTCATAAATAAAATCGCCTTTATTTTTCATTGTGTAGATTTGAACTGAATTGAATGTTGTTTAACGGCTCATCAACACAGTATAGGTTATTTAGAGCCGCCCCAGAGAGAGGGGAAGGATACATGGAATCCGGAAACCTGCCCTACTCTTATTATTGAATAGATTCCTATGGTTCTTTAACGTGCTCGGAGGATAGACCGTTACACGGGACTGCCCGGTTTACGTCCCCATCCGACGAACGAGTCTAAGGGAGAGTGTCTTGCCCAAGAATTGAATTGAATGTTGTTTAACGGCTCATCAACACAGTATAGGTTATTTGGAGCCGCCCCAGAGGGAGGGGAAGGATACATAGGAATCCGGGAACCTGCCCTACTCTTATTATAGAATAGATTCCTATGGTTCTTTAACGTGCTTGGAGGGTAGATCGATACACGGGACCGCCCGGTTTATGTCCCCATCCGACGGACGAGGCTAAGGTAAAGTGTCTTGCCCAAGAACACACCGCAGGAACTCAGTGGCACCACGGAGGATTGAACCCGGGGCCTCTGGTTACAAATCCGCCGCGCTACCGACTGCGCCACGCCAGCCCCCACAAACGGAACTCAGTGGCACAATGGAGGATTGAACCCGGGGCCTCCGGTTATAAATCCGCCGCGCTACCGACTGCGCCGATTTTGCAGGGATTGAAATTAACAGTCGACCAGGGCGACCATATTTTCGTATGGACCACCTAAGAATTCGATATCGTCGTCCAGTGGGTGATCTCAAAATATAGGCAGCGAAAACGTAAAAATACGGCCGTAGAAATATCCTAACGATAGCAAGAATCCGTGGTATAATCATTCCGTACGGTTCCCGGTATCGGCTTTTATTCTATAACTGTTCGAGCATCGGGGAACCAATAAAATGGCCACGCTAGTCAGATTTCCGATATTTTTAAAAGAGAAGGAAATGTGGCGTTTTATTAACGTGGCTAGCGAGCCCAAGAAGAAAAAACTTTCGGACGATGACAAAAAGAAGTATTACAATGAATACGATAAAACTAAACGTTCGAGAACTTTTATTTTACAATGGGCGAACGAGCAACCTTGGCTGAAAAACACGGAAGTACGTACTGTTTGAAACACGAAGTGAAACGACAGTCACTCTTTGTACAAGGAACAAAGTCTTATAAGCTCGAAACAATTAAAATTCATAAGCAGTCTCATATGAGATGCCAGGCTATTGCTGAAGCCAAAAGTAGTCCTGCTATTATGTCTGAGGCGGCTAAACTTGTAAGAAAGCTAAATGATGAGAATTTTAAGAAAATTGAAATTTTATTTAGAACATCACATGCGTTGTCTATAAACAATCGTCCATTTAGCGTCCATTTAGCGATTTTACATGGATGTGTGAGCTTGACTCTGTGAAAGGTCTGCACATAGGTGAAACATACAGGAATATTCAGGCAGCCAAAACATTTGTAAGCTATATAGCCAAATCTGAACTGAATAAGGTATCATCACATATTAATTCAAGTAAATTTATTTGTATCATCGGAGATGGTAGTACAGATGCAAGCGTAAAGGAGCAAGACATGTGGTTTGTACGGTCGACCAAGCTCTCATCTGGATGTTATTGTTACTGCTGTACCAAAAGGGACGGAGAGCTCTCAGTCTCAACCCCAACCTTTTGATGAACAGTATGCAGCTGAAGTTCAAATAGAGTATAAAAATGATTCTGCCACTCACTTAATCTTTAAGGAAGCAAGCACGCAGACAACTGAATATGTACAACAGTACTCAAACACCACACAAATGCTTTCAAAGGATGGATGTCCAGAGAAATACTATTCTTCTGATGATGAAAGTTACAATGACAGTGATGTTGACTCAGACTTAGAAGTGGGTGTAGTTTTTTCTAAGCTAATAGAATATGTGAGACATTAGATCAAAACCTACATAGTCTTCCAAGTCTGAGTTGATCTGACTGATCAAAATTTGAAATGTCTCACTGTGTAAACATAAATAAAATTTATAAGCACCAAACTTTCATGCTTACAGCTTGAAAAGAATAGTATTTCTCTGAATTAAGTTGTAATTCAATAATAATTTGTACAACTATATGTTCAAATAAAACAACTCAAAAATAGGCAGTCTTAAATGTATTTACGATATTTCATCAAGTGTCATAAATTAATAGTTATTGGTATCATTGAAATTGTTGGGCCACCAACATTTGGTCTGGGCCACCATGATTTAAAAGTTAGTGGTCCAGTTGACCAACAAGCTAAAAATGTTAGTCGTTGTCCCTGATTTTGTATCACCATGTTGTTTGGACGTATGCCCGCGAAACCCGGAGATACTTTGTAACAATTTTTCACAAAACAGACATACATATTTCTTAGTACTCTCTTTACTAACGGGCTAAGTTTTCTTGGATGCTTCTGCCTCAAATTCAGAATCAGTATCGTCTTCATAATAATCTGCATACTCCCCAAGCAAAACAGATAAATCTAAATCGTCATCCCATGAAAGAAAATCTGATTTGGAACCCATTTCATAATTATAAGAAACTGTGCCGAAGGTTTTGTAGGAATTCAGTATAACCTAATCACGGAGCGTTTAATTCAGTTATGATGAACAATCGAAAATTACGTGTTTATAATTATGTGAACGATGCGATACCTGTGTATTCGGTATGACATGTTTGACATTTGGGATACTTGCGTGCAATAAAACAGAAATATTATATCGATCACCAACATCCTGTTATTTGGAACACAAGACAACCCTTTGAATTATATCTGTTACCGCCCTTCTAAGGGTTTTTAAGGGAACAATATGCCGAAATATCGCGCACAACCACCTTGTATATTCGGTATGACACCTCTGACTTTGGGGTGGAAGGGTGTAATAAAAACAAACGGAAAGCATTTCACCGATTATTACATCCTGTTTATTGGCACACATGGTGACAAAACTGAATTGTATGAAAATACAAAATGCCGACACAGACACGTCGACCGCACTGTATATTCGGTATTGAACGGTGTCAATTAGAAGGCTAGGCATGCAATATGGAATAATAGACCAGTATATCCATCATAGTTTAATTAAATAAGACAACTAAAGCCAAAATCAAGTCGAGTTACCTAATGAGTCAGCTAACTTATGTACTTACATGTATCATTATGCATGTATATGTACAATTTACCGAGTCACATGATCATTGTCGCAGTTTCACCTACGGTCATAATATTTATTTCGTTAATTAAATTTAAAACAGAAATCACTTATAGACTGAAGAATAATCTGTCAGCTCATATTTGAATTAGCCAGCTAGTTTAAATACTTTTCCCAAAAGAAATAATACAGCAACGATATGTGTATATATATATTTAATTTGCCGAGTCACGTCACTGTCGCAGTTTCACATACGGTCAAATGAACGTAATTGTTTTTATTAAGTTCGTTTTTAGTAAAGCTAAAACAAAATCACTGTTTAGAATACAGAATTGTCTTTCAACTCGTCTTTGAAATAGCCAACAATCTTAAATACTTTTCCCAAAACAAATAAATTAACAACGATATGTATACTACGTTTTCTTAGATTTTATCATTTTATAACTTAGCGCAACACGCATGCGCGAAAACCCTTACCTGTACGCGCAAGTATTCATGGGTAAATTATTATTCGGCGGATAAATTGGATTTACGACATGTTTCGAATCCAGAGTATGTAGGTTTATGAAACAAGAAATCTGTGGATTCACATGTCTCACCTAACGGGGGCTGGACTTAAAAATAAAAAGGTCAATGATGCTTAAATGAAAATTTGTAAACATTTTAGTAACTAAAACAATCGAGTTTGCCGTTTGCTGAGATGACATTTGAATGCATTTGTTTAAAAACAAAATGCCATTCTATTAAAACCAAGAGGCCTAAGAGGGCCTGTGGATGCTCTACTGGCTAAAACGGCTCTTATATCAAGGGTTGTCGACATAAAATTCCCATCATTATTTTTTTTAAACAATGCAAAAACAACTGGGATAGGATGGCCTTAGATCGTTCACCTGGTAATCATGGGCATTATGTCTGCTGTGTCTAGTCTGGCAAGGGTATTTTTTAATTTGTCCCACTTCTTCTATGAATGAAATTTCATAAAAATGGGTGGGTGGTTTTATTAACATTCTAAACAAATAAATTAATTTGGTCAAGATCAGATAAAACATGAAGTAACTACAGATTTAACAAAGGAAAATACAATATAGCATTTTTCAACAAATCAAGGGCCATAACCTGTCGTTATTGACAATATCTAGCTGGTTTTCGAACTTGTACAAGATTTTATTGATATTCCACGCTTTGCACAAATAGAGTAGACATCATACTGAGGCTTCCTGCCAAATTTTGTAGAAATCCAACAAGCTGTTCAGGAGGAGTAGCGCCGACAAAGAAATTTAAGGTAAAAATGTCAAAGTGCCATAACTCAGCGAACTGGAACAAAAGCGCAATATGCACAACTAGACATCTAACCGATGCTTCCTGCCAAGTTTCGTCAAAATCCAACAAGGCGTTTAGGAGGAGTAGCGCCGACAAGAACTTTAAAAGTAAAAATGTCAAGGGGCCGTTACTTCAACAAAAATCAACGAATCGGAAAAAAACACAATAGGCACAACTAGAAATCATAGCAATGCTTCCTGCTAACATGGCGTTAACACCAAAAATAATGAAATCAAAAAAAAAAAATTCAAAAAAAAAATCAATCCATCAAATAAACAAAAACATCAACAAAAATAACAAACAAACAAAAATAATAATAATAATAAAAAAAAGAAAAATAATAAAAAAGAAAAAAAAGAAAAAAAGAAAGAAAAAAATAAATATATATATATATATAAAAAATAAATAAAAAAATACACTAATAATAAAAAAAAAGAAAAGGCAAACCATCTGGTAAAGTTTGGTAAAGATCAGATGAAAAATGATAGCCCTATATCGTATTAACGAGGCAAAAAAAATAAAAAAAGAAAGAAAAAAATAACTATATATATATATATATATAAAAAAAAATAAAAAAAATACACTAATAATAAAAAGAAAAAGAAAAGGCAAACCATCTGGTAAAGTTTGGTAAATATCAGATGAAAAATGATAGCCCTATATCGTATTAACGAGGCAAAATATAGCATTTTCAACTAAATCAAGGGCCATAACTCCGCTGTTACTGGTCTGGCTGGTTTCGAACTTGTCCAAACTTTCATTGATATTAACAATCTGTTAAAGTTTGGTAAAGATCGGATGAAAAATGAGGCCCTTGGACATTAGAGCTAAAAATCATCAGCTCCAAAAAGTAGGTCAAGGTCATAGATGAAATCCATGCATCCAAAAAGATGTACTACCCAAGACACAACTATGTCAAAATAGAATATGTTTTCTTCCGAAGATTAAGTTATAAGGTAGGTTTAAAACATCTAGTGCATTATTATGAATTATAGTTCATGAGAAAGTGATGTAACTATAACAATTTAAGTTATCTGCCCTTTGCTTGGATGGTCAAGGTCACTTCCACATTTGCCTTATCACATTGCTATGTACCACTCAAGACACAGCAATAAGCAAAGTTTTAAAGGTCTAGTGCATACAGTTTGTGAAAAAGTGACCTAAACACAAAAGTTGAACCTAAAAATTATTAAGTTATCTGCCCTTTGCTTGGAGGGTCAAGGTCACTTCCACATTTGCTTTGCCACGTTGTCAGGTACCACCCAAGATACAACTATAAGAAAAGTTTAAAAGGTCTAGTGCATACAGTTTGTGAAAAAGTGACCTAAACGCCAAAGTTGAAGGTAAAAATTATAAGGTTATCTGCCCTTGCTTGGAGGTCAAAGTCACTTCCACATTTGCTTTGTCACGTTGCGATGTACCTTAGTATCAAGATACAACTATAAGCAAAGTTTTAAAGGTCTAGTGCATACAGTTTGTGAAAAAGTGACCTAAACGCAAAAGTTGAACCTAAAAATTATTAAGTTATCTGCCCTTTGCTTGGAGTGTCAAGGTCACTTCCACATTTGCTTTGTCACGTTGTCAGGTACCACCCAAGATACAACTATAAGCAAAGTTTGAAAGGTCTAGTGCATACAGTTTGTGAAAAAATGACCTAAACGCAAAAGCTGAACATAAATTTTATTAAGTTATCTGCCCTTTGCTTGGAGGGTCAAGGTCACTTCCACATTTACTTTGTCACGTTGCGATGTACCACCCATGATACAACTATAAGCAAAGTTTGAAAGATCTAGTGCATACAGTTTGTGAGAAAATGACCTAAACGCAAAACATGAATGTTGCCGCCGCCGCCGCCGGAAAAGCAACACCTACGTCTCTTTTTTTCATCGAAAAGGCGAGACAAAACTGAAGTAACTACAGATTTAACAAAGGAAAATACAATATAGCATTTTTCAACAAATCAATGGCCATAACCTGTCGTTACTAACTAAATCTAGATGGTTTTCGAAATTGTCAAAATTTCATTGATATACCATGCTTTGCACAACTAGACATCATAATGAGGCTTCCTGCCAAATTTTGTAGAAATCTAACAAGCCGTTTTGGAGGAATAGCGCTGACAAGAAATTTAAAGTAAAAATGTCAAAGTGCCATAACTCCGTCATAAATCAGCAAACTGGACCAATGCTTCCTGCCAAGTATCGTCAAAATCCAACAAGGCGTTAAGGAGAAGAAGCGCCAACAAGAAATTAAAAAAGGAATGTCACGGGGCCGCAATTCCATCAAAAATCAACGAACCGGAAAAAAAATGCAATAGGCACAGCAATGCTTCCTGCTCACACGGCGTTAACAGCAAAAAAAAAAAAAATATATATATATATATATATATAAACTAAAAACAACAACATTAAAACAAAACAAAAATAATTTAAAAATTAAAAAAATAAAATAAAATTAAAAAAAAAAATATATCAATTAAAGGAGCCCTTTAATACCCTTATAACTTATATTTATTTGATAGATCTATATGTATAAAAACTATTGATATATTTCTCACGGTTAAAATCACAGCCGAAACACGTTATTTATACGTTTCCATATATCACTCGGCACACCTTTACGGAAATCAACGGGAAAAAATCCGGAATATTACGAGTTTACACGAAGTCCAACTTCGGCGATGACGTCACACAGATGCCCAGATACAATCAACAATTACGATGTTTCAGTTTCTGAGAGTGTACTTTTTTTTTTCAAGCTGATTAAAATTATTTTATCTATTTTATTTTTTTTCAATAAATGCTTATCTGATCTGATCATGATTTACGATTATTGCTTGCTAATTCCACTAATGTCCTATAAATCTATTATTTTTTTTAATAATTATAGTACATGAACCTCTAGGCCAAATTGTTTGAAACAGCCAGAACAAAGTCATTTTATGACACTGTGTATTCCGTAACAAGTGAAAGAAGGTTTTTTTGATCCTAGCCATATCCTGTTATCACCTTTCTGTAACACAGTCAGTTAGTTTTATGACCCTGCATATTCAAGATTGAGTGGCAAGTAAGGGTTTTATGGCATTTATGGTATTTCGCAGTACTTAGCCACTTTTACCCAGCTTATATGGCATCAGTTGTATTACCATGTGTATTTCACCATCAGTGGTAGTGAATTCAGTGCTGTATGGAACAAAGCATAATTAGGCCAATATAACTTTATAAAGCTCTTATTTATAAATATCTACACCAAAAAAGAGGTTATAACATTAGAAAAACAAGAGGTCAATGACCTTGAAGCTCTACTGATTGATTTTGTTTTCAGGAAGTAATCGCTACAGACTTGTTTTTTGAAAATCTATTTTTAGATTTGGCGGCCATCTTGGATTTCACATCTACATGAATTTTTGCTAGGATCAACTAGACTTCATGGGCAACAGCCATGTTTAACATTGAATCAAAATAATGTTCGACTCGGATAACCATCATGTCATGCTGATAATTTTAGAAAAAGTCCCATATCAATATCACTTATAGTTTTCAAGAAGTAGTCGCTACAAACTTATTTTTTTTAAATCTATTTTTAGCTGTGGCGGCCATCTTGAATTTCTGGCCGATCTGAAATTTTGCTAGGATCAATTAGACATCAAGAGCAACATTCCTGTGAAGTTTCATGAAAATCCGTCAAGTAGTTTCAGACGAGTAGTCGCTACAAGTTTTCAATATATAACTCTATGTCAACAAAGATGGCCACTGGCAGCCATGTTTAACGTCGAATCAAATAATGTTCGACTCGGATAACCATCATGTCATGCTGATCATTTTAGAAAAAGTCCCATATCAATATCACTTATAGTTTTCAAGAAGTAGTCGCTACAAACTTATTTTTTAAAAATCTATTTTTAGCCGTGGCGGCCATCTTGAATTTCCGGCCGACCTGAAATTTTGCTAGGATCAATAAGACATAAAGAGCAACATTCCTGTGAAGTTTCATGAAAATCCGTCAAGTAGTTTCAGAGGAGTAGTCGCTACAAGTTTTCATTATATAACTCTATGTAAACAAAGATGGCCGCTGGCAGCCATGTTTAACGTCGAATCAAAACGATTTTCGACAAAGACCAACATCATGTCATCCTGATCATTTTAGAAAAAGTCCCATATCAATATCTCTTATAGTTTTCAAGAAGTAGTCGCTACAAACTTATTTTTTAAAAATCTATTTTTAGCCGTAGCGGCCATCTTGAATTTCCAGCCGACCTGAAATTTTGCTAGGATCAATTAGACATCAAGAGCAACATTCCTGTGAAGTTTCATGAAAATCCTTCAAGTAGTTTCAGAGGAGTAGTCGCTACAAGTTTTCATTATATAACTCAATGTAAACAAAGATGGCCGCTGGCAGCCATGTTTAACGTCGAATCAAAACGATTTTCGACAAGGACCAACATCATGTCATGCTGATCATTTTAGAAAAAGTCCCATAGCAATATCCCTTAGAGTTTTCAAGAAGTAGTCGCTACAAACTTGTTTTTTAAAAACCTATTTTTAGATTTGGCGGCCATCTTGGATTTCACATCTACATGAATTTTTGCTAGGATCAACTAGACTTCATGGGCAACATTTCTGTAAAGTTTCATGAAAATCCATTCAGTAGTTTCAGAGGAGTAGTCGCTACAAAAAAAAAGTTAACGGACGGACAGACGGACGGACGACGGACACCGCACCACGGCATAAGCTCTGCTGATCTCTGATCAGTAGAGCTAATGAATGGCGGTGGGAATATAAACCTTATAATTAGACATAATATTATAATACCTAATACAATTATATATGTGGCTCATTACCTGCTCAAGCAAATAGGGTAGATAAGTAAGGAGAATTATCTTTTTCTTCACTCACAGGTTTTTTTTGGCTTTTTTTTTTTTGCCGAAATTCGGTCATATTCCCAATGCCAAAACATATCTTTTTTTCCCAATGAAGAGGAAATAATTCCCAATTTAAAAAAAAATTAATATATATATCTTTTTTTTTTTAAGATTGCCAATCCAATGATTGGGGTTCAAAAGCTTAAATAAATGCTTCTGTTTATCTTGGTGTACAAAAAAACAGTATTAAAGATATAATTATGAAAGGAATGCTTTACTTTATATTTTTCCGAATTTTATTAAAAATCGCGCTAAAATTCCCAATTTTATGAAAAATCGTGTTAAAATTCCCAATTCCAGGGGTACGGGTCATGTTCCCAAATCATGAAAAAAAGCCCCGACTCATTATTTTGTAACCTGATAAACAAACTTCAAACATGTATTTGTTGATATCATCATATATTACAGGATACAGAAATTAGATTTGGCATACAATGTTTGAGGTCAGCCCTTCCAAACGGGGTTTGTCAGAAACCGGAACATAATTTTACTGGGCCAGTTTTTTTATATAAATAATTTAAAAAAATAAAATATTGGGGTAAATATATGAGGTCTTATTAAAATGCCTGAAAAAAAGTAACACACATGCTTTGAATTAGCAATACCTGTAGCCCGATTGATAAAAATAGAGTATTTTTGAGAAGAACTTGGAGCGAACATGTAATGGTGATATTTATATAACTCTTACCCTTAGACCGTCGAATGACAATTATGCGATCAATGTGTACATTTGTCTAATTCCCACTGTGTATGCCTGCCGCCACCTCAGTGGGGTAAAACGTTGATAGGCGCAAAATAAGTGATATGTTAATAAACACAAACAACAAAGACAAACTATAGAAGTATGCAATCAGTTAGTCTCATTTATTTGACATCTGGGTTTGTTACAAAAGGACGTTTACATTATGCACCATGTGACTTGCGTTTGACCAAAAAACGTGTGGACAATTTCAGACCGTGTGTAAACAATTCTTGTAAGACGTCACTACACTGACACCTGTATTTTGCCGTTCAAACAGTGCATAGTACCTAGATAATAGATTTAAACTAATGTATTTCATATCATTTTTTTTTTATTATTAACATTTTAGTGTGAAATGGATAACAAATGATCATTTTAGGTAAGTTGTACATTTATTAAAATCAGTGTATCAGTTTATGTCTAGGGCAGAGAATCTCTACGGAAAATCCACACATTAAAAAGTCAAACGCGTATCCACGTCGGAGGACGGTTCGTTAAAAAAATCCTCTTGCCGTTCGTAGACATGTTTTTAGGTCAGAGAAAACGTAAAGCCACGGCTTCATGTTATAGGAGAGCAAATCCCTGAACTTCTGTGATGCAACAAGCTTTTCTCAGAAATGAGTCTGCAGTCAATAAACAATTTTATCCCTATGTCTTACATACTTTCAGTGACAGTTGCCTTTAATACTTCAAGAAAGTATGATCTAAGTTATCTCAATAAAATATTGAGAACCTGTCTGTGTTGTCAATCTGCCAGATATGGCGCGGTACTTTGTGTGACGTCACATACCGGAAATCAGCGGAAATAAACCGGAGGCGAATACGGATATTGTATCGGTCAACAGGTGATTTTTTAACTGGCGATAAAAAGCATGGAAAGCGATATATCACCAAAAAATGAGTTGCAATGTGTTTATATAGTGTTCAGTAATAAATATAAACAAGAAACAAGAGGTATAAAAGGGCTCCTTTAAAACAAGAGGTCAATGACCTTGAAGCTCTACTGATTGATTTTGATTTCAGGAAGTAGTCGCTACAGACTTGTTTTTTGAAAATCTATTTTTAACCGTGGCGGCCATCTTGAATTTCCGGCCGACCTGAAATTTTGCTAGGATCAATTAGACATTAAGAGCAACATTTCTGTGAAGTTTCATGAAAATCCGTCAAGTAGTTTCAGAGGAGTAGTCGCTACAAGTTTTCATTATATAACTCTATGTAAACAAAGATGCAGCAGCCATGTTTAATGTCAAATCAAAACGATTTTCGACAAGGACCAACATCATGTCATACTGATCATTTTAGAAAAAGTCCCATATCAATATCTCTTATTGTTTCGAAGAAGTAGTCGCTACAAACTTATTTATTTTAAATCTATTTTTAGCTGTGGCGGCCATTTTGAATTTCCGGCCGACCTGAAATTTTTCTAGGATCAACTAGACATCAAGAGCAACATTCCTGTGAAGTTTCATGAACATCCGTCAAGTATTTTCAGAGGAGTAGTCGCTTCAAGTTTTTACTATATAACTCTATGTAACCAAAGATGGCCACTGGCAGCCATGTTTAACGTCGAATCAAAATAATTTTCCACAAGGATCTACATCATGTCATGCTGATCATTTTAGAAAAAGCCCCATATCAATATCACTTATAGTTTTCAAGAAGTAGTCGCTACAAACTTATTTTTTAAAAATCCATTTTTAGCTTTGACGGCCATCTTGAATTTCCGGCCGACCTGAAATTTTTCTAGGATCAATTAGACATCAAGAGCAACATTCCTGTAAAGTTTCATGACAATCCGCCAAGTAGTTTCAAAGGAGTAGTCGCTACAAGTTTTTACTATATAACTCTATGTAAACAAAGATGGCCGCTGGCAGCCATGTTTAAAGTTGAATCAAAACGATTTTTGACAAGGATCAACATCATGTCATGCTGATCATTTTAGAAAAAGTCCCATATCAATATCACTTATAGTTTTCAAGAAGTAGTCGCTACAAACTTGTATTTTAAAACTCTATTTTTAGCTTTGAAGCCATCTTGGATTTCACATCAACATGAATTTTTGCTAGGATCAACTAGACTTTATGGGCAACATTTCTGTAAAGTTTCATGAATATCCATCCAGTAGTTTCAGAGGAGTTGTCGCTACAAATAAAAGTTTACGGACAGACGGACGACAGACGCCGCACCACGGCATAAGCTCTGCTGATCTCTGATCAGTCGAGCTAAAAAATTAAAAAAAAATATATACACTAATAATAAAAAAAAGGGCAAATCATCTGGTAAAACTTGGTAAAGATCATAACGAGGCAAAATATAGCATTTTTAACTAAATCCAGGGCCATAACTCCGCTGTTATTGGTCAGATCTGGCTGTTTTTCAAACTTGTGCGAGCTTTCATTGATATTAACAATCTGGTAAAGTTTGGTAAAGATCAGATGAAAAATCAGATGAAAAATGAAGACCTTTGGCCAGTAAAGCTAAAAATCATCAGCTCCAAAAAGTAGGTCAAGGTCATAGATGAAATCCAGGCATCCAAAAAAAAGATACACTACTGAAGACACAACTATGTCAAAATAGAATATGTTTTCTTCCAAAGATTAAGCTATAAATGAGGTTTAAAACATCTAGTGCATAATTCTAGTTCATGAGAAAGTGATGTAAATGTAACAATTAGTTATCTGCCCTTTGCTTGGATGGTGAAGGTCACATCCACATTTGCTTTGTCACGTTGCAATGTACCACTAAAGATACAACTATAAGCAAAGTTTGAAAGGTCTTAGTGCATAAAGTTTGTGAAAAAAGTGACCTAAACGCCAAAATTGAAGGTAAAAATTATAAGGTTATCTGCCCTTGCTTGGAAAGTCAAGGTCACATACACATCTGCTTTGTCACGTGGATGTACCACTCTAGATACAACTATAAATAAAGTTTGAAAGATGTAGTGCATACAGTTTGCGAAAAAGTGACCTAAACGCAAAAGTTGAACCTAAATATTTTTAAGTTATCTGCCCTTTGCTTGGAGGGTCAAGGTCGTTTCCACATTTACTTTGTCACGTTGCGATGTACCACCCAAGATACAACTATAAGCAAAGTTTGAAAGGTCTAGTGCATATAGTTTGTGAGAAAATATGATTGCTATATAGATGGCACCGATAATTTACGAAAGGTCGCGATTTGACAGATGATGACATGCACACTGGAAGGCCGAAACATGGACCGATTGTGACATAAAAAGTGAAAGATTCCCTCGCGACGGACTGAAGAAAGAGTGTCTCAAAAATTGCTAGCGAAGCCAGAACAAGTCATGGAACTTCCCATGCCATCAGCTCAGACAGTAACATGAGTAAAGTAAGTGCACGCGGCATCCCAAGGCTTCTCAGAGAACACGATAGAGAGGAGTGCAATTAACAATTTTAACGTCGCAGCGACGTCATGAACGTCATCAAAGTGCTCCGTAGTATGCCACAGTTTACAAATTATTAATATTTTGTTAATTCTGGGAATACTGTAGATCACATTATTTCCTTGGATCTTCAGATCGCGAATCAGTTGGTCTCTGATTTATTAGCGTGTTCATGACTTCGCGTCCAAGCAAAATGTAAACAATCATATATATTTCTTCGGTGTTTATTGTTGAGTTTTGTTTATTTCATTAGGTTTTTCCTGATACATGTACTTCACACTTAAAAATCCATGTCAGATATTAAAAAAAAATCCAGAGGGTTTATATGGTGCGAGATCAAAACCTGGTGTTTGAGCCTAAATACATATCGACAACACAGCCTTTGGTATCAATGATCTTCAAGTTCTGCCCACAAGGTATTGATCTGGGATAATATAAACTCTCTGGACATATAGTATTTCTTAAATATATCTATATTTGAGGAAAAGTCTTTCAAAAATTGCAAAACTCAATGGGCAAAATAACATCTGGTCTGTTCATAGACTACCTCAGTTTCTACACAGAGAATGCCCAGCTCCCCAAGGTCACGAGTCTGGGATTGTGCAATGTCATTCTCATCCTGCATCTTGTCCTCAGCCGGATCATTGCGTTTGTTCCAGCATACAGAACCTGAAGTGAAGAAACATTCTGTAAAATAATACGGACAGTTGTGACGAAATTATGTAAATCAAATTATATACTAAATGCAGGGTCAAACTGCGGTTATATACCGATATATTATAAGATATGGATTCACTTATAAAACAGCAAGCTTCTCCAAGGGGAGGTAACCAAGGAGGGGGGTGGGGGCAAAGTTTTCGGCAAAATACAGCATGTTTAACTAAATCAAGGGCCACAACTAAAAAATCTGGTAAAGTTCGGTACAATTTTAAATGCAAAAAAAATGCAAAAAATCTGGTAAAGTTTGGTAAAGATCAGATGAAAAATGAAGGTCCTATCATATTAACGAGGCAAAATATAGCATTTTTAACGAAATCAAGGGCCATAACTCCACTGTTACTGGTCTGATCTGGCTGGTTTTCGAACTTTTCCGAGCTTTCATTGATATTAACAATCTGGTGAAGGTTGGTGAAGATCGGATGAAAAATGAAGGCCCTATCGTCATAATGAGGCAAAATATAGCATTTTTAACTAAATCAAGGGCCATAACTCCGCGGTTACTGGTCCGATCTGGCTGGTTTTCGAACTTGTCCAAGCTTTCATCGACAATAGCAATTTGGTAAAGTTTGGTAAATATTGGATGAAAAATAAAGGTCCTATCGTCTTAACGAGGCAAAATATAGCATTTTTAACTAAATGAAGGGCCACAACTCCGCTGTTACTGGTCCGATACGGCTGGTTTTCGAACTTGTCTGAGCTTTCATTGATATTAACAACCTGTGAAAGTTTGGTAAAGATAAAATGAACAAGAGGTCAATGACCTTGAAGCTCTACTGATAGGTTTTTGATAGCTAGAAAAGCATTGCTGTGAAGTTTCATAAAAATCTGTCTATCTGGGTATACATGTACATACAAGGGAAGGTAACCAGACTATATAAGTGTTAACGTCTATCAGGGTATACATGTACATACAAGGGGAGGTAACCAGACTATATAAGTGTTAACGTCTATCAGGGTATAAATGGATATACAAGGACTATATAAGTGTTAACATGTTCATCAGGGAATACATATACACCAGTATTGAAGGCAAGCTTCACCAAGGGGAGATAACCAGACTAAATAAGTGTTAACATGTCTATCAGGGTATACATGTACATATACACCGTTACTGAAGGCAAGCTTCACCAAGGGGAGATAATCAGACTAAATAAGTGTTAACATGTCCATCAGGGAATACATATACATATACACCAGTACTGAAGGCAAGCTTCACCAAGGGGAGATAACCGACTAAATAAGTGTTAACATGTCTATCAGGGTATACATGTACATATACACCAGTACTGAAGGCAAGCTTCACCAAGGGGAGATAACCAGACTAAATAAGTGTTAACATGTCTATCAGGGTATACATGTACATATTCACCAGTACTGAAGGCAAGCTTCACCAAGGGGAGATAACCAGACTAAATAAGTGTTAACATGTCTATCAGGGTATACATGTACATATTCACCAGTACTGAAGGCAAGCTTCACCAAGGGGAGATAACCAGACTAAATAAGTGTTAACATGTCTATCAGGGTATACATGTACATACAAGGGGAGGTAACCAGACTGTATAAGTGTTAACATGTCACGCAGGGGGGAAACCAGCTATATAAGTGTGAGGGGAGGTAACATGTTTTGGAGGAGGTAACCAGACTATATAAGTGTGAAGGGAGGTAACCAGACTATATAAGTGTGAGGGGAGGTAACCAGACTATATATGTGTGAGAGGAAGTAAACAGACTATATAATTGTGAAGCGAGGTAACCAGGCTATATATGTGTGAGATAGGTTAGTTAAGTGTGAGGGGAGGTAGCCAGACTATATATGTGTGAGAGGAGGTAACCAGACTATATAATTGTGAGACGAGGTAACCAGACTATATGTATGAGGGGAGGTAACCAGACTATATGTGTGAGGGGAGGTAACCAGACTATATATGTGAGAGGAGGTAACCAGACTATATAATTATGAATGAATGAATGAATGAATGGTGTTTTACGGCACGTCGACACATAAATAGGTCATATTGTGCGCAAAAATTGATGAAAAATGAAGAAATGAAGTATTAATTAACAAGAGGTCAATGACCTTGAAGCTCTACTGATTGATTTTGATTTCAGGAAGTAGTCGCTACAAACTTGTTTTTTGAAAATCTATTTTTAGCCGTGGCGGCCACCTTGAATTTCCGGCCGACCTGAAATTTTGCTAAGATCAATTAGACATCAAGAGCAACATTCGTGTGAAGTTTCATGAAAATCCGTCAAGTAGTTTCAGAGGAGTAGTCGCTACAAGTTTTCATTATATAACTCTATGTAAACAAAGATGGCCACTGGCAGCCATGTTTAACGTCGAATCAAAATAATGTTCGACTCGAATAACCAACATGTCATGCCGATCATTTTAGAAAAAGTCCCATATCAATATCACTTATAGTTTTCAAGAAGTAGTCGCTACAAACTTTTTTTTTTTAAATCTATTTTTAGCTGTGGTGGCCATCTTGAATTTCTGGCCGATCTGAAATTTTGCTAAGATCAATTAGACATCAAGAGCAACATTCCTGTGAAGTTTCATGAAAATCCGTCAAGTAGTTTCAGTGGAGTAGTCGCTACAAGTTTTCATTATATAACTCTATGTAAACAAAGATGGCCGCTGACAGCCATGTTTAACATCGAATCAAAACGATTTTTGACAAGGACCAATATCATGTCATGCTGATCATTTTAGAAAAAGTCCCATATCAATATCACTTATAGTTTTCAGGAAGTAGTCGCTACAAACTTGTATTTTGAAAATCTATTTTTAGCCATGGCGGCCATCTTGAATTTCTGGCCGACCTGACATTTTGCTAGGATCAATTAGACATCAAGAGCAACATTTCTGTGAAGTTTCATGAAAATCCGTCAAGTAGTTTCAGAGGAGTAGTCGCTACAAGTTTTCATTATATAACTCTATGTAAACAAAGATGGCCGCTGGCAGCCATGTTTAACGTCAAATCAAAACGATTTTCGACAAGGACCAACATCATGTCATGCTGATCATTTTAGAAAAAGTCCCATATCAATATCACTTATAGTTTTCAAGAAGTAGTCGCTACAAACTTGTATTTAAAAAATCTATTTAAAGCTTTGGCGGCCATCTTGGATTTCACATCAACATGAATTTTTGCTAGGATTCATGGGCAACATTTCTGTAAAGTTTTATGAATATCCATCCAGTAGTTTCAGAGGAGTAGTCGCTACAAATAAAAGTTAACGGACAGACGGACGGACGGACGGACGGACGGACGACGGACGCCGCACCACGGCATAAGCTCTGCTGATCTCTGATCAGTAGAGCTAAAAATTATTGTAAATATATAAAGATAAAACTATTAAAAAATAAGGGATTATAAGGTGTAATATAAACGAGGTAACCAGGCTATATATGTGTGAAGGGAGGTAACCAGACTATATCACCAGGGGAGCTAACTGGACTATACAAGTTTGCATACATACACAACCAATCAATGTAGTCCCTGGAGAGTTGTCTGGTCAGCTGTTCCTCCAGAACTTCTTGAGACTCCGGATTATCTTCATCAGCCTCTGTCCTGGACAATACACAATTATTAATGTTAGAAATATAGAGGTGCACAAATACAGGGAACCAGATTATGTCATGGACAACAAACAAGTATTTATGTTATAATTATAGAGTAGAACAAATACAGGCAACCAGCTTCTGTCTTGGACAACACACACTTTCTAGTATCAGAAATAAGGAAATAAAGAAATGCACAAATACAGGGAACCAGCTTCTGTCCTGTATTACAATAAGAAATATTAGAGAGTTGCACAAATACAAAAAAAACAGCCACTGTCTAGGACAACACACAAGTATTAATATTAAAAAAAATAAAATAATATAGAGTTAAACAAGCTTCTGTCCTGGACAACACACAAGGTTTAAAATTAGAAATATTAGACAACACACTGTCGTATTAATATTAAAAAAAATATATATATAGAGTTGCACATATACAGGGAACCAGCTTCTGTCTTGGACAACACACAAGTATTGACACAAATGGAAAACAAGAGGACCAAGAGGGCCTGTGGACGCTCTACTGGCTAATATGGCTCTTATAACATCAATGAAGCGAGTGACTATCGTCTTAAAGAGGCAAAAGATAGCATTTTTAACTAAATCAAGAGCAGTAATTCTGCCGTTACTGGTTCGATCTGGCTGGTTTTCGAACTTGGCCAGTAGAGAAAATAAAAATTAAAAAAAACATTTAAAAAGAAAAACATTTTGAAAATTTAAAAAAAAAAGGAAAAATAATAAAAGAAAAAAAGAAGAATCTGGTAAAGTTTGGTAAAGATATGATGAAAAATGAAGGCCCTATCGCCTTAACGAGGCAAAATATAGCATTTCTAACGAAATCAAGGGCCATAACTCAGCTGTTACTGGTCCGATCTGGCTGGTTTTCAAACTTGTCCTAGCTTTCATTGATATTAACAATCTGGTATAGTTTGGTAAAGATCGGATAAAAAATAAGGACCCTATTGTCTTAACGAGGCAAAATATAGCGTTTTTAACTAAATCAAGGGCCATAACTCCGCTATTACTGGTCCGAGCTGGCTGGTTTTCGAACTTGTCCGAGCTTTCATTGATATTAACAATCTGGTAGTTTGGTAAAGATCCGATGAAAAATGAAGGCCCTATCGTCTTAACGAGCCAACATGTAGCATTTTTAACTAAATCAAGGACCAAAACTCCGTTGTTACTGGTCCGATCTGGCTGGTTTTCAAACTTGTCCGAGCTTTCATGGATATTAACGACCTGTTAAAATTTGGTAAAGATCGCATGAAATATGAAGGCCCTATAATCTTAACGAGACAAAAGTTAACGATGGACGGCGGACAACGGACGACGGACAACTCGGCATCCCATAAGCTCTGCTGGCCTTTGTCCAGTAGAGCTCAAAACACACCGATATGTATTTTCATAAACAAGAATGTACATTCTATAATGACTTTGAATTATACAAACATATTGTAATTTCATCCTTTAGTTATAAACTTATTTTGAGTAAAATGACTGTCCAAATTTGGACAATCAATAACCTTGTTACCTTTGATCAGTGACTTATACGGACTGTCAATTACTTTGTTACCTTTAAACATTAACTTCTATGGATGGTCACTAACCTTGTTACCTTTGAACAATGACTTATATGGAGTCAATAACCTTGTTACCTTTGAACAATGACTTATATGGATTGTCAATAACCTTGTTACCTTTGAACAATGACTTATATGGACCGTCAATAACCTTGTGACCTTGAACAATGACTTACATAGACTGTCAATCACCTTGTGACCTTGAACAATGACTTATATGGACTATCATTAACCTTGTGACCTTGAACAATGACTTATATGGACTGTCAATCACCTTGTGACCTTGAACAATGACTTACATGGACTGTCAATAACCTTGTGACCTTGAACAATGACGTACATGGACTATCAATAAACTGTGACCTTGAACAATGACGTACATGGACTGTCAATGACCTTGTGACCTTGAACAATGACTTATATGGACTGTAAATAACACTGTGACCTTTGAACAATGACTTATATTGACTGTCAATTACCTTGTGACCTTGAACAATGACTTACCTTGATACCTTTGAACAATGACTTATATGGATTGTCAATAACATTGTTACCTTTGAACAATGACTTATATGGACCATCAATAACCTTGTGACCTTGAACAATGACTTACATGACCTGTCAATCACCTTGGGACCCTGAACAATGACTGACATGGACGGTCACTAACCTTGTTACCTTTGAACAATGACTTATATGGACTGTCAATCACCTTGTGACCTTGAACAATGACTTACATGGACTGTCAATAATCTTGTTACCTTTGAACAATGACTTATATTGACTGTCAATTACCTTGTGACCTTGAACAATGACTTACCTTGATACCTTTGAACAATGACTTATATGGATTGTCAATAACATTGTTACCTTTGAACAATGACTTATATGGACCATCAATAACCTTGTGACCTTGAACAATGACTTACATGACCTGTCAATCACCTTGGGACCCTGAACAATGACTTATATGGACTGTCATTAACCTTGTGACCTTGAACAATGACTTATATGGACTGTCAATCACCTTAGGACCTTGAACAATGACGTAGATGGACTGTCAATAACCTTGTGACCTTGAACAATGACGTACATGGACTGTCAATAACCTTGTGACGTTGAACAATGACATATATGGACTGTCACTAACATTGTGACCTTGAACAATGACTTACATGGATGGTCAATAACCTTGTTACTTTTGAACAATGACTTGTATGGACTGTCAATCACCTTGATACCTTTGAACAATGACTTGCATGGACTGTCAATTAACTTCTATTGATTGTCAATTACCTTGTTACCTTTGAACAATGACTTATATGGACTGTCAAATGCCTTGCTACCTTTGAACAATGACTTTTATGGACTGTCAATTACCTTGTTACCTTTGAACAATGACTTATATGGACTCTCAATTACCTTGTTATCTTTGAACAATGACATAATGTAATGGACTGTCAATTACCTTGTTACCTTTGAACAACGACTTTTATGGACTGTCAATTACCTTGTTACCTTTGAACAATGACTAACTACTCTTTGCACAACAAGTTAGAGAAACTCCACTTTGCGACGAATCAAAAGTTTGTCTGTGTTGTACTGTCTTGACCTGTCTCGTCCCGTTGAAAACGACAAGCGTTTACCTAGAACATTATCAAAATTTAAAACGCATCCAGACCCTGATTTTACAATGCGTGGCATTTTTGGAGCCTGCTTGATCAGTTATGATTGGCCCGAGATGTGCCAGCGTGTAACTGTAGGCCAATGAAAAAATTGAACGTCACCAGATCGACCTGTCAAAATGCATGTCAAACATTTGTTTTCGGCACCGTGTAATTGTTTTAGATTTCGTGTCGCAAAGTGAGAACCAAAACATAACTTGCTCAAAAGAATTGGGTAATGGGTAGCGGGGAAAACATTGTTGAAGTTCTGCCAGGGATATTGATGGTTGTTGGTCTATAATTTATGAATTGCAAATGTTCTGCTTCAATTTTACTGGGTTTACCACCTGACCATTTTCACTGTACCTGTCGTACAAAACAGGTGCCAAACAGTTTTTACTGTTATTTGGTGTAAACCAAGAGTTTTTGCAACATTAACTAAGGTACCCCGGGGAAATGTACCATTTAATTGATTTCCACCACTTTCGGTCTTTTTTTTATATAATTAACTTGCAAAAATCATCGCTGCGATATGCTCGATCATGCCTTGGCGAGGGCATGATGTACACAATGGGTCGATGTACACGTTATACACCGTGTGTAGTTAGTTACACACATTTTTCCAGCTGTGAGGCAAACAGCCAATCAAGCTCATATGTGCGGAAATCTGTTTGATGTCGCTAACGACTTCACTTGTCACAAAATGGGAAAACTCTTAACTTGTTGTGCAAAGCATAGATTAGAGACAGTTAATTACCTTGTTACCTTTGAACAATGACTTTTACGGACTGTCAATTACTTTGTTATCTTTGAACAGTAACTTCTATGGATTGTCAATAACCTTGTTACCTTTGAACAATGACGTAATTACCTTGTTAAACAACGTTGGTTGATCAGCTGCCATTTTGAATTAAGTATCTGAAAATAAAAAAGGCGTGATTTGAACATCATTATCAAAATAAGAATGTTTATTTTACCAGCTGCTTGAATACTGAAATGTCCAATTATAATACAAAACATTTTTTACATCTCTAATCTGTTAAAAACCTTTAAATCTAAAGAATGAATGCATGAAATGGAGTAAAGCGATCATTTTATATATCATATTAGGTCATTATGGAACAGCTGCCTCAGCAGGAGATGAGATGAAGGCTGAAGATTCACATCACACATGCTAGTGCCAGGGCTTGAACCCTAGGGGAACCAGAGATATGCTGTAATATTGACTTGGACATCACAAACTCACCCTATACATTTATGGGCAGATTGTGGATATGAGAAAGGGTGGGAACCAGAGATGTGCTTTAATATTGACTTGGACATCACAAACTCACCGGATACATTTATGGGCAGATATGAGAAAGGATGGGAACCAGAGATGTGCTATAATATTGACTTGGACATCACAAACTCACCGGATACATTTATGGGCAGATATGAGAAAGGATGGGAACCAGGGACGTGCTGTAATATAGACTTGGACATCACAAACTCACCTGATACATTGGGCCAGGGGCCTTTTGAATTGGGAAAACTGCGCGTGAAATCTACAAATTGGAAAAAAGAATAATCCTACTATATTACATAGTAAGGCACTAAAAATGTTTGGAATAGTTTCAAAATCAAGCTCTTATACAAGTCTGCAACAAATACATTGTCAAATAGAGCTACATTTAATAAAGGGATTTTTTTGTTTATTGTTTTTTTGTATTTTGGGGAAATATTTTGCTTTTTTTGGAAAATATGAGGATATTTTGGATTGGGATGGGGCCTAAATTGGATACATATATGAGCAGATATGAGAGAGGATGGGAACCAGAGACACACTGTAATATTGACTTGGATATCACAAACTCACCTGATACATATATGGGCAAATATGAGAGAGAATGGGAACCAGAGACGTGCTGTAATATTGACTTGGACATTGCCGAACGTAGGATTTCAGGAAAACGCTTGAAGAATGTTAAGGAAATAATGCACATAGATTTTCATGAAGTTGTAATACCCGTCAAGTCTTTCACTTCCCACCAACACATCTTGTCAAAAATGGCAAATAAAAAAAAAAAATGCACATAATCTCAAATTATTAAACAAGCATTGGGCCATCCTTAAAAAAGTGTTTGTTTGCTGTGCTCCGACTGACCGTCTAAAAAGGCGGCGACCGTTGTTTTTTTTAAGCCTTTTCAGAATTATTTTTTTTTTACTAAAAAATTATTCGTAAAGAAATATTAATGAGGTTATCCACAGACTGCATTATCATACATTGAGATAGGAAATTTATGATTTGTAAAAATGCTTAACCAGGACCACAGCAAAAAAAAAAAAAAAAAAGACCTACCTACCTACCCACTTAAAAAATTCAGGGTCGGAGCACAGCAAACAATTATTTTTTTAAGGATGGCCTTGACTAAATGACAACTTTGTCACAGCTTTGCATGTGGCTCATGCATAAATATTAATCAATGTATTTACAAGCGAAGGAATTTCATAAAGGACATATAGATTCTACAAAAAAACAGTATTGTGAGTCCTCTACCACCTCACAAGCAAATTATTGAATAAAGGTCCTATATAATCTACACACAAGAATATCTGTGCAGTAATCACACAATAAATTGTCTCCGGAAAAGGATATGAATTATTGGTCTGAGTCTGTAGTCTGGTAGAACATCTAGAAACGACAAAACCGTGTTGACAACAGACTGCGACAGATTTGGTATGGCATAGAATTCACTTCCCAGGCATTGGCCAGCATTGCCCAAGATATGACAGCTGAAACAGAAAAGACAACACCTTGTTTACGACATATTTGGTATGGCGTAGAATTCACTTCAAAGGCATTGGCCAGCATTGCCCAAGATATGACAGCTGAAATAGAAAAGACAACAACGTGCTGACGACAGACTGTGACAGATTTGGTATGGCATAGAATTCACTTCCCAGGCATTGGCCAGCATTGCCCAAGATATGACAGCTGAAACAGAAAGACAACACCGTGCTGACGACAGACTGTGACAGATTTGGTAGGGCACAGAATTCACTACCCAGACATTGGCCAGCATTGCGCAAGATATGACAGCTGAAACAGAAAAGACAACACCGTGTTGACGACAGACTGTGACAGATTTGGTATGATACAGCATTCACTTCCCAGGCATTGCCCAAGATATGACAGCTGAAACAGAAAAGACAACACAATGTTGACGCCAGAAGACTGCGACAGATTTGGTATGGTGTAGAATTCACTTCCCAGACATTGGCCAGCATTGCCTAAGATATGACAGCTGAAACAGAAAAGTCAACAAAATGTTGACGACAGAAGACTGCGACAGATTTGGTATGGAGTAGAATTCACTTCCCAGGCATTGGCCAGCATTGCCTAAGATATGACAGCTGAAACAGAAAAGACAAAACCGTGCTGATGACAGACTTTGACAGATTTGGTACGGCATAGAATTCACTCCCCAGGCATTGGCCAGCATTGCCCAAGATATGACAGCTAAAAAAAAAGAAAAGACAAGTCCGTGTTGATAACAGACTGTGACAAATTTGATTGTACTGCATTCACTTCCCAGGCAATGGCCAAGATATGACTCATGAAATAAATAAGGAAACATTATTATTATTACTATGGTTACCGACTGTGACAGAGATTCACTCCCCAGCATTGGCCAGCATTGCCCAAGACATGGCTTTACAATTTATTTCGGTTTTCACATCTAATAATATGCATTATATTTCAGCATAATAATCGTAAATAACAAGATGTCAATGACCTTGAAGCTCTATTGATAGGTTTTTGATAGCTATATCAACATTCCTGTGAAGTTTCATGAAAATCTCTGGAGTAGTTACAGAGGAGTAGTCGATATAACTTTTTACTATATAACTCTATGTAAACAAAGATGGCCGTGGCAGCCAAAAAATATTTAATGTCGAATCAAAATAATTTTCAACAGGAACCAACACCATATCATGCTGATCCTTTTAGAAAAAGTCCCATACAAAATATCACTTATAGTTTTCAGGAAGTAGTCGCTACAATTTTTTTTTTTTTAAAAATCTATTTTTAGCCGTGGTGGTCATCTTGAATTTCCGGCCAGCCTGAAATTTTGATAGGATCAACTAGACATCAAGAGCAACATTCCTGTGAAGTTTCATGAAAATATGTCCAGTAGATTCAGAGGAGTAGTCGCTACAAGTTTTTATTATATAACTCTATTTAAAGAAAGATGGCCGCTGACATCATGTCATGCTGATCATTTTACAAAAGGTCCCATATAAATACTTATAGTTTTCAAGAAGTAGTCGCTACAAACTTGTTTTTTAAAAATCTATTTTTAGCCATGGCAGCCATCTTGAATTTCCGGCCGACCTGAAATTATGCTTGGATCAATTAGACATCAGGAGCAACATTCCTGTCAAGTTTCATGAAAATCCTTCAAGTAGTTTCAGAGGAGTAGTCGCTACAAGTTTTTACTATAAAACTATGTAAACAAAGATGGCCATGTTTAATGTCCAATCAAAATAATTTTTTGACAAGAATCAACATCAGGTCATGCTGATCATTTTAGAAAAGGTCCCATATCAATATCACTTATTGTTTTCAAGAAATATTTTTAGCCATGGCAGCTATCTTGAATTTCCGGCGGACCTGAAATTTTGCTAGGATCAATTTGGACATCAGGAGCAACAATCTTGTGAAGTTTCATGAAAATCCTTCAAGTAGTTTCAGAGGAGTAGTCACTACAAGTTTTTACTATATAACTATGTAAACAAAGATGGCCACTGATGGCCATGTTTAATGTCAGATCAAAATAATTTTTCACAAGGATCAACATCATGTCATGCTGATCATTTTAGAAAAAGTCCCATATCAATATCACTTATAGTTTTCAAGAAGTAGTTCTACAAACTTGTTTTTGAAAAATCTATTTTTAGCCGTGACAGCCATCTTGAATTTCCAGCCAACCTGAATTTTTGCTAGGATTAACTAGACATCAACAGAGATGCCAACACTGTTTGGATGCAATCTGTAGTTGTTGGTTGTTACATCTGTAGTGCGAGGGTCACGAAGTGACCCGAGGTGCTAGTGGGGTTCGGGGGCATGACCCCAGCGATTTTTTTTGATTCTGAGATGCAATCTCCTGCATTCTATGGCCAAAAATGACACTGATATATGCTGAAAAGTCAAGCTATTTTTAATCATGTTACACTGAAAAACAACATGAAATGTCACATCACTCTGGCAATCTGTAAAATTTCTAGAGTAGTCGTTCTACTGTTTTATAACAATTGACTGAAATGTCATCTCACTGACAATCAGTGATCAGTATTTAAACTAGAGTGTAGGTTCTTATTCGATAATGTAAAAAAAAAAAAAAAAAAAAATCCGAAATTATGTACCATCCGAACTACTAGGACACCGCACTTTTACGGCCCGAAAATTTCACAAACATTCAATCGAAATACCATCAATTAGGAACTTTTTTCATGCATTAATGTGTTTTGAGTGACAAAAATGGTATTTATTATCAAAGAGGAAAGAAAACACAAACCTAATAGCAGGATAATGTAGTTTTACGTCAGAAATTGTCGATCTCAAAGTTGTGACAAACTGCCGACACTATGGCGACACGACGCCAGGCAAAATATTCAAACTTCTTATTGTTTCAATTTGTGTGTAACACATTTTAATTACTTTATTGCAAGTGTTTTCATAGTTCAGAATACCCATGGGGGTATTTTGTCTTGAGGACCTTGAGATCAAGTAAAATAAAATAAAAATATTTTTCTTTTTTTTTCTTCTTTTTTTTAAAACAGGCCCGACGGGCTCCTTGTATACAAAATGAGACAGGCCTGGAATGGATTACGAGGAGCCCCGTGCGTCGGGCTATCCTATTCTTGGAGCACTGTGTACATTTAAGAGTTATTAGTTCTCATGGTTTCAATTATGTTAGTCGTAGAACATTTCCTAATTCAGTCACTGTATTTTTTTATTTTTTTTCACGATCACAACGAAATTCGTAGTTGCATGCAAACTAGTCGTAGTGGGGTAAATGGAATAGAAATTCGTATAAAATACGGACAAATCGTAGTGGTTGGCATCTCTGCATCAAGAGCAACATTCATGTGAAGTTTCATGAAAATCCATCGAGCAGTTTCAGAGGAGTAGTCACCACAAGTTTTTAATATATAACTCTATGTAAACAAAGATGGCCACTGGTGGCCATGTTTGACATCCTCCAATCAAAATGAACTTTGGTAAGGACCAACTACATGTCGTGCCAGTCATTTTGGTAAAGGTTTCAGATCAATATCACTTATGGTTTTTGAGAAGTAGTCGCCACAAAATCGCATTTTTAAAATCTATTTTTAGCCGTGGTGACCATCTTGAATTTTTGGCAGACCTGAATTTTTGCTAGGATCAACTAGACATCAAGAGCAACATTCCTGTGAAGTTTCATGACAATCCGTCAAGTAGTTTCAGAGGAGTAGTCGCCACAAGAAAAAGTTTACGGACAGACAGACGGACTGACAGACAGACGACGGATGACGCACCAAGGCATAAGCTCTGCTAACCTTTGATCAGTAGAGCTAAAAATAATGAATAAAAAAGTATAAATACCTGACGTCTTGTGTGCATGGACGTCAATGATAAGGAACACAATTGTTTATGCACACTACGAGTTGGGCCCTAATAATGAATAAAGTATAAACACCTGACGTCTTGTGTGCATGGTAGTCAATGATAACGAATGACATTGTTTATGGACACAACGTATGTTGGACCCTCATAATGAATCAAGTATAAATACCTGAAGTCTTGTGTGGTAGTCAATGATAAGGAATGACATTGTTTATGGATACAACGTATGTTAGACCCTAATAATGAATAAAGTATAAATACCTGATGTCATGTGTGGTAGTCAAGAAGTTCTGCATGCGTTCTAAGGGCTGTTTACACATCGGGGAGCCGGAGTTGTCAACAACTGGTGGAGGTATACCTGATTACAAGAAAACAGTAAAGATCAGACTACACCAATAGCGAACCAATCAGCGGGCAGGGCAAAAGTTCCAGAGTAAATTCGGAGCTATTATACACAATCTCTTAATTTTGATTGGTTGACAAGGTAAACAAACCAAAAAATTAAAATTCAACTTTTGAAGAGTATTTATAAAGGTTAAATCATACATTTGTGCAATTTATTCATAATTTGTTGCAATATCAAACAAGAGGCCCAAGAGGGCCTGTGGACGCTCTACTGGCTAACACGGCTCTTATAACATCAATGAAGCGATTGACTGCCATTTACGTTTTTTTTGAAAGTTTCGGGCAAAAAACAGCTTTTTAACTAAATCAAGGGCAATAACTAAAGAATCTGGTAAAGTTTGGTAAAGATCAGATGAAAAATGAAGGCCCCACCGTATTAACGAGGCAAAATATAGCATTTTTAACTAAATCAAGAGCCGTAATTCCTCTGTAACTGGTCCGACTGGTCCAACATAGAGCTAAAAAAAAAAAAAAAAAAAAAAAAAAATTTTAAAAAAAATTTAAAAAATTTTTTTAAAAAAATAAATAAAAAAAATAATAAAAAAAAAAATATATGAAAAAAAAAAAAAAAAAAAAATCGTAATAATATAAAAAAAGAAAGTCATAAAATCTGCTAAAGTTTGGCAAAGATCGGATGAAAAATGAAGGCCCTATCGTCTTAACGAGGCAAAATAGAGCATTTTGACCTAAATCAAGGGCCATAACTCCGCTGTTACTAGTCCGATATGAATGGTTTTCAAACTTGTCCGAGCTTTTATTGATATTAACAACTTGATAAAGTTTGGTAAAGATCGGATGAACAATGAAGACCCTATCGTCTTAACGAGGGAAAATATATTTTAACTAAATCAAGGGCCATAACTCCGCTGTTACTGGTCCGATATGGTTTTCGAACTTGTTCGTGCTTTCAACGAACTTGTTCGTGCTTTCAACGACATTAACAATCTGATAAAATTTGGTAAAGATCGGATGAACAATGAAGCCCCTATCGTCTTAACGAGCGAAATATAGCATTTTTAACTAAATCAAGGGCCATAACTCCGCTGTTACTGGTCCGATATAGCTGATTTTCAAAATTGTTCGACCTTTCAACAACATTAACAATCTGATAAAGACTGGTAAAGATCGGATGAACAATGAAGCCTCATCGTCATAACGATGCAAAATATAGCATTTTTAACTAAATCAAGGGACATAACTCTGCTGTTACTAGTCCGATATGGCTGGTTTTCGAACTTGTCCAAGCTTTCATTGATATTAACAATGTGGTAAAGTTTGGTAAAGATAGGATGAAAAACGAAGGCCCTATCGTCTTAACGAGGCAAAATATAGCAATATAGCATTTTTAACTAAATCAAGGGCCATAACTCCGCTGTTACTTGTCCGATCTGGCTTGTTTTCGAACTCGTCCGAGCTTTCATTGATATTAACAACCTATTAAAGTTTGGTAAAGATCGGATTAAAAATGAAGGCCCTATCGTCTTAACGAGCCAAAAGTTAACGCCGACGACGGACGAAGGACGGACGACGGACAACTCGGCATCCCATAAGGTCTGCTGGCCTTTGGCCAGTAGAGCTAAAAAAAGAAGTATATTTTCATTTTCCTCATGTTTCTACATGCAAGTAGGTGGGTCAGCACCATCCGACCCAAACAGCTTTTTCAAAACATACTCAATGTATGGTTTGTGTACGTTTTTTTAAAACTAAGATAGGTCTTTCAAAACAAGTAAGCAAAAATAAGCTTCTTATATTAGGAAACTCAGTACAGAGATTAGAGCTATAATGTATGTCTATGGAAAATGAATTGGTGTAGTATGACCTAAAGTGAACACACATATATAATATGCTTAAAGCATAATTTGAAAGGAGAACAAAATGGCTACATTTATAGAACTGTGGACTAATGCTCATAATGCCCAATGTATTCTTTTAAATAATGTTAAATTGTATTGGGAAAATCTCAGATGACAATGATGATGATGATGATAATGGGTGATGACGATGATGATGATGATGAGGAGGAGTAGGAGGAATAGGAGGAGGAGGGCGGAGGAGGAGGATTACGATGATGAAGATGATGAAGATGATGATGATGATGTTTAAACATAAAGAGATGAGTCAGACAACACAAGAACATACCAAGTAAAACCAGCTTCTCTGAGTCTGGTAGATCGTAGGACTTGATGAAGTCTGGATGTCTCAACTTCAAGTACTCTTCTCCCCAGAACATGTTCATCGCTCTGAATTACATTTCATTATTATTACAGCATACATGTACACTATAGAAACCAGCTACATACTGCAGCTATCAGCATACATGTACACTATATAAACCAGCTACATACTACAGCTATCAGCATACATGTACACTATAGAAACCAGCTACATACTACAGCTATCAGCATACATGTACACTATAGAAACCAGCTACATACTACAGCTATCAGCATACATGTACACTATAGAAACCAGCTACATACTACAGCTATCAGCATACATGTACACTATATAAACCAGCTACATACTGCAGCTATCAGCATACATGTACACTATAGAAACCAGCTACATACTACAGCTATCAGCATACATGTACACTATAGAAACCAGCTACATACTACAGCTATCAGCATACATGTACACTATAGAAACTAGCTACATACTACAGCTATCAGCATACATGTACACTATAGAAACCAGCTACATACTACAGCTATCAGAATACATGTACACTATAGAAACCAGCTACATACTACAGCTATCAGCATACATGTATACTAGAGAAACCAGCTACATACTACAGCGATCGGCATACATGTACACTATAGAAACCAGCTACATACTACAGCTATCAGCATACATGTACACTATAGAAACCAGCTACATACTACAGCTATCAGAATACATGTACACTATAGAAACCAGCTACATACTACAGCTATCAGCATACATGTATACTATAGAAACCAGCTACATACTACAGCGATCGGCATACATGTACACTATAGAAACCAGCTACATACTACAGCTATCAGCATACATGTATACTATAGAAACCAGCTACATACTACAGCGATCGGCATACATGTACACTATAGAAACCAGCTACATACTACAGCTATCAGCATACATGTACACTATAGAAACCAGCTACATACTACAGCTATCAGCATACATGTGCACTATAGAAACCAGCTACATACTACAGCTATCAGCATACAGGTACACTATAGAAACCAGCTACATACTACAGCTATCAGAATACATGTACACTATAGAAACCAGCTATATACTACAGCTATCAGCATACATGTACACTATAGAAACCAGCTACATACTACAGCTATCAGAATACATGTACACTATAGAAACCAGCTACATACTACAGCTATCAGCATACATGTACACTATAGAAACCAGCTACATACTACAGCTATCAGAATGCATGTACACTATAGAAACCAGCTACATACTACAGCTATCAGCATACATGTACACTATAGAAACCAGCTACATACTACAGCTATCAGCATACATGTACACTATAGAAACCAGCTACATACTACAGCTATCAGCATACATGTACACTATAGAAACCAGCTACATACTACAGCTATCAGAATGCATGTACACTATAGAAACCAGCTACATACTACAGCTATCAGCATACATGTACACTATAGAAACCAGCTACATACTACAGCTATCAGCATACATGTACACTATAGAAACCAGCTACATACTACAGCTATCAGCATACATGTACACTATAGAAACCAGCTACATACTACAGCTATCACTCTTTGACACACAAAACATAAAATGTACAAGTTACCTATGCTGTGATATTACACACAAAGCGTAAAATATACAAGTTACCTATGCTGTGTGAAACTACAATTTCAACAACGTTCACGTAGATATTCGAAGGCCAATTTAAAATGTGGATGCTTTGCAGTGATGCCTTTAAAATAAAAATAAAGGGCAATTACCAATTACAGTTTTTTTTATTTGGATTATGGGATAAAATGGGTAGAGCAATCTTTGTTTTCTTTTAAAAATAGGGAGAGCTAAATTAGAGGGGGCCACAATAAAAGATAATATGGTAATTACATGTTTAAGATGCTTCACATAATATTATTCGTCATAAACAATATACAACCTTAACATATACCAAATGTGACATAATTACAACATACTCACTTGAGAAGTGCTAGAACATTCTCCAACAGAACACTGATATGACTGGTGGCGGGATTCCTCATAATGTACAAGGTGTGACATAATTACAACATACTCACTTGAGAAGTGCTAGAACATTCTCCAACAGAACACTGATATGACTGGTGGCAGGATTCCTCATAATGTACAAGGTGTGACATAATTACGGCATACTTACTTGAGAAGTGCTAGAACATTTTCCAACAGAACACTGATAAGACTGGTGGCGGGATTCCTCATAATGTACCAAGTGTGACATAATTATGGCATACTTACTTGAGAAGTGCTAGAACATTCTCCAACAGAACACTGATAAGACTGGTGGCGGGATTCCTCATAATGTACCAAGTGTGACATAATTATGGCATACTTACTTGAGAAGTGCTAGAACATTCTCCAACAGAACACTGATATGACTGGTGGCGGGATTCCTCATAATGTACCAAGTGTGACATAATTACAGTATACTTACTTGAGAAGTGCTAGAACATTCTCCAACAGAACACTGATATGACTGGTGGCAGGATTCCTCATAATGTATTCTCCATTCTCCTTTGTTCCGATGACAAACCCTCCATCCTTGGCTTTCTGTTACATAAACACGCATAAAGTTTTACCTCTATTATCTACCAGGTGTTAATCAAATTTGGTGAAAATCTGTCACTGTTAAAAAGTTATCAAGGGATCAAGAAATTGGTACAGAAAATGTTCCATCACAAAAGCCAGTGAAGCCTTTCCCAGTAGAGCTAAAAGTAGGTGGACTACGGCATATTTATTGACTTTCCTGAATTATAGCCATTATTAACACTGCCTAGTAATACGTGTGTGGTTTAGAACTGTCTTGACAGTTTTGGGTATGATAAGGGTGTGGACTAGGAGCATAGTTTGATGTGCATTCAATGGTTTTAGCTCTTATTTGAATGCCTGGTGATGTTGGAAATACTTAGAAAATGTCATAAATTAACTCTGCATCCCCCGGCGTCTGGATGGGGAACACAGTCAGCAAATTAATGGATAGGCAAGACAATTCTTATATCTGTCGGATAGGGACGTAAATTAGTAGTAGTCCAGTGTATTTGTATATTCTCCAAGCATGTTAAAAAAACATAAGAATCTATTGATAGTAAGAGTAGGGAACAGTTTCCTGACTGTTATGTATCCTTCTATTATTTTTAGGGTGGATGGAAATAACATATAATGAGCCGTTAAACAACGACTCAATTCAAAAGTAGATGCTGTAAAAGCAACACAAGCAGGCACTGTTGAACTCTCTCTTCATTTTAGAGATTACAATCAAGTTCAAGGGAATTACACATAAGGGTGCATAAACATCCGGTAGGATTGGTACGAAGGTGTTTCTACAATACATACATCTATGTCTTGTGGCCACTTGCTTCGTTTCATCACTGCCAGGATCATGTGGATACAGTATGTGATCTGTTGAATAAATAAATAATTTTCTTTATATACCGCACATGGTGGACGTAATAAATTTAAATTAGGTTATTAAAGGTCTAATACCTGAATGTTTAACCCTTGCATGTTAATAAACTTACAAGTGTTGAGCTAGATACAAGCTGACTCACACGAGATCCAATAATACCGTACGTGTCCGCTAAGCGTTGTTTCACAAGCAGAACTGTTTTAACCCCTTCAATGTCAATATAAGCTTAGTACTATGTAGAACCTGACTCAAATGCATAGCTGGGTTTCACTAACAAGAATGTTTAACACTTGCATGTCACGATAAGCTCACTACTATAATATTCGTGTTATAAAGACACTTGCATGTCACGATAAGCTCACTATTATAAAATTTGTGTTATTAAGACACTTGCATGTCACGATAAGCTTACTACTATAATATTCGTGTTAATAAGACACTTGCATGTCATGATAACGAATGAATGAATGGTGTTTTACTGCACGTCGACACATAAACAGATCATATTGTGCGCTCATGTCACGATAAGCTCACTACTATAATATTCGTGTTATCAAGACACTTGCATGTCATGATAAGCTCACTACTGTAATATTCATGTTGTTAAGACACTTGCATGTCACAATTAGCTCACTACTGTAATATTTGTGTTATTAAGACACTTGCATGTCACGATAAGCTCACTACTGTAATATTTGTTATTAAGACACTTGCACGTCACGATAAGCTCACTACTGTAATATTTGTTATTAAGACACTTTCATGTCACGATAAGCTCACTACTGTAATATTTGTGTTATTAAGACACTTGCATGTCATAATAAGCTCACTACTGTAATATTTGTGCTATTAAGACACTTTCATGTCACGATAAGCTCACTACTGTAATATTTGTGTTATTAAGACACTTGCATGTCACGATAAGCTCACTGCTATAGTATTTGTGTTATTAAGACACTTGCATGTCACGATAAGCTCACTACTATAATATTCGTGTTATTAAGACACTTGCATGTCATGATAAGCTCACTACTATAGTATTTGTGTTATTAAAACACTTGCATGTCACGATAAGCTCACTACTGTAATATTTGTTATTAAGACACTTGCATGTCATGATAAGCTCACTACTGTAATATTTTTGTTATTAAAACACTTGCATGTCATGATAAGCTCACTACTATAGTATTTGTGTTATTAAGACACTTGCATGTCATAAGAAGCTCACTACTATAGTATTTGTGTTATTAAGACACTTGCATGTCATGATAAGCTCACTACTATAGTATTTGTGTTATTAAGACACTTGCATGTCACGATAAGCTCACTACTATAGTATTTGTGTTATTAAGACACTTGCATGTCATGATAAGCTCACTACTATAGTATTTGTGTTATTAAAACACTTGCATGTCATGATAAGCTCACTACTATAGTATTTGTGTTATTAAGACACTTGCATGTCACGATAAGTTCACTACTATAATATTCGTGTTATTAAGAAGCATACTAAGAAGCATACTCACATGTGATCTGTTTATACCACACGTGTCTGCTGAGCTGGGTTCTACAGGAGCTTGGTCCAAACCAATGTACGACATCAACTTGTCTGGGGACCAAAACGCCCTGTAACAAGAGAATACTAGCTAAGACTCAAAATGAATTCCTTTACACAATGTAAGTATACTTATATATTATGGACTTAGTTTGTAATTCAAATTAGAATTCAAATTTTTCAGTTACATAACGGTGTCGTGAGTTGTAAATTGTGCAGAAATTGATGTCTTCTAGAATAGGTTAGAACTTCTGAAATGTGTCATCAATGAATATTTCGATGTCTCTTGTAACCCAGTTTTGAGTAGACAAGAATCCTTTACCATTACCATATGTGTTGTGTCCCTGACCAAGACACTTTATCTGCATTTGCTTAGTGCTGGTTCTACCCAGGAAGACATCGAGGGTGATTTAAACAAGTTCATAGAGCTTTCGTTACAACCTATATATTGGTTTACACCGGCTTCAACTACAGTTTAAACAGTATAAACAGTATAAAATAAATGTTTAAACTAAAAACTAATCCTTTTGAACAAAGGTTTTTTAAAAGATCCTTGTTTTGAATTAACAAGACAATTCATTATTTAAAAGAATGTCAACAAATCTATTTATAATACTTATTTCATAAATTATTTCACAGATATCTTACTGGTTGAATTCCTCGGACAACCACAATTCTTTGACTGGTTTCATGACTTCTTCAAGGAAGGAACTCTGCTTTTCAAAACTGTTGAACTGGTTACTGAAATATTAATTGGTTTCAATTACGGAGAGCCGCTGGTTTCAGTTAAGGTTTTAATTAAGGAGAGATGCTCATCATTATCACCACGCTTTGAAAAACGAATTGTATGAGAGTCTCCACTAGGACTCACAACACTATTATCTCCCTTGAATACTCATGCCCTACAGATGAAGGAGGTAGATATGAGAGCTTCCACTAGTATACACTTCTCCTCCATCTGTGAGAGATCATCATCATCATTGTCATCATCATCATCATCATCACCGACATCATCATCATCCTCCTCCTCATTCTCACTGACATCCTCCTCCTCCTCCTCCTCACTGACATCCTCCTCCTCCTCCTCAACATCATCATCATCACCATCATCAAGATCATCACCATCATCATCATCACCTACCTGATAAGTATGAGAGCCTCCACTAGTATACACCTTTCCATCTGTGAGAGCTGGTCTGGGTCACTACTGATCACCTGTATGTGGTTGTACAGCTGGTCAAATACTGGCTGAAATATACATGAAGTCGCACACAGAATCAAACATGTACAAGTAACATTGGTATAGGTGGTCAAATACTGGCTGAAATGAAGTGGCACACAAAATCATACATGTACATGCAGTTTGAACAACCGGTCAAATACTGGCTGAAATATACATGAAGTGGCATAGAATCATACATGTACAAGTAAAGTTTGTACAGCTGGTCAAATACTGGCTGAACTAGAACTATTACTGAAGGAGATGAATACCCCCGCTTTTTTGCTATAGCCAAAGAGAATGGGCAAAATCAAGAATAATAAATGTCTGAAATGTTTTTGTCAAGCTAAATGAACGAGGTTATTAGAAGTTAAATCTACTATTGATTTAAAAACTGATTCCTTATGCTTCAGGGATTGGATAGAATGGCTTATAAATTGCTCAAACCACAGAATGTCTATTGGAATAACCCAGTGTTCAGCACAGTGTAGACAAATATTGTACCTGTAGTGAAAATATACAAGGGAGGTAACTCCTACAGGCCTGCTCTCATTATTAATGAGTTGAATAAAGCATGTGGCTGTTGGAGCAGTCATTAACAGTCAATACTATCTGAATTTTAGATACATGTACATTGTCAGGATCTAGACTTTCAAGTATAAAGCAGCTTAGCTGGTATTACAAAAATATGATGGGAAAATAGCAAACAGAGCTGCTATTGGTATTAGACAAAAGCATACACAACATTATTAAAGCCCTATATCATATACCCACAATGTGGGAAGGGAGGTAACTCCTACAGCCTTAATGTCATTCTTAATTTAAATGAATATAAAACATCAGAAAATGTGGCTGTTCAACATCTATCAACAATACACTTATATGTGAGATATATGTATATTTTCAGAATATAAACTGTCAAGTCTCATCCACAGTAAGTCAAATGTTTGGTTGTTTGAATGGTGTTTTACATCATTTTTAGCACATGTTAGGCCATATATGACTGTCAATCTTTTTTGGTAGAGGCAGACCACTCCATTTTTCCTGGGTATAACCAGTACTGTATACTTACTGCCACCCGTAAGAATCGACACTTTCTCACTTGACAAGTAGAAAATACAGCCACTTTCTTAAGGTAATGTGGGGCGTCCGTGGCCGAGTGGTTAGAGTCTCTGACTTGCAATCACTTGCCCCTCACCGCTGTAGGTTCTATCCCTCAGTGGCCTAGGAATCTTTATATGAGGAAGCTATCCAGCTGGCTTGCGGAACGTCGGTGGTTCTACCCAGGTGCCCGCCCGTGCACGAAAATTGCCCGGAGTGGCACCTGGGGTCTTCCTCCACCAGTGGAAGCTGGAAAGTCACCATATGACCTTAGCTGTTGGTGCGACTATAAAATCCAATTCAATTCAATTCAATTAAGGTAATGTCTTAAGAAACCTTGATGAAAGTCTGCAAGTTTCAACATGATGTCAGTTTACGATTTAATTAGTCATCTATTTACTATCTTTGACATCCAATGAGATTTGAATTAAAATTTAAATCATTTTTTTTTTCGTAAACCTTTATAGTAAAATTCAAGAGAAAATTGAACTATACAGGCAAAAGCCAAACCCTGTAAATATTGAATGTTATAGATGTAGTAGATCTGCCCATGAATTAAAGACAGTTACTAGCCATTAAATACAGTTACTACCTAATAAAGGCAACTAATAACTTATAAAGCCAGTTCCTAACTATTAAAGGCAGTTACTAAAACCTAAAAGTGGTTACTAACAATTAAAGGCAGCTAATAACAATTAAGGACAGTTACTAACTATTAGAGGCAGTTACTTACTACTAAATGCAGTTAATAACAATTAAAGACAGTTACTAACAAAGACTAGATCCTGATACTGTTTACACATCTTCACGAGGCCAGAGCAGGCGTGTTGACGAACATTCTTCACCGCTTTACTGCGTGTTGATTTCGTCTGGCCAGTCTGGTTGAACACAACAGCGGAAAATATCTGAAACAGAAGTCACATGGTGATGGTGTTTTCTTTAAGTGCCAGCTCATAACTATACTTTTACTTTAGAGAATGTGGGATAGTTAGTTATCGGTTATCAGTAAGTGGTCAATAATGCTGCAATTTAATATGGGGTTATGTATTCGTTTCTCATTCACTTCTGGTAATTATGGATTCTTTTCTTCAACTATATATGAACACAATGTACAATGAAATACTGGGATGATCTGAGCATTTCTGCATTACAGAATCTTCTCATTTATAGGACTGGGCAGATTGATCTTTCCCAGGGAACATTAGAGAACACTGGTAAAGGTCAGTAAATATAGACTTGGGATGAGCGTTAGTGATGTACACAATAGGCTGAAACATCTCTGTAATGTTACTAAACATGTCTACTTACTTTTTGTAGAACTGCTGGCAGTGTTTCTGGTGTGTACTTGAGGAATGTGAACAGTGCAGATATACAGGACAGCAGGCAGGAGAGAATCAGGGGATCCTGTAACCAAAATACATAGATTAGTGCAGTCTGCCCTGCTGCAGAGCTGATATACAGGACAGCAGGCAGGAGAGAATCAGGGGATCCTGTAATCGAAATACATAGATTAGTGCAGTCTGCCCTGCTGCAGAGCTGATATACAGGACAGTAGGCAGGAGAGAATCAGGGGATCCTGTAACCAAAATACATAGATTAGTGCAGTCTGCCCTGCTGCAGAGCTGATATACAGGACAGTAGGCAGGAGAGAATCAGGGGATCCTGTAACCAAAATACATAGATTAGTGCAGTCTGCCCTGCTGCAGAGCTGATATACAGGACAGCAGGCAGGAGAGAATCAGGGGATCCTGTAACCAAAATACACAGATTAGTGCAGTCTGCTCTGCTGCAGAGCTGATATACAGGACAGCAGGCAGGAGAGAATCAGGGGATCCTGTAACCAAAATACATAGATTAGTGCAGTCTGCCCTACTACAGTGCAGATATACAGGACAGCAGGCAGGAGAGAATCAGGGGATCCTGTAACCAAAATACACAGATTAGTGCAGTCTGCCCTGCTGCAGAGCTGATATACAGGACAGCAGGCAGGAGAGAATCAGGGGATCCTGTAACCAAAATACACAGATTAGTGCAGTCTGCCCTGCTGCAGAGCTGATATACAGGACAGCAGGCAGGAGAGAATCAGGGGATCCTGTATCCAAAATACATAGATTAGTGCAGTCTGCCCTGCTGCAGAGCTAATATACAGGACAGCAGGCAGGAGAGAATCAGGGGATCCTGTAACCAAAATACATAGATTAGTGCAGTCTGCCCTGCTGCAGAGCTGATATACAGGACAGTAGGCAGGAGAGAATCAGGGGATCCTGTAACCAAAATACATAGATTAGTGCAGTCTGCCCTGCTGCAGAGCTGATATACAGGACAGCAGGCAGGAGAGAATCAGGGGATCCTGTAACCAAAATACATAGATTAGTGCAGTCTGCCCTGCTGCAGAGCTGATATACAGGACAGTAGGCAGGAGAGAATCAGGGGATCCTGTAACCAAAATACATAGATTAGTGCAGTCTGCCCTACTACAGTGCAGATATACAGGACAGCAGGCAGGAGAGAATCAGGGGATCCTGTAACCAAAATACACAGATTTAATGCAGTCTGCCCTACTACAGTGCTGATATACAGGACAGCAGGCAGGAGAAAATATGGGGAACCTGTAACCAAAATACATAGATTAGTGCAGTCTGCCCTGCTGCAGAGCTGATATACAGGACAGTAGGCAGGAGAGAATCAGGGGATCTTGTAACAAAAATGCATAGATTTAGTGCAGTCCAACTCGCTACAGTGTTACTATACAGGACAGCAGGCAGGAGAGAATCAGGGGACCTTGCAACAAAAATACATATATTTAGTCCAGTCTGCCCTGCTACAGTGTTGATATACACAACACTTGGCAGAAATATTCAGGGATCCTGTAACCAAAAGACACAGATTTAGTGCATTCTGCCCTGCTACAGTGTTGATATACAGGACAGAAGGCAGGAAAGAATTAGGGGATCCTGAAACAAAAATAAGTAGATTTAGTGCAGTCTGTCCTGTTACAAGTTTGATACACAGGACAGCAGGCAGGAGCAAATCAGGGGATCCTATAACCAATACATATATTTAGTGCAGTCTGTCCTGCTACAGGGATGATATACAAGGTAGCAGGCAGGAGAGAATCAGGGGATCATGTAACAAAAATACATAGATGTAGTGCAGTCTGCCTTGCTACACAGCCGATATACCAAACAGCAGTCATGGAGGTAGATACCTTATAACACCATACCTGAGTTTCATAACTGAGAACAGCTTTGAGGAGGTTGATACCATCCTCTATATCAGATTTGGGCTGATTGTCCAGGTTCATCTTGCCCATCACACTCTCCAGGAACACCGTCAAGGCATCCCACTCCAGAAACGACGGGGAACTCAGGTTACAGTTGCAACACTTGGCATCTGGAAATAAATACGGTTTATATACAATATATTAGCATTTATTGGATCAGCCCAGCATAACCTTAGCAGAATGATAGATTTTTTTTAAGATTGTCCTACATTACTCTGATGTAAAACTGTGAAGCCCCGGGTGGGGCCAGATTTGACCTCATGTTCACCATTTAAACAAACTTGGTAAAGAACCATAAGCTGAAGCAACATGCAATATATGACAGCTTTATACATGTGATGTAAAACATGCAAAATCTCTACATACAACTTTGGAAACCTGGGGCAAAGTCATTTTTGACCTCAGTTCATGTGTACACATTCGATAGTTTGGTACTTATCATTCATTTATAAAAAGGAATTGTCAAAGTCTGTCATACGGTTCTTGAGAAGAAGATTTAAGGTTTTCAATATTTTTAGTAATGGCAGCCATCTTGAATTTCCAATTGGCCTAATTTTTTATTTCTGTGAGGTTCCAGCCTATCAAAAGCATCCATGTGACATTCGAGTAAAACTGGCCAAGAGGTTTCAGAGAAACTGCTGCTTACGGTTGTCCATGCCAATGCCCATGGCCAGTAGAGCTAACAAGAATATGGTCAACCGACAACAACACTGAGTCCAAGTTGGACCAAAATGTGCTCATGCATACCAGGTAAATTTCATATAATTAGGCAATTAACCCACAATCTAAAGAGCGAGGTTGGTTGTGGAGAGTGGGTAAACCTATAGTCCCTTCTGGTTACACTGGTAGAACACGCAACCATACAGAGATTCAGAAGAACATGTATAATCGCGACAATTGTCTCATGGTCGTGAACTTGTATCATATAATTAGAATCTAGTGATAGGTCAAGAAGTTACACATGAAGCCCGAAAACGAAATAAAAGCAATAACCTTCAAATAACCTTTATACCCAGGAAAAGTGGGTTGTCTGCCTCCACTGCAAAAAATCTATCGTCATATATAACCTTACATGTGTTGAAAATGATGTAAAACACCATACAAACAAACAAATATCAATTAGATGAAGACTGACGTCAATACTGTGTGGAAATAGAGATGGGTATCGTTGGAAATAATCGTATCGTGATATATTGTGATAGGGCTACATTTATCACAATATATTATTTCAACATGGCAAAGACGTCTAACAATCTTAGAAGATTACATGTATTAGGAAGCTAAACCTTGAAACTAGCATGCTTGAACTTAACTTAATTGAACTTACTTATAAGCAACCCTAAACAGCAGTATTAAAAGTACATTTTCTTACGACTACCATTTTTTTCTAACCTAGAAAGTAGAAACATCGCGACATGTTTTGAGTCAAGCGATCCGGGCCCGCAATATTATATATCAATATCATTGCAAAAGACAATCAGTCTTAACTGTTTACACACCATTTAGGGAAGATCAGTCATTATTTAAAGGAATTAAGAAATCCAATTATAAAAGTAAATGAATGTAGTTAACTATTTGGAGCGTATTATAATACATATTATTTATAACTTGTATCATAATATACCGGTATATCAGTAATACCACGCAACACTAATGGCAAATGCACAAAATAAACAAAGTAGGTCAAGGTCATTCACTTTGACCTACTGATGGCAATAACATGTTGCTGTCATGTATATACAAGTCTGTTTTGAAGATTGAAAGCTTTATGGCTTTTGGTATTGGAGTAATGGATTTAATCAAAATTGACTATGTGCAAAAAGTGGGCTAGTCATAATGACCTGCTTTTGAAATAAATGGGTCTCTGTGATGTATATGAAGTGTGTATAAAGTTGAATGGCTTTTGGTAATGATACTTAAAAAGAACACTCAGAGCTCCAGGTAAGCTGCGTATCTGCTTAATTTACGCAAATAAATGAGTAAAAAAACGCAAAAGATTTATATCAATGCCTATCAATACATAAATACACAGGGTTTAACATTTTGCCTATCTACATCTTCAGAATGTATGGTTATCCTATTGTGGAACTGTTCCATCCTTGTCACTCATGTGTAGAATATGTTCATGTACTATATGATGCAAGGCTCGATTAGAACATATTTAGAACAAATCTATGCTTGACAAAAATAAGTATTTCATAGATGGGTTTAAGGTTTATATTTACTTCTTAAACAGTGCTGAAATAATGTATAATTAATAGGTACTGTAATCCAGTCTGTGTATTTATATCCTGTCAAATTTTCCCATAAAAGATATGAAAACATATCGTCAGGTAAAAGCCTTTTCGGGCAGAATAAAGTACAAACATTGATCACAAATTTACGAATTACCTTTTCATGAATAAAGACGTTTCTTCTGAAACAACTGTTCAGCAAAATAATATTGTTTGATTCAACTGACCAAAGTGTTGCAAAGTAAAAATAGAAACAACAAACAAAACATACACACATGTGTACACAAAACATATACTTTATCAATTTAGCAGAAACTGTACAATTTACAATAATTCCGAGTAACTGAAGGATTTCGAGTAACTGAAGGAAAAAAGCGAATGTAAAAAAATGAAGGGTAAAACTATTTATAAGAAAAACAAGAAATCCGTGGATTCACATGTCTCGCCTAACGGGGGCTAGATTTAAATATAAAAAGGTCAATGATGCTTAAATGAAAGTTTGTAAACATTTTAGTAACTAAAAACAATCGAGGCCGTTTGCTGAGATGACATTTAAGTGCATTTGTTTAAAAACGAAATGCCATTCTATTAAAAACAAGAGGCCCAAGAGGGCCTGTGGATGCTCTACTTGCTAAAACGGCTCTTATATCAAGGGTTGTCGACATAAAATTCCCATCAGTATTTTTTTTTAAAACATTGCAAAAACAACAGGGATAAGATGGCCTTAGATCGCTCACCTGGTAATCATGGGCAATAAGTCTGCTGTGTCTAGTCTGGCATGGGCATTTTTTAATGTGTCCCACTTTCTTCTATGAATGAAATTTCATAACAAGAGGTCAATGACCTTGAAGCTCTACTGATTGATTTTGATTTCAGGAAGTAGTCGCTACAGACTTGTTTTTTGAAAATCTATTTTTAACCGTGGCGGCCATCTTGAATTTCTGGCCGACCTGAAATTTTGCTTGGATCAACTAGACATCAAGAGCAACATTCTTGTGAAGTATCATGAACATCCGTCAAGTAGTTTCAGAGGAGTAGTCGCTACAAGTTTTTACTATATAACTCTATGTAACCAAAGATTGCCACTGGCAGCCATGTTTAACGTCGAATCAAAATAATTTTCCACAAGGATCAACATCATGTCATGCTGATCATTTTAGAAAAAGTCCCATATCAATATCCCTTATAGTTTTCAAGAAGTAGTCGCTACAAACTTATTTTTTAAAAATCTATTTTTAGCTGTGACGGCCATCTTGAATTTCTGGCAGATCTGAAATTTTGCTAGGATCAATTAGACATCAAGAGCAACATTCCTGTAAAGTTTCATGACAATCCGCCAAGTAGTTTCAGAGGAGTAGTCGCTACAAGTTTATACTATATAACTCTATGTAAACAAAGATGGCCGCTGGCAGCCATGTTTAACGTTGAATCAAAACGATTTTTGACAAGGATCAACAACATGTCATGCTGATTATTTTAGAAAAAGTCCCATATCAATATCACTTATAGTTTTCAAGAAGAAGTCGCTACAAACTTGTATTTTAAAACTCTATTTTTAGCTTTGGCGGCCATCTTGGATTTCACATCAACATGAATTTTTGCTAGGATCAACTAGACTTTATGGGGAACATTTCCGTAAGGTTTCATGAATATCCATCCAGTAGTTTCAGAGGAGTTGTCGCTACAAATAAAAGTTAACGGACAGACGGACGGACGACGGACGCCGCACCACGGCATAAGCTCTGCAGATCTCTGATCAGTCGAGCTAAAAATGGGTGGGTGGGGTGGGAGGGGGGGGGACATTCTAAACAAATATGGTAAAGATCAGATAAAAATGAAGTAACTACAGATTTAACAAAGGAAAATACAAATATAGCATTTTGTCAACAAATCAAGGGCCATAACCTGTCGTTACTAACTAGATCTAGCTGATTTTCGAACTTGTCCAAAATTGCATTGATATACCATGCTTTGACCAACTAGACATCATACTGAGGCTTCCTGCCAAATTTTGTAGAAATCCAACAAGCCGTTTAGGAGGAGTAGCGCCGACAAGAAATTTAAAGTAAAAATGTCAAAGTGCCATAACTCCGTCATAAATCAGCAAACTGGGCGATATGCACAATTAGACATCTTACCGATGCTTCCTGCCAAGTTTCGACGAAATCCTACAATGCGTTTAGGAGGAGTAGCGCCGACAAGAAATTAAAAAAAAAAATGTCATGGGCCCGTAACTCCATCAAAAATCAACGAACCAGAAAAAAAATGCAATAGGCACAGCAATGCTTCCTGCTAACATGGCGTTAACACAAAAAAAAAAAAAAAAAAGAAAAAGATAATGAAATAAGAAAATTAAAAATATATATATATATTAAAAAAAAAGAAGAAAAATAATTAATAAAATTTAAAAAAAATAAATATATATATAAAAAAAATAATAATTAAAACAAAAAAATAATGACATAGGAAATTAAAAAAATATATATCTATTAAAAAAATAAAATATAAAAAAGCAAATATATACTAATAATAAAATAAAAAAAGGCAAAACATCTGGTAAAGATCAGATGAAAAATGAAAGCCCTATCGTATTAACGAGGCAAAATATAGCATTTTTAACTAAATCAAGGGTCATAACTCTGCTGCTATTGGTCCGATCTGGCTTGTTTTCGAACTTGTGCGCGCTTTCATTGATATTAACAATCTGGTAAAGTTTGGTAAAGATCGGATGAAAAATGAAGGCCTTTGGCCAGTAGAGCTAACAAGAGGGCCATGATGGCCCTATATCGCTCACCTGAGTTAATTTGAACCAATACAAGAGGGCCAAGATGGCCCTAAAGCGATCACCTGAGTACTGGCACATTATCAAACTTCTTTGAAATCTTATGGTCATATACAATCTGTGCAAGTTTGGTTAAGATTGTTCAAGAAATGTGGGCTCTGTTGTGTATAACAACATTGATATAGACAGTTTAAGACACTGAATTGAATTGAATTGGGGTTTTAAGGCGCACCAACACATGAAAAGGTTATATGGCGCCTAAAAGGCATGAACATGCCAGGCTCATCTTCCATGTACATCGAGATAAAATATGGAAAATGGGCCTAGAACCTTCTCACCCTGAACTGCAGAGTTGCTGCAAATTCTATCGTAGAAACTCCATTTAAGCTGGAGCCACGTTATTGTTTTTCTGCCACTGCTCTTAGTGATGTGAGCGAGATGGCACCTGAAACAATGCAGGGGTCATGATGAAGACCTTTAATGAGCATGAACAAAAAATGACAAAATGAATATGAATGGGGGGGGCCTACCCCTCTGCATGTGACGGTGTGTTTGCAGTGGTTGTATTCTACCCCGGCAACCACACAGGGTTTAAGACACTGACAAAGTTTGGTAAAGATCAAATACAAAATGAAGGTGCTAGAGAGTAACACCTTGGGCAGAGCCAAATGTGACCCCAGGGCTGCATGTAACATATGAGAGCTGTGTGCTTTGTGGTTTTAGAGAAGATGATTTTTTAAGTTTTTCCCTATACAAGTCTATGTAAAACGTGACCACTGGGGCGGGGCCAAATGTGAACCCAGGGTCACCATTTGAACAAATTTGGTAAAGGACCAAAAGAGTATAGTAAATGCAAAATATTAAACCTCTGGCTCTTGTAGTTCCAGAGAAGAAGACTTTAATGTGTTTCCTATATAAGTCTATGTAAAACTGTGACCCACTAAGTTTGGTCAAATTTTACGCCAGGGTCACCATTTGAACAAACTTGGTAGAGGACCATAATCTAATAGTAAATGCAAAATATTAAACCTGGCTCTTGCAGTTTCAGAGAAGATTTGTTTTTTTCCTATATATATAAGTCTATATAAAACTGTGACCCCCGGGGCGCGGCCAAGTTTGACACCAGGGTCACCATTTGAACAAACTTGGTAGAGGACCATGAGCTTATAGCAAAAGCAAAATATTAAACCTCTGGCTCTTGCAGTTTCAGAGAAGAAGATTTTTTAAGTTTTTCTCTATACATGTCTATGTAAAACATGTGACCCTTGGGGCGGGGCCAAATGTGATCCAAGGGTCACCATTTGAACAAACTTGGTAAAGGACCATAAGCTTATAGTAAATGCAAAATATCAAACCTCTAGCTCTTGTAGTTTCCGAGAAGATTTTTAAAAAAAAATAATCATATATAAGTCTATGTAAAACTGTGACCCCCGGGGCGGGGACAAACTTGACCCCAGGGTCACCATTTGAACAAACTAAGTAGAGGACCATAAGCTGATGCTACATGTAATACATGAGAGCTCCGTTCCATGTGGTTCCAGAGAAGAAGATTTGTTTCGTTTTTTCCCTATACAAGCCTTTGTAAAACTGTGACCCCCGGGGCGTAGAGAAATTTGACCCCAGGGTCACCATTTAAACAAAATTAGTAGAGGACCATAAGCTGATGCTACATGTAATACATGAGACCTCTGTGCCTTGTGGTTTCAGAGAAGAAGATTTTTTAAAGTTTTTTCCTATATAAGTCTATGAAAAACATGCAAAATCTCAATATACAAAGATGAAATCCAGGCATCCAAAAAAAGATGCACTACCAAAAGCACAACTATGTCAAAATAGAATATGTTTTCTTCCAAAGATTAAGCTATAAATTAGGTTTAAAACATCTAGTGCATAATTCTAGTTCATGAGAAAGTGATGTAAATGTAACAATTAAAATTATCTGCCCTTTGCTTGGATGGTCCACATTTGCTTTGTCACGTTGCAATGTACCACTCAAGATACAACTATAAGCAAAGTTTGAAAGTTCTTAGTGCATACAGTTTGTGAAAAAGTGACCTAAATGCCAAAGTTGAAGGTAAAAATTATAAGGTTATCTGCCCTTGCTTGGAGGGTCAAGGTCACTTCCACATTTGCTTTGTCATGTCGCGATGTACCACTCAAGATACAACTATAAGCAAAGTTTTAAAGGTCTAGTTTATACAGTTTGTGAAAAAGTGACCTAAACGCAAAAGTTGAACCTAAAAATTAGTAATTTATCTGCCCTTTGCTTGGAGAGTCAAGGTCACTTCCACATTTGCTTTGTAACCTTGTGCTGTATACCACCCATGATGCAACTATAAGCAAAGTTTGAAAGGTCTAGTGCATACAGTTTGTGGGAAAATTACCTAAATGCACAACTTGAATGTTTCCGCCGGAAAAGCAACACCTATTTCTCTTTTTTCTTCGAAAAGGCGAGACAAAAAGTGCACTTACTTTTCTACACAGGTGCATGCTAAATGCAAATACAAAGTCAAACCTTAAACAATTTATAATCATTGTATCACACACAAAGAGTTGCTAGTTGGGACTTGTTATCTCTGTAAAGAGGCACTAAAGAGAATAAATAAAAGTCGCTTTATTGTAATTGTTTGTGAAGTAGATGTTAAGTGGATGTTAAGTTTTTCGTGTCTCACTAATTACTATTGTTTTGAAGTGGCTGTAAATTATTTAAATTCACTATGGTAACTATGGTTGGGTAATTTTGATTTTGCAACAGTTTCAGTTTCAGGTTCAGTTTCAGTTTTCTTTTTCTTTTTTCTCAATTTTCCTATTTGTGAAGTGGCAGATAAGTGTTCAAGTGCTTGCACGAACCCACCATTGTCTCATATACCGTTTTAAGTGGCCTCTACTGGTTATTTTAATTTTGAAACAATTTAGATCATGTCATTTTCTATATCATCAACTACTAGCAAATATTTATCAACAAAAAAGGAAGTAAAAATTGGGACAAAAATACTGTAATTATATGCTTATTCTTGCATATCCACGTTTTATACGAGTCCTGGAAAATCTGATATTACACGTGGGGTCAGATAAAAGTCATGCACATCAACAATAGGGCCTAATGTAATATCAGATCAATAAAAAAGCGACTTCATGTCATTGTGTAAGTATAAATTCTTGCTTATGATATAATTTTCATAAATCAGAAGGTCTGAGCCTAAACCGTGCTATAAATGCCGGTATATTTCAGCCGTGCAATAAATGACAGATTCGGCAGTATTACCATGCGATGTACCACTCAAGATACAACTATAAGCATAGTTTTAAAGGTCTAGTGCATACAGTTTGTGAAAAAGTGACCTAAACGCAAAAATTTAACCTAAAAATTATCAAGTTATCTGCCCTTTGCTTGGAGGGTCAAGGTCACTTCCACATTTGCTTTGTCACGTTGCATGTACCACCTAAGATACAATTATAAGCAAAGTTTGAAAGGTCTAGTGCATAAAGTTTGTGAAAAAGTGACCTAAACGCAAAAGTTGAACCTAAAAATTAGTAAGTTATCTGTCCTTTGCTTGGAGGGTCAAGGTCACTTCCACATTTGCTTTGTCACATTGCGATGTACCACCCATGATACAACTATAAGCAAAGTTTGAAAGGTCTAGTGCATACAGTTTGTGAGAAAATGACCTAAACGCAAAACTTGAATGTTGACGCCGCCGGAAAAGCAACACCTATGTCTCTTTTTTTCTTCGAAAAGGCGAGACAAAAACCATAACTATATGTGTAAGAACTGACCAAAACAACACGGAAATATGTATATATAAAAAAAAAAAATTACGAGGTGTGGGGGCTGGTGGGGTGGCCCGGGTCGGGGAGGAGGAAGCCCATGCCCCAATATTGGTGAAGTATAAATAAGATGCATAATGCTATAAGAAATCCCAAACCAAAATTATAGATATATACAACAGCTTACACGCAAACCTGGATCTGCCTTTATTGCACATTTTATGGGCCATCACAATTTGGGTTCCATTGGAGCCCATAATTTGCAGAAGACAAAATTACTCATCCAACCCTTTACAACATACTATAAGGAACCCAATTCCAAAATTTAGTTCAGCTAGAACAAAAAATGTAAGAGATATAGACCTGTGAACACAGCTTACACGCAAAATTTGATGTGAAACAGACATATTTTAAGGGCTATCAGAATTTGGGTTCCATGGGAGCCCTGGGGTTACAGGAACCAAAATTACTTAAGCAGCCCTTACGATAATGCTATAAGGAAGCTAATGGCCAAATTTGATTGTGCTAGGGTAAGTATTGTAAGAGATATAGACTTGTAAACACAGCTTACACGCAAAATTTGATGTGAAATGGGGCACAGTTTATGGGCTATCATAATTTGCGTTCCATGGGAGCCCAAGGGTTACAGGAACCAAAATTGCTTATGCAGCCCTTAAGATAATGCTACAAGGAAGCCCATGAACAAATTTGATTGTGGTAGGATAAGAAATGTAAGAGATATAGACTAGTAAACACAGCTTACACGCAAACCTTGATGTGGGACGCCGACGCCAACGCCAACGCCGACGCCGACCCCGGGGTGATTACATAAGCTCTCTTATTCTTCGAAAAGTCGAGCTAAAAATGTGCCGTCTATGTTGTGTTATTGTAAAATATATCTCCGACAAAAAAAACTTTGAAATAGGAAAATTTCGGCTGTTTATCGATCGACTTCAGTTATTTTTATTTTGTAATTCAATTTTTATGGAGAATTTAACAGCGAGAAAAAAGACAAGAACATGTACGATGAGTTTAATCCTTCCTCTAGCAGTATGTAAAAAACGTTTGGTCACTAGTCTACGCAAGCGTTTCGTACGTTGTTTTGTTTAGTGTAGTTACACGGCATATGAGTAAACAGAGGTCAGCTCAATGCGTGATAAATTCTGAAATTAGCTTATAAACGGTAATGAACAAAATGTCAATCAGCAGCTAAATGTTTATAAATAAATCGGTAACATGATAGATCTTTTAAATTCTAATTTTATTAAAAACATCGCAACAATCACAATACCGTGTTTTCCAGAAGTCCACATTCCAACATCACAAGTTACAAGAAATGTGGTTTTAAAAAGTTGCACAGAGCGAAAAGATGTACGCGGACAACTTTTGTCATCTCAGTTCTCAAGGATGCGTGTGCTTATATGTGTTTGTTTGTAACCCCCTTTAATCTAATAGTTATGATCAAGCAAAATAAAAAGCCGAGTGGTCAAGATTTCCAGACCAAACATTTTCATCTTTAAATTACCATGGGACACTTGTTTTGCCTCCATATGCTTACGTATATTTCAGCAAAGACAATCTAACTATAGAAGCTTGAGGACAAAGGTTGCAATCCTTCATGAATTATGGAGCAGATTTTTAAATTTATGAAAAGAGGTAATAGATAATTGATAAGGAAGAACTGTATAACGTGTTATGACCATAGGCCAGTATTTTGCCAAATTACGAGGTAGGTTAGATTGCAGGTTAACGTTTTATGAACAAGAGGTCAATGACCTTGAAGCTGTACTGATTGATTTTGATTTCAGGAAGTAGTCGCTACAGACTTGTTTTTTGAAAATCTATTTTTAACCGTGGCGGCCATCTTGAATTTCCGGCCAACCTGAAATTTTGCTAAGATCAATAAGACATTAAGAGCAACATTCCTGTGAAGTTTCATGAAAATCCGTCAAGTAGTTTCAGAGAAGTAGTCGCTACAAGTTTTCATTATATAACTCTATGTAAACAAAAATGGCCGCTGCAGCCATGTTTAACGTCAAATCAAAACGATTTTCGACAAGGACCAACATCATGTCATACTGATCATTTTAGAAAAAAGTCCCATATCAATATCTCTTATTGTTTTGAAGAAGTAGTAGCTACAAACTTATTTAGTTTAAATCTATTTTTAGCTGTGGCGGCCATCTTGAATTTCCGGCCGACCTGAAATTTTTCTAGGATCAACTAGGCATCAAGAGCAACATTCCTGTGAAGTTTCATGAACATCCGTCAAGTAGTTTCAGAGGAGTAGTCGCTACAAGTTTTTACTATATAACTCTATGTAACCAAAGATGGCCACTGGCAGCCATGTTTAACGTCGAATCAAAATAATTTTCCACAAGGATCTACATCATGTTATGCTGATCAATTTAGAAAAAGTCCCATATCAATATCACTTTTAGTTTTCAAGAAGTAGTCGCTACAAACTTATTTTTTAAAAATCTATTTTTAGCTGTGACGGCCATCAAGAATTTCCGGCCGACCTGAAATTTTTCTAGGATCAATTAGACATCAAGAGCAACATTCCTGTAAAGTTTCATGACAATCCGCCAAGTAGTTTCAGAGGAGTAGTCGCTACAAGTTTTTACTATATAACTCTATGTAAACAAAGATGGCCGCAGCCATGTTTAACGTTGAATCAAAACGATTTTTGACTAGGATCAACACCATGTAATGCTGATCATTTTAGAAAAAGTCCCATATCAATATCACTTATAGTTTTCAAGAAGTAGTCGCTACAAACTTATTTTTTAAAAATCTATTTTTAGCTGTGATGGCCATCTTGAATTTCCGGCCGACCTGAAATTTTTCTAGGATCAATTAGACATCAAGAGCAACATTCCTGTAAAGTTTCATGACAATCCGCCAAGTAGTTTCAGAGAAGTAGTCGCTACAAGTTTTTACTATATAACTCTATGTAAACAAAGATTGCCGCTGGCAGCCATGTTTAACGTTGAATCAAAACGATTTTTGACTAGGATCAACAACATGTCATGCTGATCATTTTAGAAAAAGTCCCATATCAATATCACTTATAGTTTTCAAGAAGTAGTCGCTACAGACTTGTTTTTTGAAAATCTATTTTTAACCGTGGCGGCCATCTTGAATTTCCGGCCAACCTGAAATTTTGCTAAGATCAATAAGACATTAAGAGCAACATTCCTGTGAAGTTTCATGAAAATCCGTCAAGTAGTTTCAGAGAAGTAGTCGCTACAAGTTTTCATTATATAACTCTATGTAAACAAAAATGGCCGCTGGCAGCCATGCTTAACGTCAAATCAAAACGATTTTCGACAAGGACCAACATCATGTCATACTGATCATTTTAGAAAAAAGTCCCATATCAATATCTCTTATTGTTTTGAAGAAGTAGTAGCTACAAACTTATTTAGTTTAAATCTATTTTTAGCTGTGGCGGCCATCTTGAATTTCCGGCCGACCTGAAATTTTTCTAGGATCAACTATACATCAAGAGCCACATTCCTGTGAAGTTTCATGAACATCCGTCAAGTAGTTTCAGAGGAGTAGTCGCTACAAGTTTTTACTATATAACTCTATGTAACCAAAGATGGCCACTGGCTACTTTCCCTGTCCGATCTTTTTATATTTCTTTATAAGTATTTTTAATACTATTTATTAGTGTTGGGAATCGGCTGAAAATTCATGATCGATCATCAGAATATTTAACCGACCGATGATTGATTTTTAATCGATTAAACATGGCTGCTATAAAAGACAAGTGTAAGCTTTATTCTAGGATCAACTATACATCAAGAGCCACATTCCTGTGAAGTTTCATGAACATCCGTCAAGTAGTTTCAGAGGAGTAGTCGCTACAAGTTTTTACTATATAACTCTATGTAACCAAAGATGGCCACTGGCAGCCATGTTTAACGTCGAATCAAAATAATTTTCCACAAGGATCTACATCATGTCATGCTGATCATTTTAGAAAAAGTCCCATATCAATATCACTTATAGTTTTCAAGAAGTAGTCGCTACAAACTTATTTTTTAAAAATCTATTTTTAGCTGTGACGGCCATCTTGAATTTCCGGCCGACCTGAAATTTTGATAGGATCAATAAGACATCAAGAGCAACATTCCTGTAAAGTTTCATGACAATCCGCCAAGTAGTTTCAGAGGAGTAGTCGCTACAAGTTTTTACTATATAACTCTATGTAAACAAAGATGGCCGCTGGCAGCCATGTTTAACGATGAATCAAAACGATTTTTGACTAGGATCAACATCATGTAATGCTGATCATTTTAGAAAAAGTCCCATATCAATATCACTTATAGTTTTCAAGAAGTAGTCGCTACAAACTTATTTTTTAAAAATCTATTTTTAGCTGTGACGGCCATCTTGAATTTCCGGCCGACCTGAAATTTTTCTAGGATCAATGAGACATCAAGAGCAACATTCCTGTAAAGTTTCATGACAATCCGCCAAGTAGTTTCAGAGAAGTAGACGCTACAAGTTTTTACTATATAACACTATGTAAACAAAGATGGCCGCTGGCAGCCATGTTTAACGTTGAATCAAAACGATTTTTGACTAGGATCAACATCATGTCATGCTGATCATTTTAGAAAAAGTCCCATATCAATATCACTTATAGTTTTCAAGAAGAAGTCGCTACAAACTTGTATTTTAAAACTCTATTTTTAGCTTTGGCGGCCATCTTGGATTTCACATCAACATGAATTTTTGCTAGGATCAACTAGACTTTATGGGCAACATTTCTGTAAAGTTTCATGAATATCCATCCAGTAGTTTCAGCTGTGAAGTTGCTACAAATAAAAGTTTACGGACAGACGGCCAGACGGACGGACGGACGACGGACGCCGCACCACGGCATAAGCTCTGCTGATCTCTGATCAGTAGAGCTAAAAAAATCAAAACAAAAAAATTTAAATAAAAATCAAGAAAAAAAAATATATATAAAACAAGAAAGTCATAAAATCTGGTAAAGTTTGGCAAAGATCAGATGCAAAATGACGAGGCAAATTGTAGCATTGTTAACAAAATCAAGGCCCATAACTCCGCTGTACTGGTCCGATCTGGCTGGTTTTCAAACTTGACCGAGTTTTCATTGACATTAACAATCTGATAAAGGTTGGTAAAGATCGGATGAAAAATGAAGGCCCCATCGTCTTAATGAGGCAAAATATAGCATTTTTAATTAAATCAAGGGCCATAACTCCGCTGTTATTGGTCGGATATAAATGGTTTCCGAACTTGTCCAAGCTTTCATTGACATTAACAATCTGATAAAGTTTGGTAAAGATCAGATGAACAATGAAGCCCCTATCGTCTTAACAAGGCAAAATATAGCATTTTTTACGAAATCAAGGGCCATAACTCCGCTGTTACTGGTCCGATATGGCCGGTTTTCAAACTTGTTCAAGCTTTCAACAGCATTAGCAATCTGATACAGTTTGGTAAAGATCGGATGAACACCGAAGCTCCTATCGTCTTAACGAGGCAAAATATAGCATCTTTAACTAAATCAAGGGCCATAACTCTGCTGTTACTGGTCCGATCTGGCTGGTTTTCAAACTTGTCCGAGCTTTCATTGATATTAACAACCTGTTAAACTTTGGTAAAGATCGGATGAAAAATGAAGGCCCTATTGTCTTAACGAGACAAAAGTTAACGACGGACAATGGACGGACAACGGACGAATGGACAACGGACAACTCGCCATCCCATAAGCTTTGCTGGCCTTTGGCCAGTAGAGCTAAAAATCACACATTTCAAGTATGTTCTGGTAATAAAGGAATGAATCTGACCAACATATATTTTAAAAATTAAGTTGCGATACCCACTACAAATATGTGATTACTTGTTGCAAAATTATAACTCATTTTATTTTCTTGTATATTTTAGTACAAGAGAATGAAATAAGCCATAATTTTCAACAACCGAATAAAGTCAATCATGAAAAATTGTAATCGATTAATCAGATCAAAGGCATTACTGATCGATTATCGATCAAATCGATTAATCGGAACAACACTTCTCTTTATGTACACCAAGGTCAACTAAATGCATTTAATTTCATACTAAATACTTGTCACACATACGCTCCTTTTTCCCCCTCTTTCAATTGGAACTTTTTTTTCAAACATAGCTCATCATCGACATGTATGCTTGGTTATGTATGGTTATGTTATGTTCAATAAAAATATGTATTTCTTCAACTTCTCAATGGATGTTGTTTTTTATTGACTTTGAGTACGAAACAAGCAGCTCTACTTTCTTTCACATCACTCTCAATGGCCCGGATGAAAGTGGTATTTATGCAGGAGGAAAACCGATGATCCAGGGATATTTTTTTTGTGTAATAAGCACATTTGTCATTCTTCATGTAGATGTAGTTCAAGATAATCCATTGAAATTATTTTTCATCACTTGGCTCCATTAGTTGTATACCGTAACCATGCAATTTTTGAAAATAGCAGCTACTTGTCTGAAAAATAAAGAAAATGCACTGATTAGGTAAGATCTACCATCCATTCATCGGACACCTGTGGGTATGTCGGCTTTTTACTTTATTTATTTTTTCAAAGTTAAACCCAGATTTCATTAAGTCAGGATAATTCAGATTGTTTTTTATCCCCAATAAAACAAGGAGCCACCAGTGTTTTAAAGGGAAACACGGCAATCTTGAAGTGTTTTTCAAGCATTGAAATTATAGCGTCTGGATTTATTTATCCAGTATCAATCATTTTGACATTAAAGGGGTTGATGCACTATTTTCAAACACTATTTATTTAATAGGGCTCTGACAAACTTGAATAAAGCTGAAAGAATTATCAAAATGCCATGAAAAACAAAGGAGATATGACCTATTTACAATTTGCAAAGAACATAAATGGAGGCGGCCATCTTTGAACGATGACGTCATCGCGCCATTTTACCATATAAGGTAAGGAAGATTGCCGTGTGTCCCAAAGTTACGGCTAATGTAGCTTTAATGTAGACAGGGATTGTATGACATTCATTGATCCAGTTTTTCCTTAGTTGACTGTCCACCTTGAATGTTACTTTCCCTGTCCGTTCTTTTTATATTTCTTAATGTTTCAATATAGTCGACTCGCTCAGTTCAACTTTTCAAGACGAGGTTTGAATGTATTTTAACTAAATATTTTAAAGAATTGATTCACTTTTTTTACATTTGTTTTCGGCGTTTATGCGGTTTTAAATGCAAGTAGTGAATGGCAAATTCCAAAAAAAGCGTGTTGCAAAGACCATGCCATTCACTACCAGCGCTTAAACTGTACAAATGGCAAATTTAACGCCAGTTGATAGTGAATGACAAATTATACGAATAGCGATACCGGAATTGCAAATTCCACAAACGCCATAGAATTTGCAAAAAAAGCGAATCAATTATTGCTTACTCTATTTTTCCCTTTGCTAAAGTATCAACAATAATGTGCCTTGGGAGATTGATAATGATAAAAAAAAAGTGCAAGACACCTAGACCACTACCGTCAGTGTATTTACAGTGTGTGTGTATATCTCCTTGAAAAATAAAGTTTATTTGAAATGAAAGCTATTTCTTTTAAAAGAAAATGAATAAATAAAGTAAAGATTTACTGAGCCGTGGAGCCCACAGGCACCCGGCACAGAGCTAGGATAGTAAAAGATGGACTTAAGAGTGATTAAAATATTAATTGATTTCTGGACCCAAACAAATGTTTATATATTATGTATATATATTATATCAATATATATACATAAAGAATCTGTTAAAGTTCGGTAAAGATCAGACGAAAAATGAAGGCCCTATTGTATTAACGTGGCAAAATATAGCATTTTTAACTAAATCAAGAGCCATAACTCCTCTGTTACTGGTCCGACTGGTCCAACATAGAGCTAAAAAACAACAAAATTGAATTAAAAAAAATAACAAAAAATAAATAACAAAATTAAAAAAATAATTTTTTAAAAAAAGTAAAAATGTTTGGTAACGATCGAATGAAAAATGAAGGCCCTCTCGTCTTAACGAGGCAAAATATAGCGTTTTGAACTAAATCAAGGGCCATAACTCCACTGTTACTGGTCCGATATGTTTGGTTTTCGAACTTGTTCGAGCTTTCATTGATATTAACAATCTGATAAAGTTTGGTAAAGATCGGATGAACAATGAAGCCCCCATCGTCTTAACGAGGCAAAATATAGCATTTTTAACTAACTCAAGGGTCATAACTCCCCTGTTACTGGTCCGATATGGCTGGTTTTCGAACTTGTTCGAGCTTTCATTGATATTAACAATCTGATAAAGTTTGGTAAAGATCGGATGAACAATGAAGCCCCTATCGTCTTAAAGAGGCAAAATATAGCATTTTTAACAAAATCAAGGGCACAACTCCGCTGTTACTGGTCCGATTTGGCTGATGTATGTAAATCAAAAATAAAACATTTTTCTTGAGCCATGGCCTTTTTATCACCATATATAAATAAGACCTGCATACAAACCTCTATGAAATTCATGTTTTTAGTTTTCCTTCAATCTCAACAGTCAACTCGTCCAACCAAGAGTCACAGCAGATGTCAGATCAGAATATGTATTTGGTTCTGAAGTCATGCAGGCATTATGTCTCCCTATGGAAATAAATGAAACAATATATGAACACATCTAGAACCTATATATAATCATCATCTAAAATTTGAATATTTCATTAAGGATTGAATTTTATTTATAATTTACAGTAAGATTGTTAGAACATAGATTGGTATAAAACATGTTGGCTATGACACTAACTTGTTCATGGTTATGGTTCGCCTATATATTTTTTCAAGAAACGGAAGGCCATGTAAAATAATAGGATATTGTCGGCCTAATTTTTTTTCTAATGAGCGATAATCCCAAAAATAAAAAAAGCTTGTAAAGGCCATGAATATCAGGTCTACAGGCTGTGGTAACAGGGTGATGCAGAGTCAGAATAAAGCAAATTCAAAAGAAATGTCAAGTTAGTATGGGGTGAGGGATGGGCAGTGACAGATGCTTTGAAATGGTTGTTGTTGTTGTACTATCCATTGGTCACATGTCAAGTTATGAGGTTTGACACTGCCCATCATAGGTATTCCCTGTCATAGCCGTACCAGTGAATGTCACTATGTGGGAGAAAACTTGGTCGTGGCTGGGGCCGGGAGGTAACGAGAACGAATAGAGCCCGAATTGGAAGAGACATTTTGTGCGTGTTAGATTTAAATTATCACCCTTGCACACACAAAAGAGAAGTTTGATCCTCGCAATCATGCGAATTGTCAGGGTTGATAAATTCACTCAGTTTTAAATTTATGTCTTTACCCACCTCAATGTTTGAAAATGAAATTGTGTGAACAACCCATGCCATGGCATGGAAACATGCATGTGCTTCGCATAAAAAATGATGAAACAAATTATGCAGAAAACGAGTTACAATTTACAAAATAATAAACTTACTTGTTATTTATCTGCAGGGTTCTACGACAGTCAAACTGTTTCATTCTTTACATAAACACACTGCAGTGTAACATCAGGTTCCACGATATGCCCTACAACTCGCCTGTTTCAACTTTTACCAGAGTGTCAACACATTCTATATAAGCATGACGTAATCTGACGCAGAACTTTTACAAAGGCGTTCACGCCAGTAACAGAGGTACGTGTAAAATCGATAACGGCAGTCTGAATCGAGTGCTGTACAAAACAAGAGGTCAATGACCTTGAAGCTCTACTGATTGATTCTGATTTCAGGAAGTAGTCGCTACAGACTTGTTTTTTGAAAAATTATTTTTAGCCGTGGCGGCCATCTTGAATTTCCGGCCGACCTGAAATTTTGCTAGGATCAATTAGACATCAAGAGCAACATTCCTGTGAAGTTTCATGGAAATCCGTCAAGTAGTTTCACAGAAATAGTCGCTACAAGTTTTCATTATACAACTCTATGTAAACAAAGATGGCCGCTGACAGCCATGTTTAACGTCGAATCAAAATAATGTTTGACTCTGATAACCATCATGTCATGCTGATCATTTTACAAAAAGTCCCATATCAATATCACTTTTAGTTTTCAAGACGTAGTCGCTACAAACTTCTTTTTTAAAAATCTATTTTTAGCTGTGGCGGCCATCTTGAATTTCTGGCTGATCTGAAATTTTGCTAGGATCAATTAAACATTAAGAGCAACATTCCTGTAAAGTTTCATGAAAATCTGTCAAGTAGTTTCAAAGGAGTAGTCGCTACAAGTTTTTACTATATAACTGTATGTAAACAAAGATGGCCGCTGGCAGCCATGTTTAATGTTGAATCAAAACGATTTTTGACAAGGACCAACATCATGTCATGCTGATCATTTTAGAAAAAGTCCCATATCAATATCACTTACAGTTTTCAAGAAGTAGTCGCTACAAACTTGTATTTTGAAAATTTATTTTTAGCCGTGGCGGCCATCTTGAATTTTCGGCCGACCTGAAATTTTGCTAGGATCAATTAGACATCAAGAGCAACATTTCTGTGAAGTTTCATGAAAATCCGTCAAGTAGTTTTAGAGGAGTAGTCGCTACAAGTTTTCATTATATAACTCTATGTAAACAAAGATGGCTGCTGGCAGCCATATTTAACGTCGAATCAAAACGATTTTCGACAAGGACCAACATCATGTCATGCTGATCATTTTAGAAAAAGTCCCATATCAATATCACTTATAGTTTTCATGAAGAAGTCGCTACAAACTTGTTTTTTAAAAACCTGATCTCTGATCAGTAGAGCTAAAAATGGCGGCGTTTTGCGATTTTTTCAATGAAATAGTCTGGTACTGTTCACAAAAAAGAATCCCTGTAGCGGAGTATTAAAATTATCAAAAATGCTGAATAATTAGTTCCTGGCGCACCCACAGATAGGTCAATGTTTTTGCCAAGTTATGAGCTAGGTTTGGTTTCAGGTTAAAGTTTTATGAAAAGGGGCCATAACTCTGCCAAAATGAAAGTCACTCTGCCAAAATGAAAGTCAGAGTTATTGGACATGTGTAACGACATTCCTTCAGTTAAGATGAATAAGTGTGTGAAGTTTCATGAACATAAGTCAAATACTTCTTAAGTTATGGCCAGTTATGAGCTTGGTTAGGTTGCAGGTTAACGTTTTATGAAAGGGGACATAACTCTGTCAAAATGAAGGTCAGAGTTATTGATCATGGGTAACAATATTCTGTGTGGTAAGATGAATATATGTGTGAAGTGTTTCATGAACATAGTTATGGCCAGTTATGAGCTAGTTTAGGTTGCAGATTAATGTTTTATGAAAAGGGGCCATAATCCTGCTGAAATAAAAGTCAGAGTTATAGGTCATGGGTAACAATATTCTGTGGAAAGATGAATAAGTATGTGACGTTTCAAGAATATAGGTCAAATATTTCTGAAGTTATGGCTTGTTATGAGCCTGGTTAGGTTTGCAGGTTAAAGTTTTATGAAAGGGGGTATAACTCTGTCAAAATTAACGTCAGTGTTATAGGACATGTGTAACAGCATTCCTTAGGTTAAGGTGAAGATGTGTGTGAAGTGTCATGAACATATGTCAAATACCTTTCAAGTTATGGCCAATGTTAGGTTGCAGGTTAAAGTGTGACGGATGGACAACAGACAAAGTGATCCCTAGGTGTCTGCCATGCTATGCAGGTGACACAAAAATGAAGGGTAATAAATAAATAGTAAAATCCTTATCTAGAGCTCCGAAACACTTTAATGTAAATTAACAAGGTGTGAAAGGCAGGTGAAGGTCATTCAAAATTAGACCTACTTTTGGTAAAAGCATACTACTGTTATAAGAAGTTTAAAAGCACCATGGCTTCTGGTTTCTGAGAAATGGTCTAAACCAAAACATTAATGTAAAACATTGTATGGACAGTATGGATGGGACGGACAGACTGACAAGGGTAACACCTTATGCCCCCTTCATTTTCATGGCAGGGCATAGCGAGTTTGTGTCTTTCCTGTATATGACAAATGTATAAATTTAGTTAAAAAGTTAGATGAATTTCAACTCAACTTGTCCTATATGAACAGGTGTGCACACAAAAAGGAAGAGATTATTCACGATCATATTATATAATGTATGTGACTGTTGTCCAACAACTTGCAAGGTAAATCGTTTTTTATTGTAATCCTAAATATTATCCTCCTAAATATTATCCATACAAAATTCGCTACAGGTAACGAAATCAGGACAAATATTACTGGCTTGGTATGGATACACTTTGATCATTGCAAACTTCAAAACAGCCCATTTTATACATGCTTTAAACACACACATGGGTATATTAGTAATGTCTTTGTATCCTTACGAACATATGTCACACTGCTTGTAAATGAATCTTCTTCCACTATATGGGTTATGGTACTGAAACTTAGTATATATGGAACCGAAGTGCAGTGGTGTAGTGGTAAGAATGTCTGACCTGCAATCGGGTGTTGTGGGAGTCGCCTAGCCACGTCATACCAAAGACATTAAAATTAAAAATGTTAGTAGTTACTTGTAACCCTTGCTTGACCAGTAAATAATGGCTAGTACTACGTCTGTTTGGTCCAGTGTTAGAAAAAAGCGTCTGGGTGGGGTACTATGTACTGTGTCATGGTATTCCAGTGTGGCAGTAAGCAGACTGTAGATAGATACATAGCACTACATGAAATCACTCATACAAAAGCCCACACATAATGCCAAATCAATGAGGCATTCTTCACAGGGCTCAAATTGTAGACGGACTATAATCCTTAGAATTACACACACACACTTGGTATATGTATTCCACAAGGATTTTAAATCTGTAGTCAGGTTTTGGAATTTCCATTCAACCCCTGGGGCCTGTGGGATGGGTCAAAGTTCTAAAACTCATAAAATGCTCCTACTCCAAGTACTAATAGGTTTCATTTACAGTTTGGTACAATTATAAAGTAACTCATGGCATATTAGCCCATAGAGGCCCTCAGGGGGTTTTGAAAGTACTTAAGAAGGTTTTCAATCCATCTGAGGGACCTAGGGCCATGGCCCAGGGCAATGGGTTACAGGGATAAAACAATGGGACATCTTCAAAGTGTGTATTAAATTAAAGGTCTTTTATAGTACTTTAGGTCAAACTGTTTTTCAGTCCTTCTTAGGTCTCTAGGGTCCCAGGGGCACATGTCACAAAAAGGAAACATAATCAAACCTTTCATCGTGGATATCAAACCAAAGGTATTTGAGAGTATGTCAAGTTAAGCTTGTTCTCAATCCTTCTTATACCCTTTGTACTATGAGAAGACAAAACAAGAGGCCCAAGTGGGCCTGTAGACGCTCTACTGGTATGATGTGATTCAAAACATAAACATGATAGAGGCCAACCCAAGAAACATGTTTCCTATATATAATGGTGGCCATCATGGATGACTGGAGGCCCCAAAAACACAAATCTGAGGGGGACTAACCCAAAGATCATTGTGATTAAGTTTCATCAAAATCCTTCAAGCAGTTTCAGAGAAGATGTCATTTGTAACGTTTTCCTATATAACTCTATGTAAACTTTGGGTCGCTGTGGCAGCCATTTTGATTATTCGACGATAAGGAAAAAACACAAACTTGATAGAGGCTAACCCAAGGAACATGTTTATGATATTTCACAAGAATGGAATAAGTGGTTTCGGAGATGTTGTTTGAAATTTCCTTAAATTTGACATAATTGTATCCATGGTGGCCATCTTGGATGACTGGCAGCGAAAAACATAATTCTGAGGGGGACTATCCTAAAGATCATTGTAATGAAGTTTCATCAAAATCCTTCAAGCGGTTTCAGAAAAGATGTTATTTTTAGCCTTTTTCTATATAACTCTATGTAAACTTTGGATCGCCGTTGCGGCCATTTTGATTATTCAGCGATAACGAAAAACACAAACTTGATAGAGGCTAACCCAAGGATCATGTTTATGATATTTCACAAGAATGGAATAAGTGGTTTCGGAGATGTCGTTTGAAATTTCCTTAAATTTGACCTAGGTTTAGACATGGCGGCCATCTTGGATGACTGGCAGCCGCGAAAAACACAAATCTGAGAGGGACTATCCCAAATATCATGGTGATTAAGTTTCATCAAAATCCTTCAAGAGGTTTCAGAGAAGATGTCATTTTTAGCCTTTTCCGTAAACTTTGGGTGGCCGTGGTGGCCATTTTGTTTATTCGACGATAACGAAAACACAAACTTGATAGAGGCCAACCCAAGGAACATGTTTATGGTATTTCACAATAATGGAATAAGTGGTTTCGGAGGAGATGTCATTTGAAAATTCCTTAAATTTGACCTAGTTTTAGCCATGGTGACCATCTTGGATGACTGGCGGCCATGAAAAACAAATGCGAGAGGAGCCCTCCCAAGTAACATTGTGATGAAGTTTCATCAAAATCCTTCAAGCGGTTTCAGAGGAGATGTCGATTTTATAAAATTGCTAACAAACGGACAGACAGACGACGGACGAGAAAAAACTAGAAATGTGTCCATGGGACACGGATGACCCCGCTATGACATTATTTCGTGAATTTTTACCATTCCAAGGGGTATAACTCTGGAAAACTTGGGCCATCGGGCCAAAAATCGAACTTGGGCGAGACATTGTGCCCATATACAAGTTGACCAAGTTAGTTTGGAGAAGATTGGATTACAATTACCAAAGTTAGAGTGCAGATAACATTTATTATGCAAATTTTTACCATTCCAAGGGGCATAACTCAAGACGAGTCATTAGGTCCTTGTAAGGTGAAGGCCAAGGATGGTGTAGTGAAGAAGTGTAAAGGGTCCGGTAGTTGTAAGTTTGTACATAAGAATAGGTTATTGTACAGAGAATTTGAAGATAGTGGTAGTAGACAGTTTCACCAATTAGTGGTACCTACCCAGTATAGAACGACAGTGCTTAAGGTAGCTCATGAGTCGATTATGGGATTATGGGAGGTCATTTAGGCGTAAAGAAAACGTCAGATAGAGTATTGGCAGAATTTTATTGGCCAGGCGTTAGTGGAGATGTAACTAGGTATTGTAGGTCCTGCGATGTATGCCAAAGGACAGTACCAAAAGGTCGAGTGACCAAAGTACATTTAGGTCAGATGCCACTGATAGATACACCATTTAAGCGGGTAGCCGTAGACATAGTTGGACCAATTTTTCCAGTGTCGGATAGGAAAAATAGGTACATTTTAACCATGGTAGACTATGCAACTAGGTATCCGGAGGCAGTAGCATTGCCCTCAATTGAAACTGAGAGAGTAGCTGAGGCATTAGTTGATATGTTCAGTAGGCTAGGTGTACCAGAGGAAATGCTGACTGATTGTGGGTCACAGTTTACGTCAGAACTTATGGCTGAAGTAAGCAGGTTATTGTCTTTGCGTCAAATCATGACAACACCATATCACCCTATGTGTAACGGGTTAGTCGAACGATTTAACGGGACGTTAAAGCAAATGTTACGGCGTATGTGTACCGAGAGACCCAAAGATTGGGACAAGTATCTCAATGCTTTATTGTTTGCATTTAGAGAGGTACCACAAGAGAGTTTAGGATTCTCTCCGTTTGAGTTATTGTACGGTAGGTCAGTTAGAGGTCCCATGAGGATTCTTAGAGAGATGTGGGCAGGTGAAGTAGATAGTGATGAGGTTAAGACTACATATCAGTATGTTTTAGATCTGAAGGAGAAACTAGAGGAGACTTGTAAGATAGCTCAAAGTCAGTTAGTTAAGGCAAGTACCAAGTATAAACGGTACTATGACCAAAAAGCTAGAGCTAGGAAGTTTAAGATAGATGACCAGGTGTTACTGTTACTCCCGACCGACAATAACAAGTTGTTATTACAATGGAAAGGTCCGTTTTACGTTAGAGGGATAGTGAACACTATGGATTACCGTATCGAGATAAACGGAAAGTTAAAGACCTTTCATGCGAATATGCTGAAAGAGTATATAAGTAGAACCGATAATGTGCAACAAGGGGTGTTAACCGTAGTTAATGTTGCAGTTATTGAGGATAGTGAGGAAGACAGTAGTGAGGACACTAGTCCCATGTATTTTCCCACTAGTGTAGGTAGGGAGAGAGCAGCCGATGTAGACATATCGGGCATGCTTAGTGTAGAGCAGCAACGAGAGATTGGTAGTTTACTCTCGGAGTTCAGTGATGTCTTGTCCGAAAACCCGGGGCAGACAGATGGAGTGCAACATGATATTGTACTCACATCAGGGGAACCAATTAGAATTAAGGGGTATCCCATTCCATTTCACTCCCGATCAATTGTTGATGAGGAGGTGAAAGACATGTTGAAATTGGGTGTCATCGAACCTTCAAACGCCCCATTTTCATCCCCAGTCGTCCTTATTAAGAAGAAAGATGGGTCAATTCGATTCTGTATCGATTTTAGGCAGCTCAATAAACGTACCATCTTTGATGCAGAGCCAATGCCTAATATTGAGGAGGTATTCTCTAAACTTGCGGGATATTCGTATTTCTCCAAGTTAGACCTCAGTAAAGGTTATTGGCAAGTCCCACTTTCAGACCGAGCTAAAGAGATGACCTCCTTCGAAACTTCGCAAGGACTTTTTAAGTTCAAGGTCATGCCCTTTGGTCTCGTAAACGCCCCAGCAACATTCTGTAGGTTAATGAGGAAAGTCCTGAAGGATTTGTCCAACACAGACAGTTTTGTAGATGACATCCTGGTGTTTACAACAACATTTGAAGACCATATTAAGGCTCTACGTAATCTGTTGGAACGGCTACGCCGGTTTAAACTGACTGCAAAACCTAGCAAGTGTCACATAGGTTACGCAGATATAGAGTGTCTGGGTCATGTTGTCGGGAGGGACCAGAAATTGAAACCCAACCCCGACAAGGTTAAGGCAATTCAAGAAGCACCAAGACCCGAGACAAAGAAACAAGTTAGGTCATTTTTAGGGTTAGCGGGTTTTTACAGGAAGTTTATTCCAAACTTTTCGGCTATAGCTGCACCTTTGTCAGACTTGACAAAGAAAGGTCAACCCAATAGGATAACTTGGGGGGAAAGCCAGGAGCGAGCTTTCGTCTCTTTAAAGGGGAGTCTGGTCAAAACCCCAATACTAAAATTACCTGAACTTGACCAGGAGTTTATCCTCAGAACGGATGCCTCCGATATCGGGGTGGGTGCAGTCCTACTGCAAGAGCAAGATGGGTGTAGTCTCCCCGTGGCTTACGCAAGTCGGAAACTATTACCCCGGGAATGTAACTACTCTGTTATCGAAAGGGAATGTCTTGCAGTAGTGTGGGGTGTCAGTAAATTCCACCGATATGTTTTTGGTAAGGAATTTGTCTTGGAGACTGACCACCAACCGTTAGCTTATATGAATAAAGCAAAGGTAGCTAACAGTAGGTTAATGAGGTGGGCACTGACTCTGCAGCCTTACCGGATGAAAATTAAAGCGATCCGAGGAAAGGACAATATTGGGGCAGACTATTTAAGTCGCCGCACATAATGACCGGTTTAATATAATAGTGTATTGCAGTGTATTGTACAATAGTAGTATATGTTACGACAGGGTAGTGTACAATTGTAGAATAGTGTTCAAATTGTAATTACATATTATAGTTGGGTTATAACTGCAGTGGATGTTTTCCGGAAGACGGTCGTTGTACTGGCTGAAGGTTGCATCCCTCGGTAGTAATATTTATATACTCAAGCGATTGAGCGATCAGCTTGTACGTTTTGTCGCTCATTTGCTCAGAAGAATTAATAGTTTCTTAAACGTGTAAATATTAATTATCATTTTGTTGAATTTTAAAAGTGTAGCACTTTCTTTAAGTGGGGAGATGTTGTCACAAAATGTCACGGGTAGAGCGTACTGGTCGTATATAGCTCTTGTATCGGTTACACCCAAAATCTATTGTTCGAGTTGAAACAATTTCACAATATTCATGATCTATTCATGTAACACGTAAAAGCGTGCACATTTTAAGTGGCCGCCAGAGAGGCCGTGTCATAAGTTTAGTTTTGTGCTAATGCATGTAAACGTATAGGTAAATTTTCCTTAAACGGCAAAATTGTATAAGGGGCCTGTCGTGTAGATTCAATACTGTAGATTTAGCCACGTTTGTCACGGACTGAACGGGGGAAATAATGATTTGGGCGTAATGTTTGCTATAAAACCCATTGTCTTCTAGCTATCGCCGGGATAATCGATAGTACTTTGTTGGAACAGAGATTGGACGGCAAATTTCACAGGCAACATGTGGTTAGTAGTTTTATCAAACTTTTATCGTATATTTGTATTCAGTGGGCGGCGCCATCTTGTTTGGCGGTTACGACATCCGGTTAGCATTGATGTTTCTCAAACATAACTTTAGACTAGCATATGATTTTGAAGTTACTTTATTAGATGTAATTATTGTAATTGATCATTAATTGTAAAACAATATTAATTTGATAACAGTGGATATTAGGTGCATTAGTTAACGTTGGCGTATAACTCGGTGATTGTAATACACGATTGTCAACATTAGTTAACAATGAGATGAGTGACAAGAATAAATGCGTGCATGCATAACTCAGTGAGTGTAATATATGAGTAATTTGATCATGTTTATATTACATGTATTAGGGGCATTGATTAACAGCGACGTACATAGCGTATACATGGCGTTGTAGAATATGTATACATTGCTACTCATCATTAGTACAGCTTACATATATTGATCGAATAATGATTTGTTTGGGTAATGGTAATTATGCAAGATTGTTATGTTTGTCAACCGACATCTAAAACGTATGTATAATTACAGCCTAAGCCATCCAGGATATAAGCCATCCAGGGTTGGAGTAAGCCATCTAGGTTTGGATATCCAGGAGTGGAGCTAAGCTTCCACGACTAACGTTACAAGCGGTGGAGACGGTCCCCGTACCTGCGCAGCCAGGTTTTACTAACGACAACCCCCGGGACACAAGGTGGGCCCGTTACCAGTCCTCACTGGAGGAATATCATTCACAATCTCAGTGGAGATTAACTATCATTGCATCGCGTCATCAACCCTTACAGAAGGCATTTGATGACAATCATCCATTGAATTCGCGCATCATCATCTTCATGAGCTCTCGCGCATCACAGTTATCGCGCTAGATCAACATTGTTATAGCTTTAACAACACTTCAGTGTCTTAGACATTCAGTATTTATAACAATACTAAGAACGTCTTAAACGTTCAGGAGAACATTCTTTTCATAGTTCATTTGTGTATTCGCTTGTTTTTTTAGATAATTGTATATATATTAAACATATTTTAAAAGTTGCATTAAACTTGTGTAAATGCATTCACCGTCATTGATTCTTTCCTGAGTTAGCCCAACCACTAAGGTCATCCTGTGACAACTGGTTTTCAGAGTAGTGGGATTTTGGGCGACTACGGAGGGAAAGAATCAATAAGTGATCTTTATTATGATATACTAAATCTCTACTTATTATTTTAGAATTGTGTACCACCCTCTGATCCATCGGGGCGACTGTCGACGATCACGGCCACAGCTTGGAAGACAAGTCAAGACACGACAAGGGTAGGGTGAGTCCAAACTGTTGTTTTGTCCGTTCTTTCCTTGGCGCGAGGTCGCAGTGGTCTACACGAGTGGGTCTGAGGCACTTTTGCTCAATAATTTGGGTGTTTGTTTTTACCTCCCTTGATATACATATAGTATCCAATTAGGTTGGCGAACAAGACGTTCTACTCATGTTGTGACACTCGAGTATACTTATATTGATGGGAGAAGTAAATATACATATACATGTTATACACATTTCGATGATTGTTTAAGGTTTATGTCCAATATCAAATTAAGATATTTTATGTAGTGCATATGTTTTGTGGAAGCTAGATACTATCTACACATAATCGTTAGTAGTTAGCGCTAGTACTAATGTGTATGTAACTTGTCCGATGATGATGCCCAGGTATTTACTGAGGACACAGTGACTTACCATTAGTAGTTAGTTGAGTAGAATTATTAGTGACGTGTGTATTGTAATTATTGTAGTTCACAATGTCTATAACCATGACGTCCATAAAGGATCTTACGGAAATGGGTAAGGAGTTAGGGTATGCTGGAGAGGAGCTTAGAACCTTTGTTAAAGACGAACAGGCTAGGGAAAGGGAATTTAGACTTAAGGAAAGAGAATTAGAGAAAGATAGGCTAGAATTCGAAAGTAGGTTAGCTAAAGAGAAGCTAGAATTAGAAAGTAGATTAGCTAAAGAGAAGTTAGATGCTGATAAAGAGAAGCTAGAATTAGAAAGTAGATTAGCTAAAGAGAAGTTAGATGCTGATAAAGAGAAGCTAGATGCTGAAGGTAGATTAGCTACAGAGAGGTTAGAATTAGAAGGTAGGTTAGCTAAAGAGAAGCGAGATGAAGAAAGTAGACTAGTAAGGGAGAAGCAAGAGTTAGAACATGAGAGGTTCGAAACAGATGGTAGACTAGCTAAGGCTAAGATGATAATGGAAAGGGAGCAAAAGGAGTTTGATCATAAGTTAGCTTTAGAGTTGGAAGCAGCTAAGACACATAGTAAGGACAGTGGAACTGTAGGGAAAGATAGTTATTCTGGGAAGTTAAAAGGTTCGAAGTTACCATACTTTGATGCTGACAAAGATAACATGGACAGTTACTTGTTACGGTTCGAGCGTTATGCTGAGTTACAGGAATGGACCAAAGATAAGTGGGCAGTTCATTTAAGTGCGTTATTGAGAGGCAAGGCCTTAGATGTATTTTCTAGATTACCTAGTTTAGATGCTCTTGACTATGACAAGTTAAAGGATGCTCTTTTAAAGAGATTTGAGTTAACTGAAGAAGGTTTTAGAAAGCGGTTTAGAGCTTGTCTGCCTGAAAAAGGCGAGTCATTTATTCAGTTCATTAGTAGATCTAGAAATTACTTAGATAGGTGGTTAGAGTTAGGGAAGGTAGCGCAGACTTATCAGGGCCTCATAGATTTCTTGTTGCGTGACCAGCTATTCAATGTTTGTAGTAGAGATCTGTTCTTATTTCTTAAAGAAAGAAAACTTACTAGTGTAGGAGAAATGGCAACACAAGCAGATCAGTTTGCCGAGGCTAGAGGTGGAGCTCATAATGTAGTGTCGAAAGACAGAACTTTTAGAGATAGGCAAGGGGACGATCATAAACAGAAAGGCCAGAGTGGAAACTATAGAGGTGGTGGTAGTTCGATGGGTGCTAGAGGAGGTAGCAATAGTGGTAACATAGGTAGACCTTTTATTCGTTGTCGTCACTGTAATGGGAATCATGCTTCACATGAGTGTAGGAAAGCGGTGAAAGTGTCCGCTGTCGTAGACAATTTCAGTGAAAATAGTAGAGTGGACAACAATGTAGGGAATCAGAACCAAGGTTTTAACAACCCATGGAATTTCGGTAGAGGTAGAGGTGGTCAAAACCGAGGTAGAGGTAGAGGCAGAGGTAGTAATAGTCCGGTTATTAAAACCGAGAGTAGTAGCTGTTGTGTTAAATCGGATGGTGTAATGGCGAAGATCGGAACATGTCTCTTTCCGTATGCAAATCTTCCAACGGCAGATGGTAGAGTGAATGGCACGGACGTAATTGTAATGAGGGATACAGGTTGTACAGGTGTGGTAGTTAGGCGTAGTTTAGTTACGGATGACCAGTTGGTAGGTAAACAGTCACCGTGTATGTTGTTAAATAAATCGGTAGAGCACGTGCCAATAGCGAGAATAGATGTAGATACACCTTTCTTTAAAGGGACTACAGAGGCACTATGTATGGACGACCCGATGTATGATTTAACGATAGGGAACATAGATGGTTCAGCACTTCCGGTAATGTCCGATTTTAGAAGTAGCATAAGTAATGCCGTAGAGACTAGAGCGCAGGTTCAGAAGCAAGCTCAGGCTTATAGAAAATTAAAGGTTCCTGCAGCCGTAGGTGACATATCTAAAGCGGAGTTTATAGAAGCACAAACTCAAGACGAGTCATTAGGTCCTTGTAAGGTGAAGGCCAAGGATGGTGTAGTGAAGAAGTGTAAAGGGTCCGGTAGTTGTAAGTTTGTACATAAGAATAGGTTATTGTACAGAGAATTTGAAGATAGTGGTAGTAGACAGTTTCACCAATTAGTGGTACCTACCCAGTATAGAACGACAGTGCTTAAGGTAGCTCATGAGTCGATTATGGGAGGTCATTTAGGCGTAAAGAAAACGTCAGATAGAGTATTGGCAGAATTTTATTGGCCAGGCGTTAGTGGAGATGTAACTAGGTATTGTAGGTCCTGCGATGTATGCCAAAGGACAGTACCAAAAGGTCGAGTGACCAAAGTACATTTAGGTCAGATGCCACTGATAGATACACCATTTAAGCGGGTAGCCGTAGACATAGTTGGACCAATTTTTCCAGTGTCGGATAGGAAAAATAGGTACATTTTAACCATGGTAGACTATGCAACTAGGTATCCGGAGGCAGTAGCATTGCCCTCAATTGAAACTGAGAGAGTAGCTGAGGCATTAGTTGATATGTTCAGTAGGCTAGGTGTACCAGAGGAAATGCTGACTGATTGTGGGTCACAGTTTACGTCAGAACTTATGGCTGAAGTAAGCAGGTTATTGTCTTTGCGTCAAATCATGACAACACCATATCACCCTATGTGTAACGGGTTAGTCGAACGATTTAACGGGACGTTAAAGCAAATGTTACGGCGTATGTGTACCGAGAGACCCAAAGATTGGGACAAGTATCTCAATGCTTTATTGTTTGCATTTAGAGAGGTACCACAAGAGAGTTTAGGATTCTCTCCGTTTGAGTTATTGTACGGTAGGTCAGTTAGAGGTCCCATGAGGATTCTTAGAGAGATGTGGGCAGGTGAAGTAGATAGTGATGAGGTTAAGACTACATATCAGTATGTTTTAGATCTGAAGGAGAAACTAGAGGAGACTTGTAAGATAGCTCAAAGTCAGTTAGTTAAGGCAAGTACCAAGTATAAACGGTACTATGACCAAAAAGCTAGAGCTAGGAAGTTTAAGATAGATGACCAGGTGTTACTGTTACTCCCGACCGACAATAACAAGTTGTTATTACAATGGAAAGGTCCGTTTTACGTTAGAGGGATAGTGAACACTATGGATTACCGTATCGAGATAAACGGAAAGTTAAAGACCTTTCATGCGAATATGCTGAAAGAGTATATAAGTAGAACCGATAATGTGCAACAAGGGGTGTTAACCGTAGTTAATGTTGCAGTTATTGAGGATAGTGAGGAAGACAGTAGTGAGGACACTAGTCCCATGTATTTTCCCACTAGTGTAGGTAGGGAGAGAGCAGCCGATGTAGACATATCGGGCATGCTTAGTGTAGAGCAGCAACGAGAGATTGGTAGTTTACTCTCGGAGTTCAGTGATGTCTTGTCCGAAAACCCGGGGCAGACAGATGGAGTGCAACATGATATTGTACTCACATCAGGGGAACCAATTAGAATTAAGGGGTATCCCATTCCATTTCACTCCCGATCAATTGTTGATGAGGAGGTGAAAGACATGTTGAAATTGGGTGTCATCGAACCTTCAAACGCCCCATTTTCATCCCCAGTCGTCCTTATTAAGAAGAAAGATGGGTCAATTCGATTCTGTATCGATTTTAGGCAGCTCAATAAACGTACCATCTTTGATGCAGAGCCAATGCCTAATATTGAGGAGGTATTCTCTAAACTTGCGGGATATTCGTATTTCTCCAAGTTAGACCTCAGTAAAGGTTATTGGCAAGTCCCACTTTCAGACCGAGCTAAAGAGATGACCTCCTTCGAAACTTCGCAAGGACTTTTTAAGTTCAAGGTCATGCCCTTTGGTCTCGTAAACGCCCCAGCAACATTCTGTAGGTTAATGAGGAAAGTCCTGAAGGATTTGTCCAACACAGACAGTTTTGTAGATGACATCCTGGTGTTTACAACAACATTTGAAGACCATATTAAGGCTCTACGTAATCTGTTGGAACGGCTACGCCGGTTTAAACTGACTGCAAAACCTAGCAAGTGTCACATAGGTTACGCAGATATAGAGTGTCTGGGTCATGTTGTCGGGAGGGACCAGAAATTGAAACCCAACCCCGACAAGGTTAAGGCAATTCAAGAAGCACCAAGACCCGAGACAAAGAAACAAGTTAGGTCATTTTTAGGGTTAGCGGGTTTTTACAGGAAGTTTATTCCAAACTTTTCGGCTATAGCTGCACCTTTGTCAGACTTGACAAAGAAAGGTCAACCCAATAGGATAACTTGGGGGGAAAGCCAGGAGCGAGCTTTCGTCTCTTTAAAGGGGAGTCTGGTCAAAACCCCAATACTAAAATTACCTGAACTTGACCAGGAGTTTATCCTCAGAACGGATGCCTCCGATATCGGGGTGGGTGCAGTCCTACTGCAAGAGCAAGATGGGTGTAGTCTCCCCGTGGCTTACGCAAGTCGGAAACTATTACCCCGGGAATGTAACTACTCTGTTATCGAAAGGGAATGTCTTGCAGTAGTGTGGGGTGTCAGTAAATTCCACCGATATGTTTTTGGTAAGGAATTTGTCTTGGAGACTGACCACCAACCGTTAGCTTATATGAATAAAGCAAAGGTAGCTAACAGTAGGTTAATGAGGTGGGCACTGACTCTGCAGCCTTACCGGATGAAAATTAAAGCGATCCGAGGAAAGGACAATATTGGGGCAGACTATTTAAGTCGCCGCACATAATGACCGGTTTAATATAATAGTGTATTGCAGTGTATTGTACAATAGTAGTATATGTTACGACAGGGTAGTGTACAATTGTAGAATAGTGTTCAAATTGTAATTACATATTATAGTTGGGTTATAACTGCAGTGGATGTTTTCCGGAAGACGGTCGTTGTACTGGCTGAAGGTTGCATCCCTCGGTAGTAATATTTATATACTCAAGCGATTGAGCGATCAGCTTGTACGTTTTGTCGCTCATTTGCTCAGAAGAATTAATAGTTTCTTAAACGTGTAAATATTAATTATCATTTTGTTGAATTTTAAAAGTGTAGCACTTTCTTTAAGTGGGGAGATGTTGTCACAAAATGTCACGGGTAGAGCGTACTGGTCGTATATAGCTCTTGTATCGGTTACACCCAAAATCTATTGTTCGAGTTGAAACAATTTCACAATATTCATGATCTATTCATGTAACACGTAAAAGCGTGCACATTTTAAGTGGCCGCCAGAGAGGCCGTGTCATAAGTTTAGTTTTGTGCTAATGCATGTAAACGTATAGGTAAATTTTCCTTAAACGGCAAAATTGTATAAGGGGCCTGTCGTGTAGATTCAATACTGTAGATTTAGCCACGTTTGTCACGGACTGAACGGGGGAAATAATGATTTGGGCGTAATGTTTGCTATAAAACCCATTGTCTTCTAGCTATCGCCGGGATAATCGATAGTACTTTGTTGGAACAGAGATTGGACGGCAAATTTCACAGGCAACATGTGGTTAGTAGTTTTATCAAACTTTTATCGTATATTTGTATTCAGTGGGCGGCGCCATCTTGTTTGGCGGTTACGACATCCGGTTAGCATTGATGTTTCTCAAACATAACTTTAGACTAGCATATGATTTTGAAGTTACTTTATTAGATGTAATTATTGTAATTGATCATTAATTGTAAAACAATATTAATTTGATAACAGTGGATATTAGGTGCATTAGTTAACGTTGGCGTATAACTCGGTGATTGTAATACACGATTGTCAACATTAGTTAACAATGAGATGAGTGACAAGAATAAATGCGTGCATGCATAACTCAGTGAGTGTAATATATGAGTAATTTGATCATGTTTATATTACATGTATTAGGGGCATTGATTAACAGCGACGTACATAGCGTATACATGGCGTTGTAGAATATGTATACATTGCTACTCATCATTAGTACAGCTTACATATATTGATCGAATAATGATTTGTTTGGGTAATGGTAATTATGCAAGATTGTTATGTTTGTCAACCGACATCTAAAACGTATGTATAATTACAGCCTAAGCCATCCAGGATATAAGCCATCCAGGGTTGGAGTAAGCCATCTAGGTTTGGATATCCAGGAGTGGAGCTAAGCTTCCACGACTAACGTTACAAGCGGTGGAGACGGTCCCCGTACCTGCGCAGCCAGGTTTTACTAACGACAACCCCCGGGACACAAGGTGGGCCCGTTACCAGTCCTCACTGGAGGAATATCATTCACAATCTCAGTGGAGATTAACTATCATTGCATCGCGTCATCAACCCTTACAGAAGGCATTTGATGACAATCATCCATTGAATTCGCGCATCATCATCTTCATGAGCTCTCGCGCATCACAGTTATCGCGCTAGATCAACATTGTTATAGCTTTAACAACACTTCAGTGTCTTAGACATTCAGTATTTATAACAATACTAAGAACGTCTTAAACGTTCAGGAGAACATTCTTTTCATAGTTCATTTGTGTATTCGCTTGTTTTTTTAGATAATTGTATATATATTAAACATATTTTAAAAGTTGCATTAAACTTATGTAAATGCATTCACCGTCATTGATTCTTTCCTGAGTTAGCCCAACCACTAAGGTCATCCTGTGACACTATGCAGGTGACACAAAAATGAAGGGTAATAAATAAATAGTAAAATCCTTATCTAGAGCTCCGAAACACTTTAATGTAAATTAACAAGGTGTGAAAGGCAGGTGAAGGTCATTCAAAATTAGACCTACTTTTGGTAAAAGCATACTACTGTTATAAGAAGTTTAAAAGCACCATGGCTTCTGGTTTCTGAGAAATGGTCTAAACCAAAACATTAATGTAAAACATTGTATGGACAGTATGGATGGGACGGACAGACTGACAAGGGTAACACCTTATGCCCCCTTCATTTTCATGGCAGGGCATAGCGAGTTTGTGTCTTTCCTGTATATGACAAATGTATAAATTTAGTTAAAAAGTTAGATGAATTTCAACTCAACTTGTCCTATATGAACAGGTGTGCACACAAAAAGGAAGAGATTATTCACGATCATATTATATAATGTATGTGACTGTTGTCCAACAACTTGCAAGGTAAATCGTTTTTTATTGTAATCCTAAATATTATCCTCCTAAATATTATCCATACAAAATTCGCTACAGGTAACGAAATCAGGACAAATATTACTGGCTTGGTATGGATACACTTTGATCATTGCAAACTTCAAAACAGCCCATTTTATACATGCTTTAAACACACACATGGGTATATTAGTAATGTCTTTGTATCCTTACGAACATATGTCACACTGCTTGTAAATGAATCTTCTTCCACTATATGGGTTATGGTACTGAAACTTAGTATATATGGAACCGAAGTGCAGTGGTGTAGTGGTAAGAATGTCTGACCTGCAATCGGGTGTTGTGGGAGTCGCCTAGCCACGTCATACCAAAGACATTAAAATTAAAAATGTTAGTAGTTACTTGTAACCCTTGCTTGACCAGTAAATAATGGCTAGTACTACGTCTGTTTGGTCCAGTGTTAGAAAAAAGCGTCTGGGTGGGGTACTATGTACTGTGTCATGGTATTCCAGTGTGGCAGTAAGCAGACTGTAGATAGATACATAGCACTACATGAAATCACTCATACAAAAGCCCACACATAATGCCAAATCAATGAGGCATTCTTCACAGGGCTCAAATTGTAGACGGACTATAATCCTTAGAATTACACACACACACTTGGTATATGTATTCCACAAGGATTTTAAATCTGTAGTCAGGTTTTGGAATTTCCATTCAACCCCTGGGGCCTGTGGGATGGGTCAAAGTTCTAAAACTCATAAAATGCTCCTACTCCAAGTACTAATAGGTTTCATTTACAGTTTGGTACAATTATAAAGTAACTCATGGCATATTAGCCCATAGAGGCCCTCAGGGGGTTTTGAAAGTACTTAAGAAGGTTTTCAATCCATCTGAGGGACCTAGGGCCATGGCCCAGGGCAATGGGTTACAGGGATAAAACAATGGGACATCTTCAAAGTGTGTATTAAATTAAAGGTCTTTTATAGTACTTTAGGTCAAACTGTTTTTCAGTCCTTCTTAGGTCTCTAGGGTCCCAGGGGCACATGTCACAAAAAGGAAACATAATCAAACCTTTCATCGTGGATATCAAACCAAAGGTATTTGAGAGTATGTCAAGTTAAGCTTGTTCTCAATCCTTCTTATACCCTTTGTACTATGAGAAGACAAAACAAGAGGCCCAAGTGGGCCTGTAGACGCTCTACTGGTATGATGTGATTCAAAACATAAACATGATAGAGGCCAACCCAAGAAACATGTTTCCTATATATAATGGTGGCCATCATGGATGACTGGAGGCCCCAAAAACACAAATCTGAGGGGGACTAACCCAAAGATCATTGTGATTAAGTTTCATCAAAATCCTTCAAGCAGTTTCAGAGAAGATGTCATTTGTAACGTTTTCCTATATAACTCTATGTAAACTTTGGGTCGCTGTGGCAGCCATTTTGATTATTCGACGATAAGGAAAAAACACAAACTTGATAGAGGCTAACCCAAGGAACATGTTTATGATATTTCACAAGAATGGAATAAGTGGTTTCGGAGATGTTGTTTGAAATTTCCTTAAATTTGACATAATTGTATCCATGGTGGCCATCTTGGATGACTGGCAGCGAAAAACATAATTCTGAGGGGGACTATCCTAAAGATCATTGTAATGAAGTTTCATCAAAATCCTTCAAGCGGTTTCAGAAAAGATGTTATTTTTAGCCTTTTTCTATATAACTCTATGTAAACTTTGGATCGCCGTTGCGGCCATTTTGATTATTCAGCGATAACGAAAAACACAAACTTGATAGAGGCTAACCCAAGGATCATGTTTATGATATTTCACAAGAATGGAATAAGTGGTTTCGGAGATGTCGTTTGAAATTTCCTTAAATTTGACCTAGGTTTAGACATGGCGGCCATCTTGGATGACTGGCAGCCGCGAAAAACACAAATCTGAGAGGGACTATCCCAAATATCATGGTGATTAAGTTTCATCAAAATCCTTCAAGAGGTTTCAGAGAAGATGTCATTTTTAGCCTTTTCCGTAAACTTTGGGTGGCCGTGGTGGCCATTTTGTTTATTCGACGATAACGAAAACACAAACTTGATAGAGGCCAACCCAAGGAACATGTTTATGGTATTTCACAATAATGGAATAAGTGGTTTCGGAGGAGATGTCATTTGAAAATTCCTTAAATTTGACCTAGTTTTAGCCATGGTGACCATCTTGGATGACTGGCGGCCATGAAAAACAAATGCGAGAGGAGCCCTCCCAAGTAACATTGTGATGAAGTTTCATCAAAATCCTTCAAGCGGTTTCAGAGGAGATGTCGATTTTATAAAATTGCTAACAAACGGACAGACAGACGACGGACGAGAAAAAACTAGAAATGTGTCCATGGGACACGGATGACCCCGCTATGACATTATTTCGTGAATTTTTACCATTCCAAGGGGTATAACTCTGGAAAACTTGGGCCATCGGGCCAAAAATCGAACTTGGGCGAGACATTGTGCCCATATACAAGTTGACCAAGTTAGTTTGGAGAAGATTGGATTACAATTACCAAAGTTAGAGTGCAGATAACATTTATTATGCAAATTTTTACCATTCCAAGGGGCATAACTCTGGAAGTACTGGGGCGATCAGGCCGAAAATCAATCTTGGGGAACACATTGTACCCATATACAATTTGACCAAGATTGGAGAAGATTGATAACAGTTTCTCAAGTTAGAGCGCAGACACCATTAATTTTGCGATTTTTTACTATTCCAAGGGCCTTAACTCTGGAACTACTGGAAAATAAAAAAGAAGGTATTTGAGATTATGTGCTATGGACTTTGTTTTTGTTCCCATTTATAGTTGTAATGAGGGTCGTCTGTAGATGGACACTAACAAGAGAGAGAAGCCCGGTGGCGTTAAAGCCAGGGTTTCCAAAATGTGAAAGACGAATGCCTGTGTGTTTGGTGAAACTATTTAATAGAGCTTTTCTAGATAGATTGTTTTTTTGGTAGTGGGAGGATGCTTTAATGTTGAAAACCTAGTTTTCATTTTCAGCGCATGATGTTTGGTACATGTCAGCAAGTTTTATAATAATTGCACATGGCAATGCTGAGACAGAGGTGGCAACTTTTACTGAAAACCGATAGTAATGATTGCCAAAGGGCAATCATTGAGAACGCCGTAGGCGTTCGCGGGGGAGGGTATGGGAGGGGGTGTCCCCCTCCCGTGGCGGGTGGTAGGGAATATAGAAGCTCTGTGGTGCATTTTCAAGCCATCTGAGCACAAATTTTAGTTACGCAAAATGAAGGGTTTGCTAGAAAATATGTATGATATATTCCAATTTCCACCCAAAAAATGAGACTTGATAGAGGTTTAATAAAGGATGAAAATATTAGCTTAAGCCGGTGCTAGGTGGCGTTTGAGTCATCCACTGTAACTATTTTGGCGCAGTCTGTGACACAGATGAACAAACAGAATCAGACACTGTTCGCAACTTGTTTTGTAGTTGTGTTCAGCGGTTTCCAAGGATCTCTTGACTTTGTCATTCCAAGAGAACTAATTTTCAAACAGAATCACGGCACATAAATGATGTTATCTTGTGTTACTGGCAAGCCACACTCGCTTTTTGTTTGTGCGAATTCGACCCCACATGTTTTGTACCGCCATGTGAAGTCAAGCCGACATACAGAGCAAAACGCATGCGATTCACTCTCTTGAAGATAATATTACGGGATATTTGGCCGTGTACTCCTTTTTGAATTTTTGATCAACTGTTTTTTGTCCGCTTATATTTGGATTTTTCCACATCGGACCCTGTCGCAGGCCTTTTATTTGAGTTTTCCATCTTTTTTTGTGCCTTTTCTTTCGGTATGACTAGATATAGAAAAGGGCTAAATTCACAGAAAAGGACAGAAAAGGGTTTGGCGGCACAGAAAAGGGCCGATTAAATGCACAATTTTAACTTAATTTTCTAATTTACATATTTACAAAGGTTTACATTATAAACAAAGGTAGAAAAAGAAAATAAAGTTGACAATTAAATTTGAAACAGACATGCATTATATACATCAAATACAAATACTGAATCTATTAAAAAAGAAAATGTGCACATTTGATATGGTAAGTAATTTAGATGGTTCAAGATTGTTTCAATTTATGCAGGAGAAAGTGATCTAAAACCTGAGACTCTACCAGAATGAAACAAACAGATGTATTTTATGGTTACTATTGTATAAGAGTGTTTCATGTTGAATACAATATTAATGTTGATTTAAAGTAAAAGACATCTATGTCAAAGTATAGTAAGATAGTCATACTCATAAAGGTTGTTTATTAAGATACTCTTGTTATTATCTTTCTTTTTTTTTTAAATCCTACAACATGGCAACGCTGAGATATAAAAAAAAAAGTTAATTGTTTGTTATAACAAAGTTTAAAAGGTTAAGATAACATATATGTTGGAGAAAGTAAGTCATAGTGACCTAGTTTTCAGGGTATGGTCGGTGCCTGATGAGAGGAAGGTGCTGTTAAAATTTGATGAAGATCGGACATCGTAATGCTAAGATATATAGAAATCACAAGAAGTTGACGCCTGCCCGTCACCAGGTTTCGATTCCGAGGAAAACTCCCAAATTCCTACCCCAAATCATCTTGGTGTAGTTGTCAAGTGCTTTGCGGTGTAGGGGCTATCCGGGTAATTACGGACGATTTTTACACACTGTCACGGGATTGGCTACCTTTGACTCATTTGTGCGGCTTCGGAACTCTTCCCTATTTTTGAATGTTAAGAATTATCTCCAGTCTCTAAATATATGGCAAACATACATTTACATACCCAAACAACAGAGAAACTGCACTGTTTTCCAACCTAGTCAAATCGGTAAAATACGGACAGCTTCGTGATAATACGGACACTAGAGCGGATAATTACGGACGCTAACTGACGATGCTTTTTCCTATAGGGAAAGTACGGCCAGACAGGATATTTTTAAAAAAATTGGAATATCTACCAAGTCCATACATATGTTTACTATTTGCGTGAGATTTCAATGTTTTTGCCAGTTTTTTAACGTTTTATCTGATCATTTCTCTTTTTTCCGATATTTTTCCTGTTTATTTTCCAGCAGGCGCCTTTTTTCCATTATTATTTCTTGACTGGTAAGCAGTTTGTGCGAAGTAGAACTTTTCCTACTGGTCCCGTTGCTAGGTCGATCTGTGACTTGTTGCGGCAAAAATAGCTCGCCAATGTACTCCGTCACATTTCCCTGATCTTCTGCCACGATAACATCCTCCGATAATGTGGCGTCTGACGTCAATAGGTCCAACAGTTGCTGGGGGTCACTCAAGTCGAGTAAGGCTTGCGCTTCGACTGGCAGCTCAAACGAAACATCAGGTGAAGCCAACCCGGATTGGTGCTCCATTAGAAGACTGTCGTCTGGTGACAAGCACGCCGAGTCGTTTGAAGTGATGCTGCTTATGGCATGTGCAAGCTCTGGGTCTGCAGTGGTCGTAGCTGCAGTCGTTGGCACTTGCCTGTCTGTAAGTTTTCATGGATCAAATGCACGTGAGGGCACTGCTCGTCTATTCAAAGGATGTATTCCACATGCTCTGTACCCATTCGTGATGTTGCCAACAATCAATGCGGTGTTCCAAGCCTTAGTGAAAAGACTCGGAAATGAGAATTTGTTGATCGGGTGCAATGGATTGTCCAACAGGAACTCAGAACACACTGTGTTGTATGCGGCTTTGAGAGGTCCGAATACCGTTCGGTCCAATGGCTGCAAGTAATGGGTACAATGTGGAGGGAAGAACATGAGAATGATGTTTTCCTCCACAGTGCGCTCGATAATTGCAAGTGTCTCATGTGAGCTATGTCCATCGAGAAGAAGCTGTTGGGGGCGCTCTGGGCTACAGTGCTGAAGAAACACCTGCTGGAACCACTGCCCACCGATCTCGTCCGACATCCACCCATTCTTTTGGTAAGTCCAGACTGAATGTGAGGGAGAATCCTCTGTGCGGTAACCGTGCAACGATCTGGATGTTTTCCCCTTTGTTATGAACATCGGCGGCATGCGATCACCGGCAGCATTGACGCAAGCCATAACCGTTATGTTGGACGACTTGGAGCTTGTTTTACTAACAACGTTTTGTTCAGCCCTGTCTGCATATACCCTCTGTGGGGTATGTTCCATGTTGAAACCGGTTTCATCACAATTCCATATTCTATTTGGCAGTGTGGCAAAGTTACCATCTGCAAGGTTCACTCCCAGGTCATCAAAGTACCTTCCCAAAACTTCAGGATTCAGCATGCGGGCCCGAACTGATGACAGGCGTTCAGGCTTCCGCAAGACCAAATCGGGATGTCGGTGCTTCAGCCCCTCAAACCAGTCCTTGCCGGCATGAAAGTTCCTGTAGCCGGTGGACATTTTCATTCTTTGGCACAATGTTGAGGTACGACGAAGAATTTGTCTTCTTGATAACCCAACCCCCATCCTTGCAGCCTGCTTAAAAGACTTAACGATCTTATCCTCGACATCACTTGATAGTGCAGGAGGTCTGCCTTGGGGTAAATTAATGGGCAATATTGACCATGATCCCTAAAAATGACACAAATATTGCCATTAACGGAAGCTAACGATAACTCGTTATTTTAGGCTCATCTAGAATCTAACTTAACTATCTTCTCTATATAAATCTAGATCTAGCTATATCCACTTCCTTACGAACATAAATCAGCATTGTTTATCCTTATATTATGACATATAGTGGCTATATGATCTACGTAAAATTATTCAAAATCGTCAAAAAACTTAAATCTAAAGCACACAAGATGTTCTACATAGCGTAACACCACATGTCTGCCATTATACGTTTGTATTAAAACATGGGGTTGAAATACTGACAGATATATTTTTTTTAAATTTATGTGTTTCACTGTAGAATTCCATACAAACCCTGGTACAGACTAAAGACTAATTATTATTGTTCAAGTTTAACATATTAAATATGAGATTCAATGGTTTATTTACCTTTTGTTTTGAATTTTAACGGAGTCTCTAGATCACCTAGGGGTTAAAAGTTGGCGCCAAGAGCAAAAGGAAGCATGGTTGGAATTCTTGGAGAACTATAGTTACGTCATTGACTATATGACGTCATCATATATTTAGTGCATATGCACAGGCATGGGTTTTTTAGCAAAACACGATAATGATTGAACACATATATAGGAACATAGGTTAGTTTTAAGTATACTGTCCGTATTTATACGTTTGTCCGCATTTACCAGGATAGCCCCTACAGTAGCTTATGTAAACAACACGCGATATTTGCAATAGGTCGATCTGCTTCTCAATTTTGATTGGAAGTTTAACAATATAGGTATCACGTGATATGTATTCTGGAGAAACCTTCCAAAAATAGTATATTTTCACCACTGAAATCTTCTGAATCGTAGAACATCCATCAACTATGTTAGTTTTAAAATAATAATTAGCCTTAGAAATTTCAAACAAACATAATATGTCTAAGAATCAAGCTTATGGCTAAGGGAAATATGCTGTAAAAAAACAACAACATTATGATAAAATTGAATGCCAACGGCGGACATTTTGTGTAATCTGCAAATGTGGGTCGCAGGTAAACAAGTTATGCACGTTTTTGACTTTGTATGCTTGATTCTGATGAGAAAAACAAACTTCAAATCGACAACTTTCAATGCCAAAAAGACGTATGCATTGAAAATCGAACCATTTGCGTCGTCATCGTCACAATTTTTTTACAGCTATAAAAAAAAATTCAGTTACGGTCTTTGGTTAAAAATCACGGTCGGTCGGGTAACAGGAAACAAACTTTTTTTTTAGGCCTTACGTGTTTATGCCCATGAATTAATTAACAGACTGCTACCTGCCACTATCATCTAGTCCCCATTATCTTAGTCATTTATAGAAGAATGTCCTAGAGCAACAACTTACCATCATTTTATGACAAATTTTTTTCTCTTCATTAATGTAAGCATGGAATGTTCTGAGTAGCTAGTCTGTATCATGCCCATACATTTCTACTATAAAAGCAACTTACACAAGGCCATGACTGTGTTATATTCGCATATCTTTGATTGTTGCACCCATAAGGAAGACACTGAATAATCAAATTCACAACTTTTAGTACTTAAATATTTTTCATGACAACTATGACACAAGAAATCCAAGGATTCACATGTCTCGCCTAACGGGGGCGGGACTCTAAAAATAAAAAATAAATTGCTTAAATGAATGTTTGTCAACACTTTAATAACTAAAAACAATGGTGTTTACAGTTTGCTGATATGACATTTAAGTGCATTTGTTTAAAAACAAAATGCCATTCTATAAAAAAACAAAAAATAAAAAATCATCGGCCCAAAACAGTAGGTCAAGGTCATAGATGAAATCCATGCGTCAAAAAAGATGCACTACCAAAGACACAACTATGCCAAAATAGAATGTTTTGTCTTCCAAAGATTAAGCTATAAATTAGGTTTAAAGCATCTAGTTCATAATTATAGTTAATGAGAAGGTGATGTAAATGTAACAATTAAAACTATCTTCCCTTAGCATGGAAGGACACATCAACATTGCTTTTTGACACATTGCAATGTACCATATAAGCAAAGTTTGAAAGGTCTAGTGCATACAGTTTGTGAAAAAGTGACCTAAACGCTAAAGTTGAAGGTAAAAATTATTAAGTTATCTGCCCTTTGCTTGGAGGGTCAAGGTCACTTCCACATTTGCTTTGTCACATTGCGATGTGCTACCCAAGATACAACTATAAGCAAAGTTTAAAAGGTCTAATGCATACAGTTTGTGAGAAAATTACCTAAATGCAAAACTTGAATGTTGACGCTGACGCCCGCCGTCGGAAATGCAACAACTATGTCTCCTTTTTTTCTTCGAAAAGTCGTATGCATATATCTATATGTTAGCTTGCAATTCAGTGGTTTATATTTTCTTTCGTCTTATGCCGTTGTTGAAAAGTACAAATTCAAGCCATAGATCAGCAGATCCATTACCTTTTGTGTGAACTTACAAGATATTTAGTAAGTATCTCTAAGTTTTAATAATGGCAACCCAATTTTGGACAATTAATGTTAAGTTTAAAACAATGTCATTTTTGTAAATTAAGCCTAAAATTATAATGTCGTCATTGCAATTTGGAGGCAAACACTTGGAAATTATTATATTATTTATTATAATCTTATTCACGACAACTTTAGTATTCAATGCCGTCCATATTAAAGTGTTTGCGACAAAGTCGAGCTTATTCAAGTATATACCAGGAAATTATATACCAGAAAATTAAACTTGGTGTCAAGTGGTAAACACTTGTATAAATACCTGGAAGTCAACAATATATCTGCATAAACTAGGACATGGATAAACTTTGATCAATACAAATTTAAAATGGCGACTGGGAGAGGATCAGAGTCTATGTCAATAGGGAAAGGATCGGATATTATTTATGACTTTTCATGCTCCCCTTGTTCAAAGGAGGGGCAGAATGTTGAAGCCATCAAGTTCTGTGTGGAGTGTAATGAGAGCCTTTGTTCCACTTGCCTCAAGTTTCATAACAGATTTGAGATGATGAGAGATCACCAACTCCTTGATGGCGTCCCAACTACGGCCAAAGGACAACAAGGTGGCAGCCCGCTCCTTCCCAAAGAGAAATGCCCGATACACCAGGGTAAAGGCATAGACATGTACTGTGGCACACATGACGTGGTGTGTTGTGCCGCTTGCATAGCTGTCAGTCACAGGTAGGAAACATTTGTGGTATTGACTTTTTTACCCGGTATAGTGGTCACTTTTTTCTTTCCAATAGCCCAGTTCTTCCCCTGGGAATGGGCCAGCTTAGTTCTTTTCCCCCGCCCAATACCAGCAATATAACATACTCATAGTTTAATTTAAAAGTACATGTACATGACTAGAAGAGGGGAAGAAAGGCCTGGCCTATTTCTCACCTCTTATAGCCTTCATATTTCAATGTATGAGTACATGACTAGAAGAGGAGAAAGAATGACATGGCCTATTTCTCTACCTTTCTATTTCCAGGAAATAACATTTGTATTTTAATTTATGAGTACATGATTTAGTAGGGGAAAAGAACGAGCCCCCCTTTTTCTGCCCCACATAACATAAATATGACAGTAATGTGTATTTTAATTTATGAGACTGGGCCAGACTTCCCTCACCCACTCCCAAATATTTATTTATGAGTAGGGAAAGGAACAGCCCAACATTAATTTGTAGTTTAATGTATGAAGACATCACTGGGTCAGCTTATTTCTACCCCCACTTCCTGAAATATCTTAATTTATCTGTAAATGGTCGGTAAGGAAAATAATAGGCCAGCCTATTTCTTCCCCCCTGCTCCCCCACCCATATCATCTATATAACATACCAGTACCAATGTTTGCATGTATGAGTACATGACCAGTAGTGGGGAAGAGTGAGTCATCCTATTTCTTCCCCTCATATCATGGTCATAATTAACACACCAAAAATGTTGTTCATGAGTACAGGACTAGCAGGGAGAAAGAATGGGCCTGTCAAAACTCCCATCACCCACCAACTCACCCTACACCCATGTCATCAGGATAACATACTCATATATTAATTTATCGGTACATGATCAGTAGGGGGAAAGAAGGACCATTATTAATGTTGTCCAAACTTTTGGTCCCACCATATTGTTCATTATGCCAATACAATATTAATGATAGAATATATTCCATGTTTATGGTGGTGTTATTAGATATATCAGCATGATATGGCCTTCCATGATTATAGTGGGGGTACTATTGAAATATGTCACGTGTGATATCACCTTCCATGTTTATGATGTGGGTGGGTATAATATATATCAGCATGACATCAACTTCCATGTTTATGGTGTGGGTGGGTATAATATATATCAGCATGACATCAACTTCCATGTTTATGGTGTGGGTGGGTATAATATATACCGAGAAAAATAAAGTCGGTGATAAAAATAAAGCAAATATGTTGGGAACATACTGTTATAGGTTATCGAAAATTGTTCTTATTTCAATGAAAAGGGAAATTTACAACATCATTTGTAAACAAAGTCGGTGATAAAAATAAAGCAAATATGTTGGGAACAGACTGTTATTATATAGGTTATCGAAAATCGTTCTTATTTCAATGAAAAGGGAGGTAATTTTAAAATTACAATATTTGGAATGTTTTTGTTTGAGAATAACAATCTTTTTTTATCACATTTTAGCGTTTTTTATGCAATGACAGAATGGGCAGTTCTTATCCATGCCAAATAATAAATGTGTCCAAAGCAATACATTTGTATAACGAAATATTTTGTTTTTAATATATGGGAGCTAATTCTGATACTAAGGCTTAGAAAATGATAAAACAACACAATTTTTGAAAAGTCTCATCCTTACCTAGCATTGCTAATAGCTTCGAACAAATATATAAATGTTCATATGTTTAATAACTTCAGTATATATCAGCATGACATCAACTTCCGTTTATAGTGGGGATATTATATATATCAGTGTGATATCACCTTCCATGTTTATGGTGTGGTTGGGTATAAAATATATCAGCAAGTTTATGGTGCGGGTATTAGATATAGCAGTGTGATATCACCTTCCATATTAATTTTATGATGGGGTATTAGATATATCAGTTTGATATCACCCTTCATGTTTATGATGATGGTATAAGATATATAAGTATGATATCACCTTCCATATTTATGGTGTGGGTATTAGATATATCAGTGTGATATCACCCTCCATGTTTATGGTGGGTGTATGTTTATGGCGGGTGTATTATATATATATATGAGTTTGATATCACCATCTGTTTATGATGGGGTATTAGATATATCAGCATGATATCAACTTTCATGTTTATGGTGGGGGTATTAGCTATATATATCAGTGTGATATCAACTTCCATGTTTATGGTGGGAGTATTAGATATATATATCAGTGTGATATCAACTTCCATGTTTATGGTGGGAGTATTAGATATAACATTGTAATTTCCTGTTCCATGTACTGGCCTTGTCTACTAATGTCATTATGTTATACAGACCCTTTCTAATAATGTCATTCTGTTATACAGGCCTTGTTTAATTCCACTGTACAGGCCTTTTGTACTAATGTCATCCTGTTATACAGACCCTTTCTAATAATCTCATTCTGTTATACAGGCCTTGTCTACTAATGTCATCTTGTTATACAGGCCTTGTCTACTAATTGCATGATGTTATACAGGCCTTGTCTACTAATGTTGTTCTGTTATACAGGCCTTGTGTACTTATGTCATTTTGTTATATAGGCTTTATGTACTAATGTAACTCCATTGTACAGGCCTTGTCTACTTATGTCATTATGTTATACAGGCATTGTCTACTAATGCCATTTTGTTATACAGGTCTTGTCTACTTATGTCATTCTGTTATTTAAGCCCTTTCTACTTATCTCATTATGTTATACAGGCCTTGTCTACTGATATCATTATGTTATACAGGCCTATCTACTTATGCCATTTTGTTATACAGGCCTTGTCTACTAATGTCATTATGTTATACAGGCCTTGTCTACTAATGTAATTATGCTATACAAGCCTTGTTTACTAATGTAATTATGTTATACAGGCTAGGATAGCGCTAGGATTTTAAACCCTTTAGCCAAATCTGGCTAAAAATTCTCTTAGCCAGATAAGAATGTCTTTAGCCAGACTTTTGCCGAGATATTTTTTAACTAATTGAAGGCGCTAAAACTTTGCGTTTGCATCAATAGTAAGTTAAAAGAGTATGCTTAATTAACCTATAGGGTATCAATATTTCCACATCATATGCATTTTGCTTTTATGCTTATAATTACAAGTTGTGTTGTACAATATTCAAAACTTTTTAAAAATTGTATTTAATTTAATGTAATTTTTTTAAAAATTGTCAAGACTGAAATTTAAAAAAGGACAGAATGAACGCATGCATATAATAAGAAAATATAAAAATACAGACTCTTGTCACCATTTATTAGACCATTTAGTATTGTCATTCAATGCATTTCAATATGCTAACATTCATAGAAAAAAACAACAATATATTTAAAATGTAAGGCTAAGCCGAGGCATATAAAACGAAAGCTGAGGCATATAAAACAAAGTTCAACTAACAGGAGTTCCAAAAAAGCTAGAAAGATCACGCTGCATTGTGAGATAAAATTCAGAAAAGCTTCATATACCACGACTATCATGCATAGAGTAAGTAATAAAAGCCACTTCTTTCTAAAATTGTACCAATATTTTGAGTACGGTAATCGCACCTTTTGTATTGTATCATATTGATTGAACAATCAACCATAAAATTATCCCAATTCAGAGACAGCCGATCAAATACCGGTTCACACTTGCTATTGTTCCAGTTTACGCTATCGTGTGTACAACTAATTAGTAGATACTTAACACTTATCAGTGATCGTAAAGTTCAAAAATACCGACGGCCTCTAGCTTCTTTATTCGTAAGCAAACATTGTCAACTTTCTGTTTTGATCAGCCAATTTGGCCGCTACAGGGCGCCACATTATTTGATGTTTTACCCGGGCTCGATAACGCAGTTAACTATGTGGATAATATTGAGCGCGGGAACACAAACCAGTTGATTGACAGTAAGAGGTGGAAAAGTGGGCGGAGTCTATGGCAAACTGGTTTTCAATAAACACTGCGATAATTAGTTTATCGGTCCAAATTGACTGTTGCTAATTAGCTAACAACACCCAGCGGGACAGTGGCTTATAAACAGTGAAAGACTTTGCGTATTAGAATTCGGGATTTTCCGGGATCTTTTAGACAAAATCGGTCAAAAATTTGGATTCGCCAGACTGTCGATGCTATGTATTTCTTGCAATTTTTATTCGCCAGTTCGGGTTACTTTTCGCCTATGGCGATTTCGCGAATGGTTAACGCGAGCCTAGACAGACATTGTCTAATTATGTCATTACGTTATATCGGCCTTGTCTACTTATGTCATTCTGTTATACAGGCCTTGTCTACTAATGTAATTCTGCTATACATGCATTGTCTAATAATGTAATTCTGCTATAAATGTCTTGTCTACTAATGTAATTATGCTATACAAGCCTTGTCTACTTATGTCATACTGTTACACAGGCCTTGTATAATTACGTCATTATTTTATACAGGCCTTGCCTACTAATGTCAGTATGTTATAAAAGCCTTGTCTACTAATGTCATCCTGTTATACAGGCATTGTCTAATTATGATATTCTGTTATACATGCCTTGTCTACTAATGTCATTCTATTATACAGGCGTTGTCTACTAATGTCATTATGTTACACAGGCCTTGTTTTCTAATGTCCTTATGTTATACAAGCATTGTCCACTTACGTTATTATGTTATACAAGCCGTGTCTACTAATGTAATTATGTTATACAAGCCTTTTCTACTAATGTCATACTGTTACACAGGCCTTGTCTAATTATGTTATTCTGTTATACATGCCTTGTCTACTAATGTCATCATATTATACAGGTCTTGCCTGATATTTGATTATTCTGTTTTCCTCCGGGTTTATGTTAGTTTCATCAAACATACATGACACTATATAACAATATGCCGGCTGTTTTTATCAACATTTTTTTAGTTTTACATTGAAATAATATAAAGTTTGTGCTGCACAATAAATATAATATTTCCCATTTAGAATCAATAAAAATGGAAGTAAATGTGTAATCGTGCTTAAAATATACTATTTATACAGTGTAATTCTTTATATTAAAATACTGTAAATGCACTTCGTTTAAATCGAGACTATTATTTAATCAAATGAAAAGGATAATATTGGAAGTTATCCGAGATAGCGAAATGCTTTTGTGTTGATTTTCAGCGTTTAGCGTTTTAAAAAATACATTCATTGTTATTTTTAAAAAACACACGCTGAACGCTGAAAACGAACAAAACAGACGCAACGAACGAACTGCATTTGTAAAATACAGATCATGCGACGTTCATTCTGAGTTCAATTTCCGTTCGATCAGTGTTCGTTCTGCATTTATTTGGGGTACTTGAACGCAACCTTGTCTGTAATGTCAGTTTGTTATACAGGCCTTGTCTACTAATGTCATTATGTTATACAGGTCTTGCTACTATTGTTATTCTTTTATACAGACCTTGTCTACTAATGCCATTCTCTTATACAAGTGGCCTTGTGTACTAATGTCATTATGTTATACAGGCCTTGTCTACTAATGTCATTATGTTATACAGGCCTTGTCTACTAATGCCATTCAGTTATACAGGCCTTGTCTACTAACAGGCCTCGTCTACTAATGCCATTCAGTTATACAGGCCTTGTCTACTAATGTCATTCTGTTATACAGGCCTTGTCTACTAATGTCATTATGTTATACAGGCCTTGTCTACTAATGTCATCTTGTTAGACAGGTCTTGTCTACTAATGGAATTTTATTATACAAGTCTTGTCTTCTAATGTCATTATGTTATACATGCCTTGTCTAATAATGTATTTCTGTTATACAGGCCTTGCCAAGGTGTTGAGTTTATTCCTCTCATGGCAAACTCCCTTAAGAAAGGTAAAGAAGTCGACAATGTCAAGCTTGCCATCAACAAAGTCAAGTCAGGCTTTGGACGACTAAAGAGAAGCAAAGAAGCTGACCTTAATCGAATAGAACAGCAAAAACTCAGCATCTTGACCCAGATTAAGGACTATAGAGACAGCATCAACAAACAACTTGACAGCATGGAGAAAACAGCAAAAGATGAACTGCAGACTAAATACAAGACATTTGAAGACCAAATCAAGGCAGACCTGAAAGCCATTGGAGAGATGATAGCAACATTAGAAACAAAAGCATCTGAGCTAAGTACTTTTGATGGAGATAACGAGTCGCAACTCTTCGTTTATGTGAAACAGTCAAAGGTCAGCACAAAGGAAGGAGACATCTTAATGAATGAAATGGAAAAGTCGGTTGCGAAGGAAACCCTACGCTTTGCTGTCGATAGCACCTTTACAGACACACTTTGTAAGTTTAAATCATTGGGTATAATATCAGATTACAACTTGAATCAGTACAATGTCAAGGTCAGTAGTGACAAGTCAACATGTTGCATATCCGGATCATGCATCCTGGCAGACGGCTCTATTCTGATAGCAGACGAGACCAATAAGAAGGTAAAGCAGCTTGATCAGTCATACAAAGTAACAGCAGAATGTGATTTGCCTTGTGGAGTTTCAGCTGTCTGCAGAACAGGTCCATCTGAAGTAGCCATTGCACTGTTTGAAGACAAGAAGGTACAGTTTGCCACAGTGACACACAAGATAACGCTGACAAGGTCATTCAGAGTAGGAGACATATGTCCAGGTCTGGCTTACAGCGAGGGGGAACTGTTTGTGACGTGTGGTGGTAGGAAATCAGAAGGTCCAGGACAAGTAGAAGTATACAATACAAAGGGCAAACTGCTACGATCATTCCAGAAAGATTCAGCAGGGAAGAAAATATTTTCCATTCCATACCAAGTAACAGTAAGCTTATGTGGTAAAAAGATCCACATTGCCGATGGTGACAATGGCGTGATAACCATGGACAGAGATGGGAACAAACAGCGAGGTTTCACTGATCCAGAATTGAAGCATACTATAGGAGTCTGTGTGACAGATGATGACTCAGTTCTTGTTTGTGGGTTGCATTCACACACCATACTTCAGATTGGTACTGATGGTCAGAAGAAAGCTGTGCTACTGCGGGAGTGTGATGGAATTAGGTATCCAATATCACTCCTGTATGACACAGCAAATACCAGACTGATAGCGACCATGGAAGATTCAGACCACATCAATGTTTACGACATAACCATTGGGGGTTAGATTTCATTGGTCTCCAACATCATCCATACAGATTTCAAACAGACAGGGTTTCCTCCGGGCTTTGACTTTTTTTTAGCCATCACTTTTGCCAGACGATAATATATATTTATTTTCGGATGCTATTTTTTAGCCTTTTTATTAATTTTTTGGCAAAATTATAATACAGGACTTAATATATCCATGTGTAAAATTCATGATTTATCTCATAAGGCTAGTTCAACAAACATGCACACAGTGATAGTTTAGAACAACAGAAATACTGTCAAACAAAGTCCTGTTTTCTGATTTGTCTTTTTCAATCATTTTTTGACCTAAATGTTACTTCAGATTATTGCTGAATAATTTGTTTTTAGAGACATGCTTTTGCAGCATTTTTAAAGCGTGAAAATGGATTAATTTCATTACAAATTACAAATTAATGAAATATATACTGAACTGTGTTGGCCAAACATGGGGTCATATATTAATGAGGATACTGAACTGTGTTAGCCAAACATGGGGTCATATAAAACTTCCTCGGAAATGAGTCCCCACAATGACAGAACTGATTGATAAAAAAAAAAAAAGGGCCTAAGAAGCTTATTAGCTTATGTTTGGCCTCAACAGTAAAAAATCTATGACTAACATTTGCATCAAATGTTTCATGAAATGTTAACATGTGTATTGTATAATATACATTGTACATGTTGTTTTGTGAAGACTGATAGTTTAAATTTTTAACATTTAGATACATGAACCTTAGTAAATTGTGTCATTTAAAACAGATTCTTGTTATTTAATAATTAAATGCATTTTTCTTTTCAATAAAATATGATACTGAACCTGTATAAATAACAATAAAGCACTCGGATTTCAAAGATGAAGCACTATTAAAGAACAAACCTGCCAAATAAAGGCAAAATTCACTACACAATTGTTTATCAAAACTCTATCCAGGTATTCAGGTCATATAATAATGTACATGCACCAGTTAAAAGTGTAGGTTTGTTCATGGGTTCTAAAAATACTGGCAATTGAATGTGAGTAAAATGAATTATGAGCTGATCTTAATTCGACGTTCCAGGTTTGCGGTTTGGCATGCCCGATTAAACCGATTAAAGCTGTTTATATTGTGTCCATAGTGTTTGGATTCTCAAAATTTGTATCTTATATATATACCTCGTGATCAGTAGGTTTAAAAATGGTATACATTTTGTAAAATTTTCCTTGATGTATGCCAAGTTTATGTGAGTATAATATACTTAAATAAAACTTGTATTGATGTTTTTATGCCAAGTTTATGTGAGTATAATATACATAATTAAAACTTGTATTGATGTTTTTATGTCAAGTTTATGTCAGATATTTTGTCTGGCCTATTCTAATTTAGGTCTATTTTGCATATTTTTTTAAATCCAGGGCCAGGAATGTTCATTCCATATGATTTTTTTGTTTTAGTGTACTGTAAAAGCAAACTTATTCTTGGCATTTTAAACACACTTTTATATGTCTTGGTACTGCCAGTGTCAAGCTTGCTTGGAAAAGGGTATATAAAACCTAATACTTTGTGTGATAGTAAGAGAGAAAAACCCAAATTGATCATAATTTGAGCATGAATTTGGGTATTGTCGTGTTGCATTATTTATTACGGAATATCAAAGCAGAAATTGTCTTAAAGGAGGTGTTTTATAACCTAATAACATATATTTAAAGGAATTGAATTGAATGTTGTTTAACGGCTCAACACAGTACAGGTTATTTAGAGCCGCCCCAGAGAGAGGGGAAGGATACATAGGAATCCAGGAACCTGCCCTACTTTTATTATCGAATAGATTCTTATGGTTCTTTAACGTGCTCGGAGGATAGACCGATACACGGGACCGCCCGGTTTACGTCCCCATCCGACGGACGAGGCTAAGGAAAAGTGTCTTGCCCAAGAACACACCGACAAAACACAGTGGCACCACGGAGGATAGAACCCGGGGCCTCCGGTTACAAATCTGCCGCGCTACCGACTGCGCCACGCCAGCCCTATATTTAAAGGATGTATGCTGCAATTTGAGATAACATTTTAAAGGGACACACGGCAATCTTGACTTTTTTTGACTCATGGCATCCCACAAGTAGTTCTATAGCCATAACTTGTATGTGTACAATAACTTGTATGTGTACAATAACTTGTATATGTACAATAATGTGTATATGTACAATAACTTGTATATGTACAATAACTTGTATATGTACAATAACTTGTATGTGTACAATAACTTGTATGTGTACAATAACTTGTATATGTACAATAACTTGTATATGTACAATAACTTGTATATGTACAATAACTTGTATATGTACAATAACTTGTATATGTACAATAACTTGTATGTGTACAATAACTTGTGTATTTACAATAACTTGGATATGTACAATAACTTGTATGTGTACAATAACTTGTATATGTACAATAACTTGTATGTGTACAATAACTTGTATATGTACAATAATGTGTATATTTACAATAACTTGTATATGTACAATAACTTGTATATGTACAATAACTTGTATATGTACAATAACTTGTATATGTACAATAACTTGTATGTGTACAATAACTTGTATATGTACAATAATGTGTATATTTACAATAACTTGTATATGTACAATAACTTGTATATGTACAATAACTTGTATATGTACAATAACTTGTATATGTACAATAACTTGTATATGTACAATAACTTGTATATGTACAATAACTTGTATATGTACAATAACTTGTATATGTACAATAACTTGTATATGTACAATAACTTGTATATGTACAATAACTTGTATGTGTACAATAACTTGTGTATTTACAATAACTTGTATATTTACAATAACTTGTGTATGTACAATAACTTGTGTATTTACAATAACTTGGATATGTACAATAACTTGTATATGTACAATAACTTGTATATGTACTATAACTTGTATATGTACAATAACTTGTATATGTACAATAACTTGTATGTGTACAATAACTTGTATGTGTACAATAACTTGTATATGTACAATAACTTGTATGTGTACAATAACTTGTATATGTACAATAACTTGTATGTGTACAATAATGTGTATATGTACAATAACTTGTATGTGTACAAACATGTGTATATTTACAATAACTTGTATGTGTACAATAATGTGTATATTTACAATAACTTGTATGTGTACAATAATGTGTATATGTACAATAACTTGTATGTGTACAATAATGTGTATATGTACAATAACTTGTATGTGTACAATAATGTGTATATTTACAATAACTTGTATGTGTACAATAATGTGTATATGTACAATAACTTGTATATTTACAATAACTTGTATATGTACAATAATGTGTATATGTACAATAACTTGTATATTTACAATAACTTGTATATGTACAATAACTTGTATATTTACAATAACTTGTATATGTACAATAACTTGTGTATGTACAATAACTTGTATATTTACAATAACTTGTATATGTACAATAACTTGTGTATTTACAATAACTTGTATATTTACAATAACTTGTGTATGTACAATAACTTGTGTATTTACAATAACTTGGATATGTACAATAACTTGTATATGTACAATAACTTGTATATGTACTATAACTTGTATATGTACAATAACTTGTATATGTACAATAACTTGTGTATGTACAATAACTTGTATATTTACAGTAACTTGTATATGTACAATAACTTGTATATTTACAATAACTTGTATATGTACAATAACTTGTATATTTACAATAACTTGTATATTTACAATAACTTGTTTATATGTACAATAACTTGTATATGTACAATAACTTGTATTACCTGTATATGTACAATAACTTGTATATGTACAATAACTTGTATTACTTGTATATGTACAATAACTTGTATATTTACAATAACTTGTATATGTACAATAACTTGTATATTTACAATAACTTGTATATGTACACTAACTTGCATATGTACAATAACTTGTATATGTACAATAACTTGTATATGTACAATAACTTGTATTACTTGTATATGTACAATAACTTGTATATGTACAATAACTTGTATATTTACAATAACTTGTATATGTACAATAACTTGTATATGTACACTAACTTGCATATGTACAATAACTTGTATATTTACAATAACTTGTATATGTACAATAACTTGTATATTTACAATAACTTGTATATTTACAATAACTTGTATATATGTACAATAACTTGTATATGTACAATAACTTGTATTACCTGTATATGTACAATAACTTGTATAACTTGTATATGTACAATAACTTGTTTATTTACAATAACTTGTATATTTACAATAATACTGACTATAATATCTGTTATAGTCAACGGTTATTGGATGACACAAAATTAGCGTTTTGAACTTAGGGAGTAAATTTCACGGTGCAGTGTTCGTAGATCTACACCGTCATCTTGGATTCACATCGAGGTACTGTGCTTTAGCTTATGTTAACAATTTAAATTCATTGAAATCATACTCGCATGATCTATCAATTCTTTTTGTCATATTCCTGTTGCTCATGATTTTATCTTCGATTAGGTTGTATTCGTTTTATTTTAATCATACAGTATATACGTTGTTGGTCGATGTAAATATAGTCTCCTATTTCACCTTACTAGGTCGGCCATTTTGATTGAACAATTTTTCTTTCAATTAACGTAAGCTTTATTTCGTCTCTTTATTTGTTTCTATTATGTGCGATTCCTTTGCTAATTGATATAACTATAAATAAATAACAACGTTCTCGTATATTATTTAATTAATATTCCCGAAATGTGGGGTTTCCCACGCGATTAGTTTTGCCCTAAATATGCTGCGTGGTTTATGAATGCCGTCATGCCAGGGAGTAGGTAAACGTTGATTAATATTACTCTCATATTGCGTGGTTTATGTGTGGCGTCGACTTTGACGAATTTAAATAGAGTCTAAACGTTGATAACTTTGTTTTTTGCTTTGTTTGTTTTTTAAAGCGTTCGTTTTAAGCGAGGTTATTGGCGTAACTACTCCACCTGCGACCCTCAATTCCAAAGTGGAATGTCCCTTTACTTCACTGCAGAGCCTGTCGCAGGTTTAAAGTGTAATAATACAACTATTATCTACCAGCAACATTTTGTGTACTGGCTACAGCCTATACAGCATTTATTTTCAAGTTAACTGGGTCAGTAGTTGATAGAACAATAAGTGGTATTTGAGTGTGTTTCAAGAATAATGCGGTTTGGTACATTCCACTAGCGGATACCGGTGGTGGGCACCTGGTGCGCGCCCCCTAAAAAATCCGGATCATACATGTATGTCCATGTTACTGTAGATCAAATATCAAAGGATGTATGTCCATGTTACTGTAGATAAAATATCAAACAATTACGATGCACGCCCTCAGTGTAAAAAATGATCTTGCTCGCTTCGCTCGCTCGCATTATGGCTAATGAGTGGTTTAATTAACACACTGTTAAATCCTTTTGTTTGAGAACGCCCCTCTTTTATTCATACATGTATGTCCATGTTACTGCAGATAAAATATCAAGCAATTTCGGTGCACGCCCTCAGTAAAAAATAAATAATAAAAAATAAATGTTCTCTCTCGCTTCGCTCGCTCAACGCATAATGGCTAATGAGTTGTTTAATTAACACATTGTTAAATCCTTTTGTTTGAAAACGGACTGTTTTACCCTAGCAATGCACTATCGCATCAGGAACAGATGTTACAGATGCCTACGGAAACAGGACTCGTTTTTATACACTTTATTATGGGTTTAAAGTCAGTGGGTTAGTCAGTTGGGACATATATAATACTAATAATATCATAAAAAAACAAAAAACAAAAAATAAAAAAACAACAACAAAAAAAAAACCATAAATAATTGGCTAGATATGTTTTTTTTTTTTTATGGTATAATTTTTTACACCACTTCCTGCTGTTGTATAATGCAAACCTCTCCAAATATCATATTTTACACCAGGAGTCTGCAAATGCAAACTGCATTTTCATTGGAGATGTGGGTAAGTGATGTATGGCTGTAGATTGTTTCACACCTTTCCTTTTTGTTACACATTGTTACTGCAAACAGTTCACACTAGAAAGTTTAAAAACTAGGAAGTTTAAAATGGTCTCCAAGTAATCATTATCCTGTTTGTAATCAGCGTTGTTTAAGATTCTGCTGCTATTATTTAACTCCAAGGCTGTTCGTGTAATTGTGTTTTATGATGCTAACCATGTAATTGGAGTGTTTAGGTAATATGTTTTCTTACTGCTGATAAGTACGTCTCACCAGTTGTTCATTTCACCTAATTTTACCTTGCTGCTGTTGGCTGTAAGTTGTTGGTCTGCCAATGGAGGCAATGAATATTCATGACCCAGAGCGGTAGATGACGTCATACCTTCCGAGCGTGCGTCTAAGATGGTGCCGAAGTATTGTGTCGGATATGGCATTATTTTAATTTGAATTAATACTGTTTAACAGTTAAAAATTATTCATGCCTCAATTGTACTTGCCGTTCTTCTAAATTAACTGTTTATAAAACATTCCATGCTTATCGTCTAGCGATCAACTTTGCGTACAATAATGTTTTCATTACAGTGGCTGTTGTTTTATACTGACGCTGTTGCTGATGCTGCCTAATCTTAATTGGATCTCTATCACATCTTTCAAGGCTTATTTTGTTTCAATCTTTAGGACATTTTGCCTTATTTTTCAGTTCGTGTAACCATCAAGTTGACTTAACACCAGTCAAAATTTTCTATGTCGGTATCGGATGCAATGTGTGGAACAGGTCACATAGTCCTCCAGTGTTGGTATTGTATGTAAAGTTCCACTTTTTACTTGTTACTCATAGCAGCTTTGTGAATTTCGAAACTTTGTCGTGTAGAGTTTGGAAATATATCCCTACAATGTTTAATTCATTCATATTTAATGCATCGACAGTGCCTTATCAGTGCTTCATCAGTGGTGGACATATTCAAGACATGGCAAATGGTTGCATACTTATCATAATGCCTCATTTTAAGGCTATTCCATTTGATCATTGGTTTATTGTTGGGCCAATCCATTGGATCGATGAGGTTTCAAATATCCTGTACCAGGTTGATTTTTTATTTATCCTGCACTAGGTATTTTTGCCAGGGGTTCATTGAAATTTAGTTATCTGTCTTTTCGGCTTGTCCCTAGTCAATACACCGCACTTTAAACCAGTTATGTGCATGGTCACTAAATTATAAAACCACTTCTGTGCTGTGTCTATTCAAAATAACTTCTCTGCAGGGTTCCACAATGCAGTTTGTGCGTGTGTGTGTGTGTAGCTCTGCGGTTTTTAGTCAATAGTCATAGTCAAAGTTATATAAACAACATGGCGTCCAAAAGGTATATGCACAATAGATCCTTGGCAGGTTGCAAATTGTACTATAATAACCCATTTCCTCCAAGTCACCAACTTCATCTTAGGTTGTCATACAAGAAGATGATAAATGAGACAAATGTCATTCCAATTGTCAGCATCACGATGACATCTTTATGTATTAGTTACAGGGAGTTTACACAGTTGTGTGGCTAACCTTTTTAATGCAGGCTAGTTTACTTGAAAAGGATACATGTTCTTCGTGTATTGTTGTCGGAGTGTTAGATGGTTTAGCCTTTAGATAGTTGTAGTTCATGTACCGATTGATTGACTTACTGTTCATCAATTACTTCGGCGCTTGATGATGATGATTGTTTACACAAGTCTAAAATCGATCGTAGGTCAAAGGTAAAAATGCAGTTAAAGTCATGTTTACAATAGCAATAAACTTGATTATCCAGGAGACAAAAGTTAATACACTTAAGAAAATGTGCATATTGTACACAAACAAATGTATATCAGTTGTTTGCTGTCTGAAATGAAAATAACCATGGCACGCGAAACAGTAGGAAAGATACATGCTTTATCAGAAATCATTCAGAGTTCTAAGTCTGCAACTGAGTATCATGTATATGTTACACTTCATATTATTTAACCGCTTAAGATCGATATTCCTGATGCTAATTTTAATTTAGGCACGTTTAACAGTCAGTTTGTTTTTCGAGACACACATTACAGTTAAATCATCCTCCAACCTTTACATACTTGATAATTTACTGACATTTATTTATTTTGCCAATGTCTGATGCATCAACTCATGTGGTCGTGGAGAAATGATTGAGGGAAATACCCATTAACGGTTTTTAGATGTGGTCGTTGTTTGTTCTTAAATACTTCCTCGGCTTTCATGGCGTTATCTATCAATCCTTTAGCAAGGACAAGGGCCAGAAAGCGGTTAAACAGTTACGCTGCTAAGGCGATAACAGATATTGGGGGCCTTTATTTTCTACACCCAGACATTCAGGCTGATGATACCTGTCTTGAACAGGATGGTGTTCATAATTAACTGTGGGGAACACTTTGTTTCTTAAACCAGTTAGCATACCCAAACGTTCCGGCTGATGATACCTTTCTTGAACAGGATGGTGTTCATTTATTAAATGTGGGGAACAACTTGTTTCTTAACCAGTTAGCGGCTGGATTTTAATGTTTCATTTAAAGTAGGCAGTGATGAGAAAATAGATTTTTTTGGCACCGTTTCTGTTTTGGGCGTGGCATTCGGATATTTTGTTTTTGATACACACTCTTCGCTGCTGCCAAAAAATGTTTCCCCTATTTTTGGCGGTGGATGGGCGCCTGGACACTCTACTCTATGACTTGGAGTGTCCGGGCGCCCATCCATATGGCGGGCAGCGAAGGTGTGAAAGAAAGGACATATAAGTTTCAGTTTAAATTTATTCAGCTCCTGTATACCCAGAGACTGAATTGTAATCTAAACATAAATTATATACAAATTTGCTGTCCGTACGAATTGATAAAAACATTTGAATTGATTGAATTCGGTGCACTTGTAATTATGCTTGAATATCAACCGTGCTTTCAACACTTGCTTAAATGCTTATCAGAAAAGTTGCTTTCATAATGAACATTTAATTTGGTGCACATGTATTTATGTCCTTAATAGTGTAATATTCATCTGCTTTATTGCTTAATGCTTTCTACTGTAAGGGCTTGCCATAATGGTCTTTTGTGCTTACCGGCAGCCCAATTGTTAAACCCCATGCTTGGGGCTTGTTTTTCAATCCATGCCACGCCCAATATTTGCCAAATCTATTAAAATTTAAAAAATATTTTGATGTGTTGTTATTACAGTGCTCTCCAATAATACTGACTATAATATCTGTTATAGTCAACGGTTATTGGATGACACAAAATTAGCGTTTTGAACTTAGGGAGTAAATTTCACGGTGCAGTGTTCGTAGATCTACACCGTCATCTTGGATTCACATCGAGGTACTGTGCTTTAGCTTATGTTAACAATTTAAATTCCCTCCCTCCCAGCCCACAGGATCATTGATTGCAATCGATAATAGTGTTATGAAGTTGTATAAGTACGATAAGTTCATTAAAGAAATTTCATTATTTGTCAATACTTATATTCAAAAGATAGTATTTTATGTTGCAAGATCATGTTGCTTTCTCTGATTTATATATTTTCAGTTGATGTCTTCCTCTGGATCCACTTACGTAGTCAACCATTACTGGTGTGGCATGGATATTAAGAACATTTACATGCTTGCTGGAAGTTTTGTGAAAGGAAGGACATATAAGTTTCAGTTTAAATTTATTCAGCTCCTGTATACCCAGAGACTGAATGGCGGGCAGCAAAGGTGTGAAAGGAAGGACATATAAGTTTCAGTTTAAATTTATTCAGCTCCTGTATACCCAGAGACTGAATTGTAATCTAAACATAAATTATATACAAATTTGCTGTCCGTACGAATTGATAAAAACATTTGAATTGATTGAATTCGGTGCACTTGTAATTATGCTTGAATATCAACCGTGCTTTCAACACTTGCTTAAATGCTTATCAGAAAAGTTGCTTTCATAATGAACATTTAATTTGGTGCACATGTATTTATGTCATTAATAGTGTAATATTCATCTGCTTTATTGCTTAATGCTTTCTACTGTAAGGGCTTGCCATAATGGTCTTTTGTGCTTACCGGCAGCCCAATTGTTAAACCCCATGCTTGGGGCTTGTTTTTCAATCCATGCCACGCCCAATATTTGCCAAATCTATTAAAATTTAAAAAATATTTTGATGTGTTGTTATTACAGTGCTCTCCAATAACTTGTATATATGTACAATAACTTGTATATGTACAATAACTTGTATTACCTGTATATGTACAATAACTTGTATTACTTGTATATGTACAATAACTTGTATATGTACAATAACTTGTATATTTACAATAACTTGTATATGTACAATACCTTGAATATTTACAATACATTGTATATGTACACTAACTTGCATATGTACAATAACTTGTATATTTACAATAACTTGTATATGTACAATAACTTGTATATGTACAAACCAGTATTAATAACTATGTGAATAGGTCAGCAGTTGTTTTTGCTTATTACAAATTGTTGTCATATTGCACCAATAATATATGTATACATATGGTAGAATAATGGAGAATGGTGAAAAGTACAAACTGCATTACCTTTCATTTCATAACAAGCAAAACAAAGTTAAAATACTACTGGACTATTAAACTGAGGAACAACTTTTACAATGTTTGATAACTATTTCAATATTGCCGTGTGTCCCTTTAAGGCATCTGTGTAATTAATTTGTACGGGTATGTTTTTGTATTTATTTAGTCTGGCATTGTTCATTATTAACAATTATATATGCATACAGTCAGGGTTTTAATATTGTGTAGACAACAATGAATATAAAATATAGGGAATATTCCGATTTTTTTATGAAATATGTACATTATTTGATGAAGTTATTTTCATCAAATAAAATCTGAATTTTCCCTATATTTTATATACTACATACATTTAAAGTAGCTATCCCGCCAAAAATCAGGTGCATTTTACATCTAAAAACACCATTTCTAAACCTACTGATGATGAGGTATATATAACTTACATATTTTGAGAATCCAAACTCTTTGGACACAATATAAATGGCTTTGACTGGAGCTTCGAATTAAGAGTTACTCATAATTCATTTTACGCATCTATTATATTCAAACTTGGATATTTTTAGAACTCGTTAATAAACCTTTAATTTCAATCGGCTCATATACATTATTATATGACCACCTGGATAGAGTTTTGATAAACGGTTTTGTAGTGCAATTGTGCCGTTATTTGGTGGGTTAGTTTCTTTAATTCTATTATTGTAATTTGCTTTAAAGAGAGTACAACAGGATTTATATATATTTTTTTAAGTTTCAAATACATTATTGCTGTAATGATGTTCAAAATATAAACTAAATGAGCCTTAAACCATCAAAAGAAATTACACATATCATATCAAATAGAAGACCTGAAGAAGGTATTTCCTAACTATGGTTATGCGCCAGGGTTAGCTATTTCAATCTTGGCAGTAAAGAAAATCTGAATGCATTGGAACGACAGTGTCATTTGTAGATAGCGTCGTTGTGATAAGCGCGACAGCTATTTATAACTTGGGGATTCCTCTGTGGTCTGATGACTAGATGTAATTTAAAATATTAAAATATTGCGCTTTAGGAAACTCAAAGCCTGGTGTACCCATTTAAACAACTACATGTATGCAGTAAACATATTTTGATAAATCAGTCATATACAATTATTTTAAAACCTTTTTTAGTGTCATCTATTTCATTAGACATTAACCTACCATGCTGATGATGATTAGAGGTGATATTGTATATGCATACAGATAAGGGGGCATCATCCAACATGCACTAAAAATAAGAATTTATATGGAATTGTTTAAAATTAACCTAGAGGTGTATTACTTCTATGTAATATATATATATATATATATATATATATAGACAATATTATGTCAGTGCCTTTTAATAACTATCAAGTTTATTAGGCGAGGCTAATAGAAAACCAAGACTGGCGGGCCATTCTGCATTTTCGTGTCGAGCCTAATAAACTTGATAACTATTAAAAGGCACTGACATAATATTCTTTTTATCATGTAGATTATCCAAATTTTCAGTATGGTTTACTAACTATATCTATTGAACGGAATATTACGCTTGTCAAGACCACCGCCAAATTATATTTTCTTCATGCCGTTTTACGACTTCAGATAACAATGAATACCGAGGTATTCCGCATGCTTTTGCTCTATTTGTTATTGTCTCATAAAGCCAAATTGTTTACTGTTCACCCCTTTATCATATCTGTTTAATAAATATATATATACTACTCAACTTTTATAATCGGTCACCCAGGTTTTTTGAAAATAACACGAATACTAAAAGCTGGAAATCACCGAAACACATACCAATATTTTATTCAGTTTATCAACAAGGTTTTAGTCCAATCAAGGCACATTAACTTTTATAAATCGCTAGCGATAGTTGTTAAACGACGCCAGATAAAATTTCAAATGAAAATATGAATTATTAAAAAATATATAATTCTTTGAAAAGTGACAGATTATAAAAGTTGAGTAGCGTAGTGTGTGGTGCGTGTTCATAATGGGATATGTTTAACAAGGAATACATGTTATTCTGTTGTATTATATGATTTGTTTGTCTCTGTAATTTAAAAACTATCATCAATTTTACATTGGATTTTTGTGTTTGTTTTTGTAGTCATACTGCTTGAATGATTGGTTACCATACTTCTACTTGATAAAGGATTTTTGAAAGAATATTTGCACAAAAGTGCCTGTGGCAGAAAACAAAAAAATGGTCATTTGCCGATGTCTAGAGGATATGTAACAGAAAACGAAAGCTCACCTTCTGTACTGATGGCGTTGTCTAGAGAATATCCAGGATGACCTTGAGCCACTATTTGGCGCAAACGAATGCCATGCCTTGGGTCAAAGGGGTGGCTCGTCTCCGGTGTCTCAGTTCTGTATAAAGTTAACATATACTTGTGTTTGATTTACAGATTTAAGAAATAATTGTTTGATTTATAGATTTAACAATATGTGCGTTTGATTTATAAATTAAAGAAATAATTGTGCATGATTTATTAAACTACATTAATTGTTGTTAACTATCTTTTTGTATTTGTATATTACTTGTATTTATATTTTTATGATCTCTCTCTCGAAATATAACAGTTAGAAATTGCTGAAGAAATACTATTTACATATCTAACATTCTATATAATTGTTTCAATTTTTTCTTAATATTAAAATAGTAATTTCACTATTAACAACACAATTTTAGTAAAAATGCCAGTACTTTGCTTCTGAGCTCACCTAGGTCGAAGGCTCAAACGTTAGCTACTGGTATCACTCTTCGTTCGTCGTTCATCTCCTAAGAAACTGCTTGTTCAATATGGATCAAACTTCATATAGATTATCCTTAGGTCAATGGTTTTCAAATTAGTTTCAATTAAGTAAATTTGACATCCAAGATGGCCAACGTTACTATAAAAGATTGAAATTTTCTCAAGAACCACTGTCCAGATTTTGACAGTTTCTCTTGTTTAATGATTGCCAACCTCTTGACTTTCAAGTTTGTTCAAATGAAGTCCCTGGGGTAAAAAACTGCCCATGCCACAGCCGTCCAAAGTTTGTATATATGGGTGTTGCTTGGTTTACATTGACATATAAGGAATGATTTCAAACATCTCCTTCTCTGAAACCACAAGGCACAGACTGGGCATATATCACATGTAGCTTAAGCTTATCTACCTATAAGGAATGACTTCAAACATCTCCTTCTCTGAAACCACAAGGCACAGAGTGGGCATATATCACATGTATCATAAGCTCATCTACGCATAAGGAATGACTTCAAACACCTCTGAAACCACAAGGCACAGAGTGGGCATATATCACATGTAGCTTAAGCTTATCTACATATAAGGAATGATTTCAAACATCTCCTCCTCTGAAACCACAAGGCACAGAGTGGGCATATATCACATGTAGCATAAGCTTATCTACATATAAGGAATGATTTCAAACATCTCCTCTGAAACCACAAGGCACAGAGTGGGCATATATCACATGTAGCATAAGCTTATCTACATATAAGGAATGATTTCAAACATCTCCTTCTCTGAAACCACAAGGCACAGAGTGGGCATATATCACATGTATCATAAGCTTATCTACACATAAGGAATGACTTCAAACACCTCTGAAACCACAAGGCACAGAGTGGGCATATATCACATGTAGCATAAGCTTATCTACATATAAGGAATGATTTCAAACATCTCCTCTGAAACCACAAGGCACAGAGTGGGCATATATCACATGAAGTATAAGCTTATCTACATATAAGGAATGATTTCAAACATCTCGTTCTCTGAAACCACAAGGCACAGAGTGGGCATATATCAAATGTAGCATAAGCTTATCTACATATAAGGAATGATTTCAAACATCTCCTTCTCTGAAACCACAAGGCACAGAGTGGGCATATATCACATGTATCATAAGCTTATCTACACATAAGGAATGACTTCAAACACCTCTGAAACCACAAGGCACAGAGTGGGCATATATCACATGTAGCATAAGCTTATCTACATATAAGGAATGATTTCAAACATCTCCTCTGAAACCACAAGGCACAGACTGGGCATATATCACATGAAGTATAAGCTTATCTACATATAAGGAATGATTTCAAACATCTCGTTCTCTGAAACCACAAGGCACAGAGTGGGCATATATCAAATGTAGCTTAAGCTTATCTACATATAAGGAATGATTTCAAACATCTCCTCTGAAACCACAAGGCACAGAGTGGGCATATATCTCATGTGTCATAAGCTTATCTACACATAAGGAATGACTTCAAACAGCTCTGAAACCACAAGGCATAGAGTGGGCATATATCACATGTAGCTTAAGCTTATCTACATATAAGGAATGATTTCAAACATCTCCTTCTCTGAAACCACAAGGCACAGAGTGGGCATATATCACATGTAGCTTCAGCTTATCTACATATAAGGAATGATTTCAAACATCTCCTTCTCTGAAACCACAAGGCACAGAGTGGGCATATATCACATGTAGCGTAAGCTTATCTTCCTCTACCAAGTTTGTTCAAATGGTGAACCAAGGGTCAAATCTGGCCTTATCCCATGGGTCATTTTTGCATAGAGTTATATAGGGAAATATTTTTTAAAAATTCTCTGCAGCTTCAAGAGGTAGAGGTCTAATATTTTGCATGACGTAGCACAGGAGTATGGTCTTCTACAAAGTTTGTTTGAATGGTGGTCCTGTGCTCAATTTAACCCTGCTCAAGGGTTTTGTATAAGACTGATAAGGGAAAAATTGAAGTGTCTATAGTGGACAAGGACATAAGGTGAACGATTTAGGGCCATTTGTTTTGTTAAATTGTTCCTGGCACTTCTGCATATCTGAGGAAATTGTCCTGAAGGATGGTTGTTAATGCCTTCTGTATAGAGTTTTTCAGAGCGGTAGTAAAACATCTCCCCGTGCTTGCAATCAGAACTGTTATTCATTCCGATCTTTGGAGCTCGCTCTAGCCCGATATTTATAACAGATATCGGTGGTACATTCTCAAATACTTTGTTTTCTTACTTTCATTTCGAAAAGATGGTTGCACTACTGCAGCCTTTAAAGGCTCTGAGTATTGTTAAATCACCCTTAGGATATGTTGTCTGCTTTTTAATCTAGTATTTCGACTGTTACTTGTGTTACGCAGGCTTCATAACCGCTGCTCCCAATTAAATTCCTTTATGTTTATTTCGCCCAATAATTTCTCGTTTAGGGCAAAGCATTGTGTTAGGAACTGTGACAATACGCCGCTGGCCATGGAATGGTATGAAAATACTACATTTCAGGTTCCATGTTCACCATCACATGCATACCATCTTGGGAATGGCTCAAAATGTCGTACTATTGGCATTTTAAATATTGAGTTCTGCTCAACCCAGGGCTAAAGGGCATGAATGGTAGCTAGCATTTTTCACTACCATATGCATTCATGAACAGTCTCAATCAAACCGAGACTGCAATATTGTTTTATATTTATCGTGTTCGGCAATTTCCAAATTTCTCCTTTCATACTCTTTCTGTCTGTAGGTAATATATGATTGTATTAGTTTCTTCAAAATACAAGTATACTGTAAGGTGTGAATGTGTGCTATTGAAAGATTTAAAGATTGTATACAAGCACTGCATGTGCTGTAAATGGAAAGTCTATACACTGAAGCCTATTTAATCAAGAAATATAGAGAACAAATGTGCACTAGAGACTTGCATAATACAACACTTGATATACTTCACATACAACTTCCGATATTTCACTGACATGTATTTTCGACAGCTGTCATTCTTACAGTGCATGTAAAGTTCCTTTAAAGGGACACAAGGCATTCTTGAAGGTTTTATCAGTCATTAAAAGTATTAATCCAGTAACATTTTGACTTTAAACTTGCTTGCATATAATTAAATAAAAGTTTGAGTTTTCATTTTTATTTTACCGTAGGTTTAAATATATTATTGGTGTAATATAATCACCACTTAGTAATATGCAAAAACAGTTTGCTTTAAACTATTCTTATACTTAATATTAATGATTAAACAATTGCTAGTTATGTGAAAAACTAATATGCCGTGAGTTTTTCAAAAATCAACATTGCCGTGTGTCCCTTTAATATTGGTGTTTTAACAAAGTGATGCACATTTGGCATAATACATTTCTTTTGCACAGAAATACTGTTGTTGTTTGTTATTATTCCAAAGTTTATATATTTTCTTAGATACATATTAAAACTTGAGGATGAAACTTTAAGATAAGCAGATCTAGGGACCTATAATAAGGTCACTGCACTGCCAGATAAATATGCAGAATTGCATTTTTTTTGTGATACAGGAGAGTGCTTCTTCTCTCGGATTTTGGATCACAGGTTACATGCACAAGTTCTTCCACATATTAATATTGCTTCTTATGCAAGTAGCAGATCTCTTGGATCACATAACATAGGTTTATTCAGGAGAGAACCAGTTCTGTGGGTAGCAGTTCTCTTGAATCACATAACGTAATGTGATCCAGGAGAACCAGTTCTGTGAGTAGCAGTTCTCTTGGATCATAACGTGATCCAGGAGAGAACCAGTTATGTGAGTAGCATTTTTCTTGGATCACATAACAAAATGTGATTCAGGAGAGAAGAGAGAACCATTTCTGTGAGTACCAGTTCTCTTGGATCACATACTATAACATGATCCAGGAGAGAACCAGTTCTGTGAGTAGCAGTTCTCTTGGATCACATAACATAGGGTTATCCAGGAGAGAATCAGTTCTGTGAGTAGCAGTTCTCTTGGATCATAACGTGATCCAGGAGAGAACCAGTCCATAACGTGATCCAGGAGAAAACCAGTTCTGTGAGTAGCAGTTCTCTTGAATCACATAACATAGCGTGATCCAGGAGAGAACCAGTTCTGTGAGTAGCAGTTCCCTTGGATCACTTAACATGATCCAGGAGATAACCAGTTCTGTATCAGTTCTCTTGGATCTCGGATCACATAACATGATCCAGGAGAGAACCAGTGCTGCGAGTAGCAGTTCTCTTGGATCATGTATCACATACCATAATGTGATCAAGGAGAGAACCGGTTCTGTGAGTAGCAGTTCTCTTGAATCACAGATCACAAAACATAATGTGATCCAGGAGAGAACCAGTTCAATATTGTTTTAATGGTAGTCACAGTCATTGCAATTGACACAAAAGCCTAGAGGAGCTGTGCACACATAAGATACGACCATGCAACATGTTTTTAGCCACCTAATAAAAGCTGCATTTTACACTGTGTCCAAAAACATTAGAACCCATTGTCACATAACTCCCCATTTATTAGCCCAGACAGACTAAATGATTCCTTTATAGTCCCGACTTCTTCAAAACTGGGGTATAATAAGGTACATGGGCTAGAAATATCTGCAGCCAGACCGAGGCTCAAACCCGGGACCTTTGGGCTGTGGTTCCATTGCTTTACTAACTGAGACAACTGGCAGGATAATGAAACATCAATCTGCTCTGTTAGATATCTATGAACCATGACATACTGCCCTTACAAATTGGAATCTTCCTCGTGAAAGAATCGCTTAGAATGAGACTCGGAGTTTTCTAGTCACGGTCCTGCCATGATCGCCAAATGTCATAAGACCGGAAAAATGTACAGCCGGACCACTGAGCTAACTGGCTGGACAATGCTACATCAGTCTACCTGTTACATATCTATGAACAGTGACAATAAAACAGATAAGGCAACAAACAGGTCTAGTAGAAATTCACAAAACAATTCATTTATCAGATTTTTTGTTAAATGACAAATATTTTCATCAGCATAATGCAATACACTTGAAATTTTATTTAAAAAAAACATTTCCACATCTTGCAATTGTTTGAATCTTGAAGACTCATATTTTCTTTCCATACAAAACTTAAATCAATTTGTTATAAGTTTAAAAGAGACCATTATTTTGTTAAAAAATAAGCATTAGTTATAGAACCTGGCTCTATGTTATTGCCCTATGATGTCGACGACATGTGTAAAGTTCTAATCCATTATGGATTATTATTATTATTACACAATTATTACACATTAGGTGATGTAGGTTCCGAGATACAAGCTTACATACAAAACGTTAATCAAATTTGGTTAAGTATAAAAGTGGCCATAATTGTTTTAAATAAATGAGTTATAGAACCTGGCTCTATGATGTTGGCTAATGGTGAATCAGAGGTGTGAAGTATGTAATGTTTCCGAGATACATGTACAAGCGTGACACAGAAATATATGTCTTTAAGGCATAACAATCATGTAACAATCAACCTAAAATCAATCAATCGTGTACCTAAAGGTGGAAATGAAAATGAGATTGTAGCTGTATATGTTTTATGTAAATTTGGTGAGTAGAAATCATGGAAAGATGAAAATATTAGTTGTTCAACAAGTAATCTGCCGATTAACACACCACAGTATTTGTCCTTAATATAGCATTTTTCAATAAAACAAGGACCATCATTCTGTTATAAATAATCTGATCTAGCCGATTTCCATCAATATCAACAATCTTACCAAGTTTGGTAAACAATAAACCAGTTTAATTGTGTTATATATCATGATGTACCTATTACATTGTCCATTTGTATCTTACTTTCAACTCTGCTGCATATAGTTCCTCAATATTGTCCATAAAATGTATCTCTACATGTATAATTGTATTAGTTGTATTATGGACCAGAGGCCTCTGTTACTGAACAAACATTTGTCATTGTCATTGTAAAGATCAAATACAAAATGAAGATGCTAGTGTTCACAAGACACAATATGGAATTGTTCAATACATCAGACCATAACTCTGATGTTGTAATATCATCTAGCTGGTTTTTTCAGACTTGTCCGAGTTTTCATCAATATCAACAATCTGGTCAAGTTTGGAAAAGATCGAATACAAATCAAGTGTTCACAAAGCAGAAAATGGTATTTTATAATAAAAGAAGGGCCACAATTTGTGTTACTAATCTGATCTGGCTGGTTTACAAATTGTCTGAGACTGATATAAAGTCACTGACAGAGTTTGGTTTAGACCAAATTAAAAATGAAGTCGCTATTGTGTTCACAAGGCAAACTTTAACAGATGGAGAAGCGGACGACGGACAACTCGCAATCCTATATGCACTGTTGGTCGAACAGTTGAGCTAAAAAATAAACACATACTTTTTTTGTTTTGTCGTGTTTGGCAACACTGTTCACAATATGCCAATGATTATGTATGTAAATACAGATCAACTCTAACAAGCTGTTCATCACCTAGGGACATGATGATGAACTCGTCAAATACTTCGTTGTGACAAGTTTCAAAAACATCTATTAAACGAGTCAGCTAGCGTTTTCTTAAGTTGATAAATGTTGTATTCCATGTTTCCTACTGACTGTTAATGGACTGGAAATGATCATAAATCTTCAAGAACATTTTATATTATAAAATTCAAGGGTGCGATCAGCAATTCATTCTAAAATTTACAAAACATTATTTAGTGCTCTAAGATTCAGATGCAAAAAGAAGGATTTATTTCTCCAGGATATGTGCAAATCTGATATAAACCAATTTACTCGTGCCTTGCACCCTTTTGTATATCTGATTTATACCTTTCCCGGAAATAATGAACATCCATTGAAGTCTATACACTGAAGCCTACTGTATTTGGTAAAGAATGAAAAGAACTATACAGTTGTTACATGACAGACTTTAATTTCATTGTATTGAACACATAATAATGCACCAATTTTGTAGAGAAAACATGCAACACAGTCATTAGGCCAGGTAAATAACAGAGTCATTAGACCAGGTAAATTAACATTTTCATTCGAATCTCCACCCACACCTCTGAAATCAGTCCAAAATATTTGATTTGGCAAAAACTGATTAAATTTCGAAGTATTCAAAATAACCCATGAACAGAAAGTGGTTGATTTACTTGCAACTACATAATAATAAAATACCTATGAATGTACAAGAATGTTTTCTGTGAATGAATTTCATGTTTAAAGGGGCACAGGACAATGAAGACAAACATTATGTGGTCAGAGTATTAACTTTCATCCAACCCCTTCTCCAAGAAACGAAAACGGGGTTGGCTAGGGTATGAAATAAAACCTTAATTTCGGCTTAACAAGTTTGCCTATTGTAAAATGAAACCATTTTATAGGTCATTTTAAACAGATAATCAAATTTCTTTAGTAAAAAATGAAACATGTTTTATTGTTGAAATATCTGTTATAAAATCCTGCTATTTTAAGCTTTCCCATCGCTTAATGGAATTAAGGCGGGACCACGTAATGTATCCAGGTTACTGTGTCCCTTTAAGGTAAAATTTCAATACAATTCTTGCATCCACACGGTATAGTTCTAGTCTGGACAACAATTTTACATTATTTTACTTCTCCCTATTATCAAGCACCCTTTTGGAGAGAATATAAGAACATTTTATGGGTACTGATTGAAAATTCCAACCAGAGGTTCTGCCAAGGTTCTGATTGAAACATTTATTTTATGAATCCGTCACCCATAATTATTTTTCTTGCATACAATGGACACCACCTTCAATCAGGGTTTGTAAATAAATGTCATGAAATTGTTGACATAACCATAAAGCGACAATTGTAAACAAACATCAAGTAACTGTTGACAGAAGTTTACCACTTTATTGTCGAGGCGTGTAGGTCAAGCTAAATGATGAAATAGTTGCATTTACCATTAAAATATAACAGTTACTTTTTACTACAATAATTACTTTTTTTAAATTCCAAAACAACTTCCAACTTAAACAGTGACATTTTAATGTAAAGGATATTATTGTAGAATGCATACACATTGCCATTGCTGATACCTGAGACAAGTTTTCTTTGATTTCCATGTAAGACATCAGCCTTGGGCATTCAACCATTGTGGAGATGAGCATTCACCCATAGTGGAGTGCAATCCATACATGAGCACTATACCACAAGCATTGTGTATTTGATGCACATGGAGAGCAGATGCAGTGTGAAGCAAATTTTCATAATGTCATTTTACATCTGTTGAATAGTTTGTTTCTTTTAATCAAGAAATCTTGAATTTCACATATATAGAAAATTATTCACCATAACATGATGCACTGACAGTGTACCTAAACTAAAATATTCACCCTGGTTTCCTTTCCAATCCTGGATTAGCCGATACCTTGCCAAAAAGGTAAAGTTTAAAGTGCTAAAAACAATCATTATAATAAACCATTTTACGCACTCGACTCCCTATCCAAATCTGCATTAGCTGGTTCCCTGTTTTAATAATTAGCTCCTTGTTATAGCAATGAACACCAAATGCTGCAAGGTTGAAAGGTTGTACCTGTATTGCAACTATACATCCTGGTTCCCTCACCAGATCCTTCATAAGCTGGTTCCCTTTACAAATGCCACAGAGGTTGTATCTGCACTTCAAGTTTACATACATTTTAGTTCCCTCACCAGATCCTTCATATGCTGGTTCCTGTTTCTATCAATGGACAGACATACTCGGGTTCTCTTCCCAAATCCTGCATTAATTGGATCCCTGTACTAACAAAGTTCACATATCCTGGGGTTCTCTTCTCAAATCCTGTGTTAGCTGGTCCCATTTGTTTCTGGTGTAAACAGGGAGCACAGTCCTATATCTTTGTGTTCTATCTCATCCAAGGTCGGCTGTTTGGGTTTGGTATGTCGGAACAGGTTTGGTAAACTTTTATAATGGATCTCTCGTCTGAACATTTCTCCGACATTTTTCTGGGGGAAAAGATGTAATGTTTAAAGTCATGTATAAAATAATCATATTATTTGCTAACAAATCATAAAAAAAAAACTAATATTAACAAGAGTTCCCATTTAAAAACAATTTTTGAAAATCTATATTGGTTTAATTGAATGGAGTTTATTGTTAACTGACAAATCCAAAGCGACTTGCCAAGAGTTACGAATAAATGCTTTAATACAACTTTTAAAATCAGTATAAGGTAATTTAGCATTAGATATTATGTAAACCTAATGCTGCTTTAGTAACACTATCAGCTCTATCATTACCACATATTCCTACATGGCTTGGAAGCCAGCAGAAAATAGTGTTTAGACAGATCATAAGTTAAAATTTCCGATAATTCTGTCATATTATCGAGGCTAATAACTCTATAACAAAAACGTAAATTTTTCTCAAAGTCCAACACTTGAGATATTATTGACACAAACCTTCAACACCTTTGATCAACGTGATAACATGTTATGAATATAAAAACAAACCAACTTACACCAATCAACTCAGCTACAAGTTTCTTGTATGCCTCCTTTTTCTTCTTCTCTCCCAACTTCTGAGGTCCATTAGCACCAAGAAACTTGTCGTCAAATGACTAGAATGACAGGAAACAGTGTTAACCGGCCGGTATATATATTGGCAGAGTGATGTGCCTATTGCCATAATGTGCTTATATTGAAAGTTTGATGAAGAAAAATAAAGGAATGAAAGTTGCAGACAGATTTTTGTGTGTCCAAAATTTGCCTCCCGGATGAGACTATGACTTACCTTTACGTATTCTGGTAAGCGTGGTCACATGACAATTATCATGATGTGTATATACTGCTGGTAAGCGTGGTCACATGACAATTATCATGATGTGTATATACTGCTGGTAAGCGTGGTCACATGACAATTATCATGATGTGTATATACTGAACGTTTGATGAAGTCAAGATATAAAGAAATGACAGTTCAAGTGACGACGGACAACAACGCAAGATGACAAAGCCATCCCCGTTTAGCCAAGCTACGCAGACGACAAAAAAACAAAGGAGCTGCCTTCTGATGTATCTTACCAAACTTACGGAGACAATTATTTATCAAACTGAAAAATGTTGAAGACAAACATTATGGGAAATTTACTACAAAGTCGTTATTATAAAATGAATCTGTTTCTCGTCTGCTGCACATTAGTAATATATGCCTAACATTAACAGTGACGTAGACAGGGCTATTACGGCTGTTTGTATAATGTGTTACCTTTAAAGCAACGTCCGTACAGTTTGGTATTTCAAACATGACGAAACAAATCTCTGCAAATTGTGGTCGCTGAAAGAAGAAAAAAGACGAGAATACTAGTAAAATGGTTTTGTATTGGAAACAACCTTGAATACTTGAAGATTATCACATTTAGCATAGTCCTGGCAATAAGGAGTGACTTGCCTCATGAAGCACGGACAAAATGCTCATCAGTAATTCAAAAGAATACAGACCCAATCCTAGTAATAAGTACTGAAAGAAATGTCCACTCGTCTAAATTCATCTGTCTCTTGCCATGGCGAAGGGGCAGGGCAGATTTTACCGGTAAGTAGGGAATGTCAAGTTGTTATGTTGTGTTTGTGGATGAAAGAACTGACGATAGTCATGATACAATTATCTCCCTCCTAAGGTAGCAGAGATAATGAGCCAATTATTCGTAAGAATACAGGTTAAGTCCTAGGAATAAGGGCTGGCAAGTCTTATAAACATGAACACATTTATTACCAGTAATTCATAAGCTTGCAGACCAAGTTCTAGCAATAGGGACTGGCTTCCCTTCTACATATGAACACATTTATTATCAGTAATTCATAAGCTTGCAGACCCAGTCCTAGCAATAGGGACTGGCTCGTCTTATACGCATGAACACATTTATTACCAGTAATTCATAAGCTTGCAGACCACGTCCTAGCAATAAGGACTGGCTTCCCTCTACACATGAACACATTTATTATCAGTAATTCATAAGCTTGCAGACACAGTCCTAGCAATAGGGACTGGCTCGTCTTATACACATGAACACATTTATTACCAGTAATTCATAAGCTTGCAGACCAAGTCCTAGCAATAGGGACTGGCTTGTCTTATACACATAACCACATTTATTACCAGTAATTCATAAGCTTCCAGACCCAGTCCTAGCAATAGGGACTGGCTTGCCTTATACACATGAACACATTTATCACCAGTAATTCATAAGCTTGCAGACCCAGTCCTAGCAATAGGGAATGGCTCGTCTTATACACATGAACACATTTATTACCAGTAATTCATAAGCTTGCAGACCCAGTCCTAGCAATAGGGACTGGCTTCCCTTCTACACATGAACACATTTATCACCAGTAATTCATAAGCTTGCAGACCAAGTCCTAGCAACAGGGACTGGCTTGCCTTATACACATGAACACATTTATTACCAGTAATTCATAAGCCTGTAGACCCAGTCCTAGCAATAAGGACTGGCTCGCCTCATGTGCCCCGTGCAGTTGTAATGACGATAGTATCCTCGTGTAGAAATGATTGGCTGCAGCACTTGATAATTTGTTGTCTTTCAGAAGCTATAAACACAGCAGAATAAGTACCATTTTTAACAGTTATTAAGAAAATATATTCTGTAAATATTAACACAATGCTGCAGAATGCTGCTGTTATGATTATTTGACTTCAAGCACAGGTACACACCATGAAATCCTGCTTAACCATAAACTCAAGCTCCGATATAAAATTTGAATCCTGCTGAAAGCATATATGTGTATTTGCAATCCTCCCTGACCTTTTTAACTCGTAAACTCAATTTTGAGAGTCAACCTTTAAGCCCTGATTAACCATTTACTTAAAATTCATTGTGACCAGTTAAGCAGAAAGGAACACTAAAGTAAATATCAAAATAAAGTTGATTGCAGATCATCAGAGTGATACATACCTGTTTGAGTAGTGGGTAACACAGACCTATGCACCGGTTACACACCGGTGTATCATTCCACAGAAGCCCATCTAGCACACACAACACCAGAGATTCACAGATTGTCTGCAAATATTACCATATATCAAAATTTGAGGAAAATTGTAAGAACACCAGACGTTCACAGACTGTCTGCAAAATATACTACTCAAAATTTGCTAAGGATCACTTTTATTCTTCCATATGATTTTATTAGAAATTAATTCACAATAACAATATTAATTTCATTGATACTTCAACAATTCCACAATTTGAATCAAGTCATGAGTCCATTTAGCGTCCATTTAGCGATTTTACATGGATGTGTGAGCTTGACTCTGTGAAAGATCTGCACATAGGTGAAACATACAGTAATATTCAGGCAGCCAAATCATTTGTGAGCTATATAGCCAAATCTGAACTGAATAAGGTATCATCACATATTAATTCAAGTAAATTTATTTGTATCATCGGAGATGGTAGTACAGATGCTAGCGTAAAGGAGCAAGACATGTGGTTTGTATGGTCGACCAAGCTCACATCTGGATGTTATTGTTACTGCTGTACCAAAAGGGACGGAGAGCTTTCAGTCTCAACCCCAACCTATTGATGAACAGTATGCAGCTGAAGTTCAAACAGAGTATAAAAATGATTCTGCCACTCACTTAATCTTTAAGGAAGCAAGCACACAGACAATTGAATATGTACAACAGTACTCAAACACCACACAAATGCTTTCAAAGGATGGATGTCCAGAGAAATACTATTCTTCTGATGATGAAAGTTACAATGACAGTGATGTTGACTCAGACTTAGAAGTGGGTGTAGTTTTTTCTAAGTTAATAGAATATGTGAGACATTAGATCAAAACCTACATAGTCTTCCAAGTCTGAGTTGATCGGACTGATCAAAATTTGAAATGTCTCACTGTGTAAACATAAATAAAATTTATAAGCACCAAACTTTCATGCTTACAGCTTGAAAAGAATAGTATTTCTCTGAATTAAGTTGTAATTCAATAATAATTTGTACAACTATATGTTCAAATAAAACAACTCAAAAATAGGCAGTCTTAAATGTATTTACGATATTTCATCAAGTGTCATAAATTAATAGTTATTGGTATCATTGAAATTGTTGGGCCACCAACATTTGGTCTGGGCCACCATGATTTAAAAGTTAGTGGTCCAGTTGACTAACAAGCTAAAAATGTTAGTCGTCCCTGATTTTGTATCACCATGTTGTTTGGACGTATGCCCGCGAAACCCGGAGATACTTTGTAACAATTTTTCACAAAACAGACATGCATATTTCTTAGTACACTCTTTACTAACGGGCTAAGTTTTCTTGGATGCTTCTGCCTCAAATTCAGAATCAGTATCGTCTTCATAATAATCTGTATACTCTCCAAGCAAAACAGATAAATCTAAATCGTCATCCCATGAAAGAAAATCTGATTTGGAACCCATTTCATAATTATAAGAAACTGAGCCGAAGGTTTTGTAGGAATTCAGTATAACCTAATCATGGAGCGCTTAATTCAGTTATGATGAACAATCGAAAATTACGTGTTTATAATTATGTGAACGATGCGATACCTGTGTATTCAGTATGACACGTTTGACATTTGGGATACTTGCGTGCAATAAAACAGAAATATTATATCGATCACCAACATCCTCACGGTGGGGAATCAAAGGCACCATAACGCTATTGTTATGCGTTAAAATTGTCACCGTGCATTTTCCGTTATGGTGCCCAACGCAGAAATTGTCATCAAAAGGTGAGTGTGAAATTGTATTTTTGTTTTATCAAGACGTTTTACATCCAATATTCAAAAATCGGGGAATGTCATTCCGGACAAATATGTCCAACCTTTATTTTGAAAGCAAAATAATTGAAAAAATGCCAAAAACTAATCGTGTAGAGAGTTTGGACTTTGCAAGAGTTCATTGTTGATTTGTCAAAATCCGAATTTTGTGACCATTCTTCAAAGATCTGGAGGTCTACGCTAATATTTTACCTTCATACAACTGTGTAATGGACAGACGGATGCTCTGGTACAAAAAACTGTATATGATATGCCATTTAAAATGATATAAACCCATTTTTTGAAACGTCGTGGTGCCCAGGTCGAGACTATGGTGCCCAGGTCGCGACATGGTGCCCAGTGCAAGTAACTTTAAAAGAAAGAAAACAGTCACATTTAATAAAATATACACAGGTATCCACTAAATATGAATTGACTTGACCTGTGTTAAAATGTGTTTGTGGGGAAACTTAATTCAACTTCAAACTGCAAAATTATCCAATAATTCCATCCCTCCACAATCCCTGCTTTTTGTTTTTCGAACTCTGTTCATGTTCCCATTAATTATCCACCAAATAGTCTCTATAGGACATAACTGTAAGGCGAACTGGACAGCCAAACAAAACAATAAATGGCCAATTAAATTGTAGGGGAAACAACTCTTTACAATCACTATTTGCGGGACTTTGCAGGCCTATCATTATTCATCAAATGTATTGTTTATTTTGCGAAATAACTCGTGCAAATAGTTTAACTTGATATTTATGACACAACTGATCAACAATGTAACGTTTTAAATTGCTTGTGCAGAGTTTTATCCTATTTTCTTTAAGTTTTAGTGTTGCAGGCCTTATTGCGGGCTTAAACTTTTCGTAATTTGTGTAGTACATACATCCACTTAGAAAAACAAGATATGACTGAAAAGATGTAGCCATACCGACTGCTACGAACCAGACAATTTGCGTACAAAAGGGCGTATCGCAGTTGACATTAGCGGATGGTAACATGAATATTCAGGTGTATCAGGACAAGATAGTTAATGATATCGAGATGCATCGTGAACGTTTTCCTGAGAAGAATTGCAAATCTCAACACATTAATGCACCGTGGCACGATTCCCAAACTACTAAAACATTCCGTACCGATCAAGGTATCAAGTACTGGTTTGGCTGTCCAGTTCGCCTTACAGTTATGTCCTATAGAGACTATTTGGTGGATAATTAATGGGAACATGAACAGAGTTCGAAACAAAAAGCAGGGATTGTGGAGGGATGGAATTATTGGATAATTTTGCAGTTTGAAGTTGAATTAAGTTTCCCCACAAACACATTTTAACACAGGTCAAGTCAATTCATATTTAGTGGATACCTGTGTATATTTTATTAAATGTGACTGTTTTCTTTCTTTTAAAGTTACTTGCACTGGGCACCATGTCGCGACCTGGGCACCATAGTCTCGACCTGGGCACCACGACGTTTCAAAAAATGGGTTTATACCATTTTAAATGGCATATCATATACAGTTTTTTGTACCAGAGCATCCGTCTGTCCATTACACAGTTGTATGAAGGTCATATATTAGCGTAGACCTGCAGATCTTTGAAGAATGGTCACAAAATTCGGATTTTGACAAATCAACAATGAACTCTTGCAAAGTCCAAACGCTCTACACGATTAGATTTTGGCATTTTTTCAATTATTTTGCTTTCAAAATAAAGGTTGGACATATTTGTCCGGAATGACATTCCCCGATTTTTGAATATTGGATGTAAAACGTCTTGATAAAACAAAAATACAATTTCACACTCACCTTTTGATGACAATTTATGGGTTGGGCACCATAACGGAAAATGCACGGTGACAATTTTAACGCATAACAATAGCGTTATGGTGCCTTTGATTCCCCACCGTGATCCTGTTATTTAGAACACAAGACAACCCTTTGAATTATATCTGTTACCGCCCTTCTAAGGGTTTTTAAGTGAACAATATGCTGAAATATCGCGCACAACGGCCTTGCATATTCGGTATGACACCTCTGACTTGGGGGTGGAAGGGTGTAATAAAAACAAACGGAAAGCATTTCACCGATTATTACATCCTGTTTATTGGCACAGATGGTGACAAAACTGAATTGTATGAAAATACAAAATGCCGACACAGACACGTCGACCGCACTGTATATTCGGTATCGAACGGTGTCAATTAGAAGGCTAGGCATGCAATATGGAATAATAGACCAGTATATCCATCATTATAGTTTAATTAAATAAGACAACTAAAGCCAAAATCAAGTCGAGTTACCTAATGAGTCAGCTAACTTTTGTACTTACATGTATCATTATGCATGTATATGTACAATTTGCCGAGTCACATGATCATTGTCGCAGTTTCACCTACGGTCATATTATTTATTTCGTTTATTAAAGTTAAAACAGAAATCACTTATAGACTGAAGAATAATCTGTCAGCTTGTATTTGAATTAGCCAGCTAGTTTAAACACTTTTCCCAAAAGAAATAATACAGCAACGATATGTGTATATGTATATATATATTTAATTTGCCGAGTCACGTCACTGTCGCAGTTTCACATACGGTCAAATGAACGTAATTGTTTTTATTAAGTTCGTTTTTAGTAAAGCTAAAACAAAATCACTGTTTAGAATACAGAATTGTCTTTCAACTCGTCTTTGAAATAGCCAACTATCTTAAATACTTTTCCCAAAACAAATAAATTAACAACGATATGTATACTACGTTTTCTTAGATTTTATCATTTTATAACTTAGCGCAACACGCATGCGCGAAAACCCTTACCTGTACGCGCAAGTATTCATGGGTAAATTATTATTCGGCGGATAAATTGGATTTACGACATGTTTCGAATCCAGAGTATGAAACAAGAAATCCGTGGATTCACATGTCTCGCCTAACGGGGGCTGGACTTAAAAATAAAAAGGTCAATGATGCTTAAATGAAAGTTTGTAAACATTTTAGTAACTAACAAGAGGTCAATGACCTTGAAGCTCTACTGATTGATTTTGATTTCAGGAAGTAGTCGCTACAGACTTGTTTTTTGAAAATTTATTTTTAGCCGTGGCGGCCATCTTGAATTTCCGGCCGACCTGAAATTTTGCTAGGATCAATTAGACATCAAGAGCAATATTCCTGTGAAGTTTCATGAAAATCCGTCTAGTAGTTTCAGAGGAGTAGTCGCTACAAGTTTTCATTATATAACTCTATGTAAACAAAGATGGCCACTGGCAGCCATGTTTAACGTCGAATCAAAATAATGTTTGACTCTGATAACCATCATGTCATGCTGATCATTTTACAAAAAGTCCCATATCAATATCACTTATAGTTTTCAAGACGTAGTCGCTACAAACTTCTTTTTTAAAAATCTACTTTTAGCTGTGGCGGCCATCTTGAATTTCTGGCCGATCTGAAATTTTGCTAGGATCAATTAGACATTAAGAGCAACATTCCTGTAAAGTTTCATGAACATCCGCCAAGTAGTTTCAAAGGAGTAGTCGCTACAAGTTTTTACTATATAACTCTATGTAAACAAAGATGGCTGCTGGCAGCAATGTTTAACGTTGAATCAAAACAATTTTTGACAAGGACCAACATCATGTCATGCTGCTCATTTTAGAAAAAGTCCCATATCAATATCGCTTATAGTTTTCAAGAAGAAGTCGCTACAAACTTGTATTTTGAAAATTTATTTTTAGCCGTGGCGGCCATCTTGAATTTCCGGCCGACACAAAAAGATTGCTAGGATCAATAAGACATCAAAAGCAACATTCCTGTGAAGTTTCATGAAAATCCGTCAAGTAGTTTCAGAGGAGTAGTCGCTACAAGTTTCATTATATAACTCTATGTAAACAAAGATGGCCGCTGGCAGCCATGTTTAACGTCAAATCAAACTGATTTTAGACAAGGACCAACATCATGTCATGCTGATCATTTTAGAAAAAGTCCCATATCAATATCACTTATAGTTTTCAAGAAGTAGTCGCTACAAACTTGTTTTTTAAAAAACTATTTTTAGATTTGGCGGCCATCTTGGATTTCACATCAACATGAATTTTTGCTAGGATCAACTAGACTTCATGGGCAACATTTCTATAAAGTTTCATGAAAATCCATTCAGTAGTTTCAGAGGAGTTGTCGCTACAAAAAAAAGTTTACAGACAGACAGACGGACAGACAGACAGACAGACGGACAGACGGACGCCGGACGCCGCACCACGGCATAAGCTCTGCTGATCTCTGATCAGTAGAGCTAAAAACAATCGAGTTTGCTGTTTGCTGAGATGACATTTAAATGCATTTGTTTAAAAACAAAATGCCATTCTATTAAAAACAGGAGGCCTAAGAGGGCCTGTGGATGCTCTACTGGCTAAAACGGCTCTTATATCAAGGATTGTCGACATAAAATTCCCATCATTTTTTTTTTTAAACAATGCAAAAACAACTGGGATAGGATGGCCTTAGATCGTTCACCTGGTAATCATGGGCATTAAGTCTGCTGTGTCTAGTCTGGCATGGGTATTTTTTAATTTGTCCCACTTCTTCTATGAATGAAATTACTTAAAAATGGGTGGGGGTTATATTAACATTCTAAACAAATAAATTAATTTGGTAAAGATCAGATAAAACATGAAGTAACTTACACATTTAACAAAGGAAAATACAATATAGCATTTTTCAACAAATCAAGGGCCATAACCTGTCGTTATTGACAATATCTAGCTGGTTTTCGAACTTGTCCAAGATTTTATTGATATTCCACGCTTTGCACAACTAGAGTAGACATCATACTGAGGCTTCCTGCCAAATTTTGTAGAAATCCAACAAGCTGTTCAGGAGGAGTAGCGCCGACAAAGAAATTTAAAGTAAAAATGTCAAAGTGCCATAACTCAGCGAACTGGAACAAAAGCGCAATATGCACAACTAGACATCTAACCGATGCTTCCTGCCAAGTTTCGTCAAAATCCAACAAGGCGTTTAGGAGGAGTAGCACCGACAAGAACTTTAAAAGTAACAAGAGGTCAATGACCTTGAAGCTCTACTGATTGATTTTGATTTCAGGAAGTAGTCGCTACAAACTTGTTTTCTGAAAAATTATTTTTAGCCGTGGCAGCCATCTTGAATTTCCGGCCGACCTGAAATTTTGCTAGGATCAATTAGACATCAAGAGCAACATTCCTGTGAAGTTCATGAAAATCCGTCAAGTAGTTTCAGAGGAGTAGTCGCTACAAGTTTTCATTATATAATTCTATGTAAACAAAGATGGCCGCTGACAGCCATGTTTAACATCGAATCAAAATGATTTTTGACAAGGACCAACATCATGTAATGCTGATCATTTCAGAAAAAGTCCCATATCAATATCACTTATAGTTTTCAAGAAGTAGTCGCTACAAACTTGCATTTTGAAAATCTATTTTTAGCCATGGCGGCCATCTTGAATTTCCGGCCGACCTGAAATTTTGCTAGGATCAATTAGACATCAAGAGCAACATTTCTGTGAAGTTTCATGAAAATCCGTCAAGTAGTTTCAGAGGAGTAGTCGCTACAAGTTTTCATTATATAACTCTATGTAAACAAAGATGGCCACTGGCAGCCATGTTTAATGTCGAATCAAAATAATGTTCGACTCGGATAACCATCATGTCATGCTGATCATTTTAGAAAATCTCCCATATCAATATCACTTAAAGTTTTCAATAAGTAGTCGCTACAAACTTGTAATTTGAAAATCTATTTTTAGCCATGGCGGCCATCTTGAATTTCCGGCCGACCTGAAATTTTGTTAGGATCAATTAGACATCAAGAGCAACATTTCTGTGAAGTTTCATGAAAATCCGTCATGTAGTTTCAGAGGAGTAGTCGCTACAAGTTTTCAATATATAACTCTATGTAAAGAAAGATGGCCACTGGCAGCCATGTTTAATGTCGAATCAAAATAATGTTCGACTCGGATAACCATCATGTCATGCTGATCATTTTAGAAAAAGTCCCATATCAATATCACTTATAGTTTTCAAGACGTAGTCGCTACAAACTTATTTTTTAAAATCTATTTTTAACTGTGGCAGCCATCTTGAATTTCTGGCCGATCTGAAATTTTGCTAGGATCAATAAGACATTAAGAGCAACATTCCTGTAAAGTTTCATGAAAATCCGCCAAGTAGTTTCAGAGGAGTAGTCGCTACAAGTTTTTACTATATAACTCTATGTAAACAAAGATGGCCGCTGGCAGCCACGTTTAACGTCAAATCAAAACGATTTTCGACAAGGACCAACATCATGTCATGCTGATCATTTTAGAAAAAGTCCCATATCAATATCACTTATAGTTTTCAAGAAGTAGTCGCTACAAACTTGTATTTAAAAAATCTATTTTTAGCTTTGGCGGCCATCTTGGATTTCACATCAACATGAATTTTTGCTAGGATCAACTAGACTTCATGGGCAACATTTCTGTAAAGTTTTATGAATATCCATCCAGTAGTTTCAGAGGAGTAGTCGCTACAAATAAAAGTTAACGGACGGACGGACGGACAGACAGACAGACAGACAGACAGACGGACGACGGACGCCGCACCACGGCATAAGCTCTGCTGATCTCTGATCAGTAGAGCTAAAAATGTCAAGGGGCCTTAACTTCATCAAAAATCAACGAATCGGAAAAAAATACAATAGGCACAACTAGAAATCATAGCAATGCTTCCTGCTAACATGGCGTTAACACCAAAAATAATGAAATCAAAAAAAAAAAAAAGAGGTCAATGACCTTGAAGCTCTACTGATCGATTTTGATTTCAGGAAGTAGTCGCTACAAACTGTTTTTTTGAAAATCTATTTTTAGCTGTGGTGGCCATCTTGAATTTCCGGCCGACCTGAAATTTTGCTAGGATCAATTAGACATCAAGAGCAACATTCCTGTGAAGTTTCATGAAAATCCGTCAAGTAGTTTCAGAGGAGTAGTCGCTACAAGTTTTCATTATATAACTCTATGTAAACAAAGATGGCCACTGACAGCCATGTTTAACATTGAATCAAAATAATGTTCGACTCGGATAACCATCATGTCATGCTGATCATTTTAGAAAAAGTCCCATATCAATATCTCTTATAGTTTTCAGGAAGTAGTCGCTACAAACTTATTTTTTAAAATCTATTTTTAACTGTGGCGGCCATCTTGAATTTCCGGCCGACCTGAAATTTTTCTAGGATCAACTAGACATCAAGAGCAACATTCCTGTGAAGTTTCATGAACATCCGTCAAGTAGTTTCAGAGGAGTAGTCGCTACAAGTTTTTACTATATAACTCTATGTAACCAAAGATGGCCACTGGCAGCCATGTTTAACGTCGAATCAAAATAATTTTCCACAAGGATCTACATCATGTCATGCTGATCATTTTAGAAAAAGTCCCATATCAATATCACTTATAGTTTTCAAGAAGTAGTCGCTACAAACTTATTTTTTAAAAATCTATTTTTAGCTGTGACGGCCATCTTGAATTTCCGGCCGACCTGAAATTTATCTAGGATCAATTAGACATCAAGAGCAACATTCCTGTAACGTTTCATGACAATCCGCCAAGTAGTTTCAGAGGAGTAGTCGCTACAAGTTTTTACTATATAACTCTATGTAAACAAAGATGGCCGCTGGCAGCCATGTTTAACGTCGAATCAAAACGATTTTCGACAAGGATCAACATCATGTCATGCTGATCATTTAAGAAAAAGTCCCATATCAATATCACTTATAGTTTTCAAGAAGTAGTCGCTACAAACTTGTATTTTGAAAATCTATTTTTAGCCATGGCGGCCATCTTGAATTTCCGGCCGACCTGAAATTTTGCTAGGATCAATTAGACATCAAGAGCAACATTCCTGTGAAGTTTCATGAAAATCCGTCAAGTAGTTTCAGAGAAGTAGTCGCTACAAGTTTTCATTATATAACTCTATGTAAACAAAGATGGCCGCTGGCAGCCATGTTTATCGTCAAATCAAAACGATTTTCGACAAGGACCAACATCATGTCATGCTGATCATTTTAGAAAAAGTCCCATATCAATATCACTTATAGTTTTCAAGAAGTAGTCGCTACAAACTTGTATTTAAAAAATCTATTTTTAGCTTTGGCGGCCATCTTGGATTTCACATCAACATGAATTTTTGCTAGGATCAACTAGACTTCATGGGAAACATTTTTGTAAAGTTTTATGAATATCCATCCAGTAGTTTCAGAGGAGTAGTCGCTACACATAAAAGTTAACGGACAGACAGACGGACAGACGGACGGACAGACAGACGGACGGACGGACGACGGACGCCGCACCACGGCATAAGCTCTGCTGATCTCTGATCAGTAGAGCTAAAAATCAAAAAAAAAATCAATCCATCAAATAAACAAAAACATAAACAAAAATAACAAACAAAAAAAAATCAATTAATAATAAAAAAAAAAAATACACTTATAATAAAAAAACAACAAGAGGGCCATGATGGCCCTATATCGCTCACCTGAGTTAATTTGAACCAATGAAAGAGGGCCAGGGCCAAGATGGCCCTAAAGCGATCACCTGAGTACTGGCACATTATCGAACTTCTTCGAAATCTTATGGTCATATACAATCTGTGCAAGTTTGGTTTAGGTTGTTTAAGAAATGTGGGCTCTGTTGTGTATAACAACATTGATATAGACAGTTTTAAATCAGACACTGACAAAGTTTGGTAAAGATCAAATATAAAATGAAGGTGTTTGAGAATAAGACCTTGGGCAGAGCCAAATGTGACCCCAGGGCTACATGTAATATATGAGAGCTGTGTCCTTTGTGGTTTTAGAGAAGATGATTTTTAAGTTTTTCCCTATACAAGTCTATGTAAAACGTGACTCCTGGGGCGGGGCCAAATGTGAACCCAGGGTCACCATTTGAACAAACTTGGTAAAGGACCATAAGAGTATAGTAAATGCAAAATATTAAACCTCTGGCTCTTGTAGTTCCAGAGAAGAAGACTTTAATGTGTTTCCTATATAAGTCTATGTAAAACTGTGACCCACGGAGTGGGGTCAAATTTTACGCCTGGGTCATCATTTGAGCAAACTTGGTAGAGGACCATAATCTAATAGTAAATGCAAAATATTAAACCTCTGGCTCTTGCAGTTTCAGAGAAGATTGTTTTTTTCCTATATATAGTTTTTTTCCTATATATATAAGTTTATATAAAACTGTGACCCCGGGGCGCGGCCAAGTTTGACACCAGGGTCACCATTTGAACAAACTTGGTAGAGGACCATAAGCTTATAGCAAATTCAAAATATTAAACCTCTTGCAGTTCCAGAGAAGAAGATTTTTTTCAGTTTTTCCCTATACAAGCCTATGTAAAACTGTGACCCCTGGGGCGGGGCCAAATGTGACCCCTGGTTCACCATTTGACCAAAATTGGTAGAGGACCATGAGCTCATAGCAAAAGCAAAATATTAAACCTCTGGCTCTTGCAGTTTCAGAGAAGAAGGTTTTTTAAGTTTTTCCCTATTCAAATCTATGTAAAACTGTGACCCCCGGGGCGGGGCCAAATGTGACCCCTGGGTCACCATTTGAACAAACTTGGTAGAGGACCATAGGCTTATAGCAAATGCAAAATATTAAACCTCTGGCTCTTGCAGTTTCAGAGAAGAAGATTTTTTAAGTTTTTCCCTATACATGTCAATGTAAAACATGTGACCCTTGGGGAGGGGCTGAATGTGACCCCAGAGTCACCATTTGAACAAACTTTGTAAAGGACCATAAGCTTATAGTAAATGCAAAATATCAAACCTCTGGCTCTTGCAGTTTCCGAGAAGAAGATTTTAAAAAAAAAAAATCCTATACAAGTCTATGTAAAACTGTGGCCCCCGGGGCGGGGACAAATTTGACCCCAGGGTCACCATTTGAACAAACTAAGTAGAGGACCATAAGCTGATGCTACATGTAATACATGAGAGCTCCGTGCCATGTGGTTCCAGAGATTTATTTTCAGTTTTTCCCTATATGAGCCTATGTAAAACTGTGACCCCCGGGGCGGGGCCAAATGTGACCCCTGGGTCACCATTTAAACAAACTTGGTAAAGGACCATAAGCTTATAGTAAATGCAAAATATCAAACCTCTGGCTCTTGCAGTTTCTGAGAAGATTTTTAAAAAAAAAATCCTATAAAAGTCTATGTAAAACTGTGACCCCCGGGGCGGGGACAAATTTGACCCCAGGGTCACCATTTGAACAAACTTAGTAGAGGACCATAAGCTGATGCTACGTGTAATACATGAGACCTCTGTGCCTTGTGGTTTCAGAGAAGAAGATTTTTTATATGTCTATATGAAAAACATGCAAAATCTCAATATACAAACTTTGGACCCCCGGGGCATGGCCATTTTTGACCCCGGGGACTTCATTTGAATAAACTTGATAGTCTAGACGTTGGCGATCATTTTAAAAGAAAAACTGTCGAAATCTATCCAGCGGTTCTTGAGAAGAAGATTTTTTAAGATTTTAACCATATATGGTAATGGTGGCCATCTTGGATGTCGTGCTGACCTAATTTTAACAAATCTAAATAGCATTTATCTAAGGATCATCCACGTGAAGTTTGGTCAAAATTAGCCAAGCGGTTTCTGAGGAGAAATTATTTGAAGCAAAAGTTAACGACGGACGACGGACGAAGAGTGATCCCAATAGCTCACCTTTGAGCCTTCGGCTCAGGTGAGCTAAAAAGGCAAACCATCTGGTAAAGTTTGGTAAAGATCAGATGAAAAATGATAGCCCTATATCGTATTAACGAGGCAAAATATAGCATTTTCAACTAAATCAAGGGCCATAACTCCGCTGTTTCTGGTCTGGCTGGTTTCGAACTTGTCCAAGCTTTCATAGATATTAACAATCTGTTAAAGTTTGGTAAAGATCGGATGAAAAATGAGGCCCTTGGACATTAGAGCTAAAAATCATCAGCTCCAAAAAGTAGGTCAAGGTCATAGATGAAATCCATGCATCCAAAAAGATGTACTACCCAAGACACAACTATGTCAAAATAGAATATGTTTTCTTCCGAAGATTAAGCTATAAGGTAGGTTTAAAACATCTAGTGCATTATTATGAATTATAGTTCATGAGAAAGTGATGTAACTATAACAATTTAAGTTATCTGCCCTTTGCTTGGATGGTGAAGGTCACATTCACATTTGCTTTGTGATGTTGCAATGTACCACTCAAGATACAACTATAAGCAAAGTCTGAAAGGTCTTAGTGCATACAGTTGTTGAAAAAGTGACATAAACGCCAAATTTGAAGGTAAAAATTATAAGGTTATCTGTTGTTTGCTTGGAGGGTCAGGGTCACTTCCACATTTGCCTTGTCACATTGCTATGTACCACTCAAGATACAGCTATAAGCAAAGTTTTAAAGGTCTAGTGCATACAGTTTGTGAAAAAGTGACCTAAACGCAAAAGTTGAACCTAAAAATTATTGTTATCTGCCCTTTGCTTGGAGGGTCAAGGTCACTTCCACATTTGCTTCGTCACGTTGCGATGTACCACCCAAGATACAACTATAAGAAAAGTTTAAAAGGTCTAGTGCACAGTTTGTGAAAAAGTGACCTAAACGCCAAAGTTGAAGGTAAAAATTATAAGGTTATCTGCCCTTGCTTGGAGGTCAAAGTCACTTCCACATTTGCTTTGTCACGTTGCGATGTACCTTAGTATCAAGATACAACTATAAGCAAAGTTTTAAAGGTCTAGTGCATACAGTTTGTGAAAAAGTGACCTAAACGCAAAAGTTGAACCTAAAAATTATTAAGTTATCTGCCCTTTGCTTGGAGTGTCAAGGTCACTTCCACATTTGCTTTGTCACGTTGTCAGGTACAACCCAAGATAAAACTATAAGCAAAGTTTGAAAGGTCTAGTGCATACAGTTTGTGAAAAAGTGACCTAAACGCAAAAGCTGAACCTAAAAATTATTATCTGCCCTTTGCTTGGAGGGTTAAGGTCACTTCCACATTTACTTTGTCACGTTGCGATGTACCACCCATGATACAACTATAAGCAAAGTTTGAAAGGTCTAGTGCATACAGTTTGTGAGAAAATGACCTAAACACAAAACATGAATGTTGACGACGCTGCCGCCGGAAAAGCAACACCTATGTCTCTTTTTTTCATCGAAAAGGCGAGACAAAAATGAAGTAACTACAGATTTAACAAAGGAAAATACAATATAGCATTTTTCAACAAATCAATGGCCATAACCTGTCGTTACTAACTAAATCTAGATGGTTTTCGAAATTGTCAAAATTTCATTGATATACCATGCTTTGCACAACTAGACATCATAATGAGGCTTCCTGCCAAATTTTGTAGAAATCTAACAAGCCGTTTTGGAGGAATAGCGCTGACAAGAAATTTAAAGTAAAAATGTCAAAGTGCCATAACTCCGTCATAAATCAGCAAACTGGACCAATGCTTCCTGCCAAGTATCGTCGAAATCCAACAAGGCGTTAAGGAGAAGAAGCGCCAACAAGAAATTAAAAAAGGAATGTCACGGGGCCGCAATTCCATCAAAAATCAACGAACCGGAAAAAAAATGCAATAGGCACAGCAATGCTTCCTGCTGACACGGCATTAACAGCAAAAAAAACAAAAAAAACAAACATATATATATATATATATATATAAACTAAAAACAACAACATTAAAACAAAACAAAAATAATTAAAAAAATTAAAAAAATCAAATAAAATTAAAAAAATAAATATATCAATTAAAACAAGAGGTCAATGACCTTGAAGCTCTACTGATTGATTTTGATTTCAGGAAGTAGTCGCTACAGACTTGTTTTTTGAAAATCTATTTTTAACCGTGGCGGCCATCTTGAATTTCCGGCCAACCTGAAATTTTGCTAGGATCAATTAGACATTAAGAGCAACATTCCTGTGAAGTTTCATGAAAATCCGTCAAGTAGTTTCAGAGAAGTAGTCGCTACAAGTTTTCATTATATAACTCTATGTAAACAAAGATGCAGCAGCCATGTTTAACATCAAATCAAAATAATTTTCCACAAGGATCTACATCATGTCATGCTGATCATTTTAGAAAAAGTCCCATATCAATATCACTTATAGTTTTCATGAAGAAGTCGCTACAAACTTGTTTTTTAAAAACATATTTTTAGATTTGGCGGCCATCTTGGATTTCACATCAACATGAATTTTTGCTTGGATCAACTAGACTTCATGGGCAACATTTCTGTAAAGTTTCATGAAAATCCATTCAGTAGTTTCAGAGGAGAAGTCGCTACAAAAAAAAGTTTACGGACAGACAGACAGACGGACGCCGGACGCCGCACCACGGCATAAGCTCTGCTGATCTCTGATCAGTAGAGCTAAAAAAGGGCAAATCATCTGGTAAAACTTGGTAAAGATCATAACGAGGCAAAATATAGCATTTTTAACTAAATCCAGGGCCATAACTCTGCTGTTATTGGTCAGATCTGGCTGTTTTTCAAATTTGTGCGAGCTCTCATTGATATTAACAATCTGGTAAAGTTTGGTAAAGATCAGATGAAAAATCAGATGAAAAATGAAGACCTTGAGCCAGTAGAGCTAAAAATCATCAGCTCCAAAAAGTAGGTCAAGGTCATAGATGAAATCCAGGCATCCAAAAAAAAGATACACTACTGAAGACACAACTATGTCAAAATAGAATATGTTTTCTTCCAAAGATTAAGCTATAAATGAGGTTTAAAACATCTAGTGCATAATTCTAGTTCATGAGAAAGTGATGTAAATGTAACAATTAGTTATCTGCCCTTTGCTTGGATGGTGAAGGTCACATCCACATTTGCTTTGTCACGTTGCAATGTACCACTAAAGATACAACTATAAGCAAAGTTTGAAAGGTCTTAGTGCATACAGTTTGTGAAAAAAGTGACCTAAACGCCAAAATTGAAGGTAAAAACAAGAGGCCCAAGAGGGCCTGTGGACGCTCTACTGGCTAATATGGCTCTTATGACATCAATGAAGCGAGTGACTATCGTCTTAAAGAGGCAAACTATAGCATTTTTAACTATATCAAGAGCAGTAACTCTGTGATTACTGGTCCGATCTGGCTGGTTTTCCAAGTTGGCCAGTAGAGATAATAAAAATAAAAATAAAAAAAAAAAAAAAAAAAAAAAAAAGAAAAAGATATATATATATATATATATGTATATATATTATATATAAAATAAAAAAAAATAAAAAAAAAATATGAAAAAAAAAGAAAAGAAAAAAATAAAAAATAAAAAAATAAAAAATAAAGAAATTAAATTTTTTAAAACAAGCATTGATGTAAAACTGTGATCCCTGGGGCGGGGCCAGATGTGACCCCAGGGTCAGCATTTGAACAAAATTGGTAAATGACCATAAGCTTATAGCAACAGCAAAATATTAAACCTCTGGCTCTTGCAGTTTCAGAGAAGAAGATTTTAAGTTTTTCCCTATACATGTCTATGTAAAACATGTGACCCTTGGGGCGTGACCAAATGTGACCCCAGGGTCACCATTTGAACAAACTTGGTAAAGGACCATAAGCTTATAATAATTGTAAAATATCAAACCTCTGGCTCTTGTAGTTTCCGAGAAGAAGATTTTTTAAAAAAAAATCCTATATAAGTCTATGTAAAACTGTGACCCTCGGGACGGGGAAACATTTGACCCCAGGGTCACCATTTGAACAAACTTAGTAGAGGACCATAAGCTGATGCTACATGTAATACATGAGAGCTCTGTGCCTTGTGGTTTCAGAGAAGAAGATTTTTTAAACTTTTTTCCTATATGTCTATATGAAAAACATGCAAAACCTCAATATACAAACTTTGGACCCCCGAGGCACGGCCATTTTTGACCCCAGGGACTTTATTTGAACAAACTTGATAGTCTAGGCGTTGACGATCATTTTAAAAGAAAAACTGTTGAAATCTGTCAAGCGGTTCTGGAGAAGAAGATTTTTTAAGGTTTCGACCATATATGGTAATGGCAGCCATCTTGGATGTAGCGCTGACCTAATTTTAACAAATCTAAAAAGCATTCATCTAAGGATCATCCATTTGAAGTTTGGTCAAAATTAGCCAAGTGGTTTCTGACGAGAAGTCGTTTGAAGAATTCCCTATACATGTCTATGTAAAACATGTGACCCTTGGGGCGGGGCCAAATGTGACCCTAAGGTCACCATTTGAACAAACTTGGTAAAGGACCATAAGCTTATAGTAAATGCAAAATATCAAACCTCTGGCTGTTGTAGTTTCCGAGAAGAAGATTTAAAAAAAAAAAATCCTATATAAGTCTATGTAAAACTGTGACCCCCGGAGCGGGGACAAATTTGACCCCAGGGTCACCATTTGAACAAACTTAGTAGGGGACCATAAGCTGATGCTACATGTAATACATGAGCGCTCTGTGCCTTGTGGTTTCAGAGAAGAAGATTTTTTAAAGTTTTTTCCTATATGTCTGTATGAAAAACATGCAAAACCTCAATATACAAACTTTGGACCCCCGGGGCACGGCCATTTTTGACCCCGGGGACTTTATTTGAACAATCTTGATAGTCTAGCCGTTGGCGATCATTTTAAAAGAAAAACTGTTGAAATCTGTCCGGCGGTTCTGGAGAAGAAGAATTTTTAAGGTTTCGACCATATATGGTAATGGCAGCCATCTTGGATGTAGCGTTGACCTAATTTTAACAAATCTAAAAAGCATTCATCTAAGGATCATCTATGTGAAGTTTGGTCAAAATTAGCCAAGCGGTTTCTGAGGAGAAGTCGTTTGAAGAAAAGTTAACGGACGGACGGACGACGGACGACGGACGGACGACGGACGACGGAAGACGGACAACACACCATCCCATAAGCTCTGCTGGCCCTTGGCCAGTAGAGCTAATTATAAGGTTATCTGCCCTTGCTTGGAAAGTCAAGGTCACATACACATCTGCTTTGTCACGTTGCGATGTACCACCCTAGATACAACTATAAATAAAGTTTGAAAGATGTAGTGCATACAGTTTGCGAAAAAGTGACCTAAACGCAAAAGTTGAACCTAAAAATTATTAAGTTATCTGCCCTTTGCTTGGAGGGTCAAGGTCGTTTCCACATTTACTTTGTCACGTTGCGATGTACCACCCAAGATACAACTATAAGCAAAGTTTGAAAGGTCTAGTGCATATAGTTTGTGAGAAAATATGATTGCTATATAGATGGCACCGATAATTTACGAAAGGTCGCGATTCGACAGATGATGACATGCACACTGGAAGGCCGAAACATGGACCGATTGTGACATAAAAAGTGAAAGATTCCCTCGCGACGGACTGAAGAAAGAGTGTCTCAAAAATTGCTAGCGAAGCCGGAACAAGTCATGGAACTTCCCATGCCATCAGCTCAGACAGTAACATGAGTAAAGTAAGTGCACGCGGCATCCCAAGGCTTCTCAGAGAACACGATAGAGAGGAGTGCAATTAACAATTTTAACGTCGCAGCGACGTCATGAACGTCATCAAAGTATGCCACAGTTTACAAATTATTAATATTTTGTTAATTCTGGGAATACTGTAGATCACATTATTTCCACGTGATCTTAAGATCGCGAATCAGTTGGTCTCTGATTTATTAGCGTGTTCATGACTTCGCGTCCAAGCAAAATGTAAACAATCATATATATTTCTTCGGTGTTTGTTGTTGAGTTTTGTTTATTTCATTAGGTTTTTCCTGATACATGTACTTCACACTTAAAAATCCATGTCAGATATAAAAAAAAAATCCAGAGGTTTTATATGGTGCGAGATCAAAACCTGGTGTTTGAGCCTAAATACATATCGACAACACAGCCTTTGGTATCGATGATCTTCAAGTTCTGCCCACAAGGTATTGATCTGGGATAATATAAACTCTCTGGACATATAGTATTTCTTAAATATATCTATATTTGAGGAAAAGTCTTTCAAAAATTGCAAAACTCAATGGGCAAAATAACAGTTTTCGACCCCCTACTAATTGGTTCTGTTCATAGACTACCTCAGTTTCTACACAGAGAATGCCCAGCTCCCCAAGGTCACGAGTCTGGGATTGTGCAATGTCATTCTCATCCTGCATCTTGTCCTCAGCCGGATCATTGCGTTTGTTCCAGCATACAGAACCTGAAGTGAAGGAACATTCTGTAAAATAATACAGACAGTTGTGACGAAATTATGTAAATCAAATTATATACTAAATGCAGGGTCAAACTGCGGTTATATACCGATATATTATAAGATATGGATTCACTTATAAAACAGCAAGCTTCTCCAAGGGGAGGTAACCAAGGAGGGGGGTGGGGGCAAAGTTTTCGGCAAAATACAGCATGTTTAACTAAATCAAGGGCCACAACTAAAAAATCTGGTAAAGTTCGGTACAATTTTAAATGCAAAAAAAATGCAAAAAATCTGGTAAAGTTTGGTAAAGATCAGATGAAAAATGAAGGTCCTTAAAATTAACGAGGCAAAATATAGAATTTTTAACGAAATCAAGGGCCATAACTCCACTGTTACTGGTCTGATCTGGCTGGTTTTCGAACTTTTCCGAGCTTTCATTGATATTAACAATCTAGTGAAGGTTGGTGAAGATCGGATGAAAAATGAAGGCCCTATCGTCGTAATGAGGCAAAATATAGCATTTTTAACTAAATCAAGGGCCATAACTCCGCGGTTACTGGTCCGATCTGGCTGGTTTTCGAACTTGTCCAAGCTTTAATCGACAATAGCAATCTGGTAAAGTTTGGTAAATATTGGATGAAAAATAAAGGTCCTATCGTCTTAACGAGGCAAAATATAGCATTTTTAACTAAATGAAGGGCCACAACTCCGCTGTTACTGGTCCGATACGGCTGGTTTTCGAACTTGTCTGAGCTTTCATTGATGTTAACAACCTGTGAAAGTTTGGTAAAGATAAAATGAACAAGAGGTCAATGACCTTGAAGCTCTACTGATAGGTTTTTGATAGCTAGAAAAGCATTGCTGTGAAGTTTCATGAAAATCTGTCTATCTGGGTATACATGTACATACAAGGGGAGGTAACCAGACTATATAAGTGTTAACGTCTATCAGGGTATACATGTACATACAAGGGGAGGTAACCAGACTATATAAGTGTTAACGTCTATCAGGGTATAAATGGATATACAAGGGGAGGTAACCAGACTATATAAGTGTTAACATCTCTATCAGGGTATAAATGGACATACAAGGGGAGGTAACCAGACTACATAAGTGTTAACGTCTATCATGGTATACATGTACATACAAGGGGAGGTAACAGACTATATAAGTGTTAACATGTTTATCAAGGTATACATGTACATACAAGGGGAGGTAACCAGACTACATAAGTGTTAACGTCTATCAGGGTATACATGTTCATACAAGGGGAGGTAACCAGACTATATAAGTGTTAACATGTCTATCAGGGTATACATGTACATACAAGGGGAGGTAACCAGACTACATAAGTGTTAACGTCTATCAGGGTATACATGTACATACAAGGGGAGGTAACCAGACTATATAAGTGTTAACATGTTCATCAGGGAATACATATACACCAGTATTGAAGGCAAGCTTCACCAAGGGGAGATAACCAGACTAAATAAGTGTTAACATGTCTATCAGGGTATACATGTACATATACACCGTTACTGAAGGCAAGCTTCACCAAGGGGAGATAATCAGACTAAATAAGTGTTAACATGTCTATCAGGGTATACATGTACATACAAGGGGAGGTAACCAGACTGTATAAGTGTTAACATGTCACGCAGGGGGGAAACCAGCTATATAAGTGTGAGGGGAGGTAACATGTTTGGGAGGAGGTAACCAGACTATATGAGTGTGAGGGGAGGTAACCAGACTATATAAGTGTGAGGGGAGGTAACCAGACTATATATGTGTGAGAGGAGGTAAACAGACTATATAATTGTGAGGCGAGGTAACCAGGCTATATATGTGTGAGATAGGTTAGTTAAGTGTGAGGGGAGGTAACCAGACTATATATGTGTGAGAGGAGGTAACCGGACTATATAATTGTGAGACGAGGTAACCAGACTATATGTATGAGGGGAGGTAACCAGACTATATGTGTGAGGGGAGGTAACCAGACTATATATGTGAGAGGAGGTAACCAAACTATATAATTATGAATGAATGAATGAATGAATGGTGTTTTACGGCACGTCGACACATAAATAGGTCATATTGTGCGCAAAAATTGATGAAAAATGAAGAAATGAAGTATTTATTAAAAATTATTGTAAATATATAAAGATAAAACTATTAAAAAATAAGGGATGATAAGGTGTAATATAAACGAGGTAACCAGGCTATATATGTGTGAAGGGAGGTAACCAGACTATATCACCAGGGGAGCTAACTGGACTATACAAGTTTGCATACATACACAACCAATCAATGTAGTCCCTGGAGAGTTGTCTGGTCAGCTGTTCCTCCAGAACTTCTTGAGACTCCGGATTATCTTCATCAGCCTCTGTCCTGGACAATACACAATTATTAATATTAGAAATATAGAGGTGCACAAATACAGGGAACCAGATTATGTCCTGGACAACAAACAAGTATTTATGTTATAATTATAGAGTAGAACAAATACAGGCAACCAGCTTCTGTCTTGGACAACACACAATTTCTAGTATCAGAAATAAGGATATAAAGAAATGCACAAATACAGGGAACCAGCTTCTGTCCTGTATTACAATAAGAAATATTAGAGAGTTGCACAAATACAAAAAAAACAGCCACTGTCTAGGACAACACACAAGTATTAATATTAAAAAAAATAAAATAATATAGAGTTAAACAAGCTTCTGTCCTGGACAACACACATGGTTTAAAATTAGAAATATTAGACAACACACTGTCATATTAATATTAAAAAAAATATATATATAGAGTTGCACATATACAGGGAACCAGCTTCTGTCTTGGACAACACACAAGTATTGACACAAATGGAAAACAAGAGGCCCAAGAGGGCCTGTGGACGCTTTACTGGCTAATATGGCTCTTATAACATCAATGAAGCGAGTGACTATCGTCTTAAAGAGGCAAAAGATAGCATTTTTAACTAAAGAGCAGTAATTCTGCCGTTACTGGTTCGATCTGGCTGGTTTTCGAACTTGGCCAGTAGAGATAATAAAAATCAAAAAAAACATTTAAAAAAAAAAAACATTTTAAAAATTTAAAAAAAAAGGAAAAATAATAAAAGAAAAAAAGAAAAATCTGGTAAAGTTTGGTAAAGATATGATGAAAAATGAAGGCCCTATCGCCTTAACGAGGCAAAATATAGCATTTCTAACGAAATCAAGGGCCATAACTCCGCTGTTACTGGTCCGATCTGGCTGGTTTTCGAACTTCTTCTAGCTTTTATTGACATTAACAATCTGGAAAAGTTTGGTAAAGATCGGATGATGAAGGCCCTATCATCTCAACGAGGCAAAATGTAGCATTTTTAACTAAATCAAGGGCCATAACTCCACTGTTACTTGTCCGATCTGGCTGGTTTTCGAACTTGTCCTAGCTTTCATTGATATTAACAATCTGGTTAAGTTTGGTAAAGATCGGATAAAAAATAAGGACCCTATTGTCTTAACGAGGCAAAATATAGCTTTTTTAACTAAATCAAGGGCCATAACTCCGCTATTACTGGTCCGAGCTGGCTGGTTTTCGAACTTGTCCGAGCTTTCATTGATATTAACAATCTGGTAGTTTGGTAAAGATCCGATGAAAAATGAAGGCCCTATCGTCTTAACGAGCCAACATGTAGCATTTTTAACGAAATCAAGGGCCATAACTCCGCTGTTACTGGTCCGATCTGGCTGGTTTTCGAACTTGTTCTAGCTTTTATTGACATTAACAATCTGGAAAAGTTTGGTAAAGATCGGATGATGAAGGCCCTATCATCTCAACGAGGCAAAATGTAGCATTTTTAACTAAATCAAGGGCCATAACTCCACTGTTACTGGTCCGATCTGGCTGGTTTTCGAACTTGTCCTAGCTTTCATTGATATTAACAATCTGGTTAAGTTTGGTAAAGATCGGATAAAAAATAAGGACCCTATTGTCTTAACGAGGCAAAATATAGTGTTTTTAACTAAATCAAGGGCCATAACTCCGCTATTACTGGTCCGAGCTGGCTGGTTTTCGAACTTGTCCGAGCTTTCATTGATATTAACAATCTGGTAGTTTGGTAAAGATCCGATGAAAAATGAAGGCCCTATCGTCTTAACGAGCCAACATGTAGCATTTTTAACGAAATCAAGGGCCATAACTCCGCTGTTACTGGTCCGATCTGGCTGGTTTTCGAACTTGTTCTAGCTTTTATTGACATTAACAATCTGAAAAAGTTTGGTAAAGATCGGATGATGAAGGCCCTATCATCTCAACGAGGCAAAATGTAGCATTTTTAACTAAATCAAGGGCCATAACTCCACTGTTACTGGTCCGATCTGGCTGGTTTTCGAACTTGTCCTAGCTTTCATTGATATTAACAATCTGGTTAAGTTTGGTAAAGATCGGATAAAAAATAAGGACCCTATTGTCTTAACGAGGCAAAATATAGTGTTTTTAACTAAATCAAGGGCCATAACTCCGCTATTACTGGTCCGAGCTGGCTGGTTTTCGAACTTGTCCGAGCTTTCATTGATATTAACAATCTGGTAGTTTGGTAAAGATCCGATGAAAAATGAAGGCCCTATCGTCTTAACGAGCCAACATGTAGCATTTTTAACTAAATCAAGGGCCAAAACTCCGTTGTTACTATTCCGATCTGGCTGGTTTTCAAACTTGTCCGAGCTTTCATGGATATTAACGACCTGTTAAAATTTGGTAAAGATCGCATGAAATATGAAGGCCCTATAATCTTAACGAGACAGAAGTTAACGATGGACGGCGGACAACAGACGACGGACAACTTGGCATCCCATAAGCTCTGCTGGCCTTTGGCTAGTAGAGCTCAAAACACATCGATATGTATTTTCATGAACAAGAATGTACATTCTATAATGATTTTGAATTATACAAACATATTGTAATTTCATCCTTTAGTTATAAACTTATTTTGAGTAAAATGACTGTCCAAATTTGGACAATCAATAACCTTGTTACCTTTGATCAGTGACTTATACGGACTGTCAATTACTTTGTTACCTTTAAACATTAACTTCTATGGATGGTCACTAACCTTGTTACCTTTGAACAATGACTTATATGGAGTCAATAACCTTGTTACCTTTGAACAATGACTTATATGGATTGTCAATAACCTTGTAACCTTTGAACAATGACTTATATGGACCGTCAATAACCTTGTGACCTTGAACAATGACTTACATAGACTGTCAATCACCTTGTGACCTTGAACAATGACTTATATGGACTATCATTAACCTTGTGACCTTGAACAATGACTTATATGGACTGTCAATCACCTTGTGACCTTGAACAATGACTTACATGGACTGTCAATAACCTTGTGACCTTGAACAATGACGTACATGGACTGTCAATAACCTGTGACCTTGAACAATGACGTACATGGACTGTCAATGACCTTGTGACCTTGAACAATGACTTATATGGACTGTAAATAACATTGTGACCTTGAACAATGACTGACATGGACGGTCACTAACCTTGTTACCTTTGAACAATGACTTATATGGACTGTCAATCACCTTGTGACCTTGAACAATGACTTACATGGACTGTCAATAATCTTGTTACCTTTGAACAATGACTTATATTGACTGTCAATTACCTTGTGACCTTGAACAATGACTTACCTTGATACCTTTGAACAATGACTTATATGGATTGTCAATAACCTTGTTACCTTTGAACAATGACTTATATGGACCATCAATAACCTTGTGACCTTGAACAATGACTTACATGGACTGTCAATCACCTTGTGACCCTGAGCAATGACTTATATGGACTGTCATTAACCTTGTGACCTTGAACAATGACTTATATGGACTGTCAATCACCTTGTGACCTTGAACAATGACGTAGATGGACTGTCAATAACCTTGTGACCTTGAACAATGACGTACATGGACTGTCAATAACCTTGTGACCTTGAACAATGACATATATGGACTGTCACTAACATTGTGACCTTGAACAATGACTTACATGGATGGTCAATAACCTTGTTACCTTTAAACAATGACTTGTATGGACTGTCAATCACCTTGTGACCTTGAACAATGACTTACATGGACTGTCAATTATCTTGTTACCTTTGAACAATGACTTATATGGACTGTCAATTATCTTGTTACCTTTGAACAATGACTTATATGAACTGTCAATTACCTTGTTACCTTTGAACAATTACTTATATGGACTGTCAATTACCTTGATACCTTTGAACAATGACTTGCATGGACTGTCAATTAACTTCTATTGATTGTCAATTACCTTGTTACCTTTGAACAATGACTTATATGGACTGTCAAATGCCTTGCTACCTTTGAACAATGACTTTTATGGACTGTCAATTACCTTGTTACCTTTGAACAATGACTTATATGGACTCTCAATTACCTTGTTATCTTTGAACAATGACATAATGTAATGGACTGTCAATTACCTTGTTACCTTTGAACAACGACTTTTATGGACTGTCAATTACCTTGTTACCTTTGAACAATGACTAACTACTCTTTGCACAACAAGTTAGAGAAACTCCACTTTGCGACGAATCAAAAGTTTGTCTGTGTTGTACTGTCTTGACCTGTCTCGCCCCGTTGAAAACGACAAGCGTTTACCTAGAACATTATCAAAATTTAAAATGCATCCAGACCCTGATTTTACAATGCGTGGCATTTTTGGAGCCTGCTTGATCAGTTATGATTGGCCCGAGATGTGCCAGCGTGTAACTGTAGGCCAATGAAAAAATTGAACGTCACCAGATCGACCTGTCAAAATGCATGTCAAACATTTGTTTTTGGCACCTTGTAATTGTTTTAGATTTCGTGTCGCAAAGTGAGAACCAAAACAGAACTTGCTCAAAAGAATTTGGTAATGGGTAGCAGGGAAAACATTGTTGAAGTTCTGCCAGGGATATTGATGGTTGTTGGTCTATAATTTATGAATTGCAAATGTTCTGCTTCAATTTTACTGGGTTTACCACCTGACCATTTTCACTGTACCTGTCGTACAAAACAGGTGCCAAACAGTTTTTACTGTTATTTGGTGTAAACCAAGAATTTTTGCAACATTAACTAAGGTACCCCGGGGAAATGTACCATTTAATTGATTTCCACCACTTTCGGTCTTTTTTTTATATAATTAACTTGCAAAAATCATCGCTGCGATATGCTCGATCATGCCTTGGCGAGGGCATGATGTACACAATGGGTCGATGTACACGTTATACACCGTGTGTAGTTAGTAAAACACATTTTTCCAGCTGTGAGGCAAACAGCCAATCAAGCTCATATGTGCGGAAATCTGTTTGATGTCGCTAACGACTTCACTTGTCACAAAATGGGAAAACTCTTAAATTGTTGTGCAAAGCATAGATTAGGGACAGTTAATTACCTTGTTACCTTTGAACAATGACTTTTACGGACTGTCAATTACTTTGTTATCTTTGAACAGTAACTTCTATGGATTGTCAATAACCTTGTTACCTTTGAACAATGACGTAATTACCTTGTTAAACAACGTTGGTTGATCAGCTGCCATTTTGAATTAAGTATCTGAAAATAAAAAAGGCGTGATTTGAACATCATTATCAAAATAAGAATGTTTATTTTACCAGCTGCTTGAATACTGAAACGGCCAATTATAATACAAAACATTTTTTACATCTCTAATCTGTTAAAAACCTTTAAATCTAAAGAATGAATGCATGGAATGGAGTAAAGCGACCATTTTATATATCATATTAGGTCATGCTGGAACAGCTGCTTCAGCAGGAGATGAGATGAAGGCTGAAGATTCATATCACACATGCTTGTGCCAGGGCTTGAACCCTTGGGGAACCAGAGATGTACTGTAATATTGACTTGGACATCACAAACTCACACTATACATTTATGGGCAGATTATGGATATGAGAGAGGATGGGAACTCACCTGATACATTTATGGGCAGATATAAGAAAGGATGGGAACCAGAGATGTGCTATAATATTGACTTGGACATCACAAACTCACCGGATACATTTATGGGCAGATATGAGAAAGGATGGGAACCAGAGATGTGCTATAATTTTGACTTGGACATCACAAACTCACCGGATACATTTATGGGCAGATATGAGAAAGGATGGGAACCAGGGACGTGCTGTAATATAGACTAGAGACATCACAAACTTACCCGATACATTGGGCAAGGCGCCTTTTGAATTGGGAAAACTGCGCGTGAAATCTACAAATTGGGAAAAAGAATAATCCTACTATATTGCATAGTAAGGCACTAAAAATGTTTGGAATAGTTTCAAAATCAAGCTCTTATACAAGTCTGCAACAAATACATTGTCAAATAGGGCTACATTTAATAAAGTTTTTTTTTTGTTTTTGTTTTTTTTTGTATTTTGGGAAAATATTTTGCTTTTTTTGGAAAATATGAGGATATTTTGGATACGGATGGGGCCTATATTGGGCCTAGAAAAATTCCTGCACAGACATGCTGTAATATTGACTTGGACATAAAAAACTTACCTGATACATTTATGAGCAGATATGAGAGAGGATGGGAACCAGAGACGTGCTGTAATATTGACAGGGACATCACACTCACATGGGACAGGCTGGGAACCAGGGACAAGCTGTAATATTGACTTGCCAAGTTGGACATCACAATCTTACCCGATAATATATGAGCAGATATGAGAGAGGATGGGAACCAGAGACACACTGCAATATTGACATGGACATCACAAACTCACCTGATACATATACGTGCAAATATGAGAGGGGATGGGAATGAGGGACGTGCTGTAATATTAAATTGGAAATCACAAACTTACCTGATACATATACGGGCAGATATGAGAGAGGATGGGAACCAGAGACACACTGTAATATTGACTTGGACATCACAAACTCACCTGATACATATATGGGCAAATATGAGAGAGGATGGGAACCAGAGACACACTGTAATATTGACTTGGACATCACAAACTCACCTGATGCATATATGGGCAAATATGAGAGAGGATGGGAACCAGAGACGTGCTGTAATATTGACTTGGACATTGCCGAACGTAGGATTTCAGGAAAACGCTTGAAGAATGTTAAGGAAATAATGCACATAGATTTTCATGAAGTTGTAATACCCATCAAGTCTTTCACTTCCCACCAACACATCTTGTCAAAAATGGCAAATAAAAAAAAATTGCACATAATCTCAAATTATTAAACAAGCATTGACTAAATGACAACTCTGTCACAGCTTTGCATGTGGCTCATGCATAAATATTAATCAATGTATTTACAAGCGAAGGAATTTCATAAAGGACATATAGATTCTACAAAAAAACAGTATTGTGAGTCCTCTACCACGTCACAAGCAAATTATTGAATAAAGGTCCTATATAAACTACACACAAGAATATCTGTGCAGTAATCACACAATAAATTGTCTCCGGAAAAGGATATGAATTATTGGTCTGAGTCTGTAGTCTGGTAAAACATCTAGAAACGACAAAACCGTGTTGACAACAGACTGCGACAGATTTGGTATGGCATAGAATTCACTTCCCAGGCATTGGCCAGCATTGCCCAAGATATGACAGCTGAAACAGAAAAGACAACACCTTGTTTACGACAGACTCCGACATATTTGGTATGGTGTAGAATTCACTTCCAAGGCATTGGCCAGCATTGCCCAAGATATGACAGCTGAAACAGAAAAGACAACAACGTGCTGAGGACAGACTGTGACAGATTTGGTATGGCATAGAATTCACTTCCCAGGCATTGGCCAGCATTGCCCAAGATATGACAGCTAAAAAAAAGAAAAGACAAGTCCGTGTTGATGACAGACTGTGACAAATTTGATTGTACTGCATTCACTTCCCAGGCAATTGCCAAGATATGACTCATGAAATAAATAAGGAAACATTATGGTGACTGTGACTATGGTTACCGACTGTGACAGAGATTCACTCCCCAGCATTGGCCAGCATTGCCCAAGACATGGCTTTACAATTTATTTCGGTTTTCACATCTAATAATATGCATTATATTTCAGCATAATAATCGTAAATAACAAGAGGTCAATGACCTTGAAGCTCTATTGATAGGTTTTTGATAGCTAGATCAACATTCCTGTGAAGTTTCATGAAAATCTCTGGAGTAGTTTCAGAGGAGTAGTCGATATAACTTTTTACTATATAACTCTATGTAAACAAAGATGGCCGTGGCAGCCAAAAAATATTTAATGTCGAATCAAAATAATTTTCAACAGGAACCAACACCATACCATGCTGATCCTTTTAGAAAAAGTCCCATACAAAATATCACTCATAGTTTTCAGGAAGTAGTCGCTACAATTTTTTTTTTTAAATCTATTTTTAGCCGTGGTGGTCATCTTGAATTTCCGGCCAGCCTGAAATATGAAAGGATCAACTAGACATCAAGAGCAAAATTCCTGTGAAGTTTCATGAAAATATGTCAAGTAGATTCAGAGGAGTAGTCGCTACAAGTTGTTATTATATAACTCTATTTAAAGAAATTTGGCCGCTGGCGGCGATGTTTAATGTTGAATCAAAATAATTTTCGACAAGGATCAACATCATGTCATGCTGATCATTTTACAAAAGGTCCCATATCAATACTTATAGTTTTCAAGAAGTAGTCGCTACAAACTTGTTTTTTAAAAATCTATTTTTAGCCATGGCAGCCATCTTGAATTTTCGGCCGACCTGAAATTATGCTTGGATCAATTAGACATCAGGAGCAACATTCCTGTCAAGTTTCATGAAAATCCTTCAAGTAGTTTCAGAGGAGTAGTCGCTACAAGTTTTTACTATATAACTATGTAAACAAAGATGGCCATGTTTAATGTCCAATCAAAATAATTTTTTGACAAGGATCAACATCATGTCATGCTGATCATTTTAGAAAAGGTCCCATATCAATATCACTTATTGTTTTCAAGAAGTAGTCGCTACAAACTTGTTTTTAAAAAAAATATTTTTAGCCATGGCAGCTATCTTGAATTTCCGGCGGACCTGAAATTTTGCTAGGATCAATTTGGACATCAGGAGCAACAATCTTGTGAAGTTTCATGAAAATCCTTCAAGTAGTTTCAGAGGAGTAGTCACTACCAGTTTTTACTATATAACTATGTAAACAAAGATGGCCATTGATGGCCATGTTTAATGTCAAATCAAAATAATGTTTGACAAGGATCAACATCATGTCATGCTGATCATTTTAGAAAAAGTCCCATATCAAAATCACTTATAGTTTTCAAGAAGTAGTTCTACAAACTTGTTTTTTAAAAATCTATTTTTAGCCGTAGCAGCCATCTTGAATTTCCAGCCAACCTGAATTTTTGCTAGGATCAATTAGACATCAAGAGCAACATGCATGTGAAGTTTTATGAAAATCCATCGAGCAGTTTCAGAGGAGGAGTCACGACAAGTTTTTAATATATAACCCTATGTAAACAAAGATGGCCACTGGTGGCCATGTTTGACATCCAATCAAAATGAACTTTGGTTAGGACCAACTACATGTCGTGCCAGTCATTTTGGTAAAGGTTTCAGATCAATATCACTTATGGTTTTTGAGAAGTAGTCGCACAAAATCGCATTTTTAAAATCTATTTTTAGCCGTGGTGACCATCTTGAATTTTCGGCAGACCTGAATTTTTGCTAGGATCAACTAGACATCAAGAGCAACATTCCTGTGAAGTTTCATGACAATCCGTCAAGTAGTTTCAGAGGAGTAGTCGCCACAAGAAAAAGTTTACGGACAGACAGACGGACTGACAGACAGACGACGGATGACGCACCAAGGCATAAGCTCTGCTAACCTTTGATCAGTAGAGCTAAAAATAATGAATAAAAAAGTATAAATACCTGACGTCTTGTGTGCATGGTAGTCAATGATAAGGAACAAAATTGTTTATGCACACTACGAGTTGGGCCCTAATAATGAATAAAGTATAGACACCTGACGTCTTGTGTGCATGGTAGTCAATGATAACGAATGACATTGTTTATGGACACAACGTATGTTGGACCCTCATAATGAATCAAGTATAAATACCTGAAGTCTTGTGTGGTAGTCAATGATAAGGAATGACATTGTTTATGGATACAACGTATGTTGGACCCTAATAATGAATAAAGTATAAATACCTGATATCATGTGTGGTAGTCAAGAAGTTCTGCATGCGTTCTAAGGGCTGTTTACACATCGGGGAGCCGGAGTTGTCAACAACTGGTGGAGGTATACCTGATTACAAGAAAACAGTAAAGATCAGACTAAACCAATAGCGAACCAATCAGCGGGCAGGGCAAAAGTTCCAGAGTAAATTTGGAGCTATTATACACAATCTCTTAATTTTGATTGGTTGACAAGGTAAACAAACCAAAAAATCTTGCTAAACAAGAGGCCCAAGAGGGCCTGTGAACGCTCTACTGGCTGTTATACCATTGATGAATCGAGTCGTACTACATGGTGTCTAGAGTGTACACAAGGTTTTTCAAGTATTTGACCTAGTGACCTAGTTTTTGACCCCATGGGACCCATTTTTGAACTTGACCAAAATATAATTAAGACAACATTTCGACAAAGTTTCATCAAGATCGGGTCAGAAATATGGCCTCTAGAGTGTACACAAGGTTTTTCAAGTATTTGACCTAGTGACCTAGTTTTTGACCCTGTGTGTCCCATTTTAGAACTTTAGCAAGCTATAATTGAGACAAATATTCTGACAAAATTGCATCAAGATCGGGTCAAAAATATGGCCTCTAGAGTGTACACACGGTTTTTCCAAAGTTTGACCTAGTTTTTAACACCATGTGACCCATTTTTGAACTTGACCAAGATATAATTAAGGCAAACATTTTGACAAAGTTTCATCAAGATTGGGTCAGAAATACGGCTTCTAGAGTTTACACAAGGTTTTTCAAGTATTTGACCTAGTGACCTAGTTTTTAACCCCATGTGACCCATTTTCAAACTTGACCAAGATATAATTAAGACAAACATTCTGACAAAGTTGCATCAAGCTCGGGTCAAAAATATGGCCTCTAGAGTGTACACAAGGTTTTTCCAATATTTGACCTAGTGACCTAGTTTTTAACTTCATGTGACCCATTTCCGAACTTGATCAAGATATAATTAAGATAAACAATTTGACAAAATTTCATCAAGATTGGGTAACAAATATGACCTCTAGAGTGTACACAAGTTTTTTCAAGTATTTGACCTAGTGACCTAGTTTTTGACCCCACATGACCCATTTTTGAACTTGACCGAGATTTCATTGAAACAAACATTCTGACAAAGTTTCATCAAGATAGGGTTAAAAATATGGCCTCTAGAGTGTACACACGGTTTTTCCAAAGTTTGACCTAGTGACCTAGTTTTTAAACCATGTGACCCATTTTTGAACTTGACCAAGATATAATTAAGACAAACATTTTGACAAAGTTTCATCAAAATTGGGTCAGAAATACGGCTTCTAGAGTTTACACAAGGTTTTTCAAGTATTTGACCTAGTGACCTAGTTTTTAACCCATATGACCCATTTTCAAACATGACCAAGATATAATTAAGACAAACATTCTGACAAATTTGCATCAAGCTCGGGTCAAAAATATGGCCTCTAGAGTGTACACAAGGTTTTTCCAATATTTGACCTAGTGACCTAGTTTTTGACCCCACATGACCCATTTTCGAACTTGACCGAGATTTCATTAAAACAAACATTCTGACAAAGTTTCATCAAGATAGGGTTAAAAATATGGCATCTAGAGTGTACACACGGTTTTTCCAAAATTTGACCTAGTGACCTAGTTTTTAAACCATGTGACCCATTTTTGAACTTGACCAAGATATAATTAAGACAAAACATTTTGACAAAGTTTCATCAAAATTGGGTCAGAAATACGGCTTCTAAAAATTGGGTCAGAAATACGGCTTCTAGAGTGTACACAAGGTTTTTCAAGTATTTGACCTAGTGACCTAGTTTTTAACCCCATATGACCCATTTTCAAACTTGACCAAGATATAATTAAGACAAACATTCTGACAAAGTTGCATCAAGCTCGGGTCAAAAATATGGCCTCTAGAGTGTACACAAGGTTTTTCCAATATTTGACCTAGTGACCTAGTTTTTGACCCCACATGACCCATTTTCGAACTTGACCGAGATTTCATTGAGACAAACATTCTGACAAAGTTTCATGATGATTGCATCAGAAATTTGGCCTCTAGAGTGTACACAAGCAAAAGTTAACGGACGGACGGACGGACGACGGACGACGGAAGACGGACAACACACCATCCCATAAGCTCTGCTGGCCCTTGGCCAGTAGAGCTAAAAATTAAAATTCAACTTTTGAAGAGTATTTATAAAGGTTAAATCATACATTTGTGCAATTTATTCATAATTTGTTGCAATATCAAAAAAAAAGAGTATATTTTACATTTTCCTCATGTTTCTACATGCAAGTAGGTGGGTCAGCACCATCCAACAAACAGCTTTTTCAAAACATACTCAATGTATGGTTTGTGTACGTTTTTTTGATAAAACTAAGATAGGTCTTTCAAAACAAGTAAGCAAAAATATAGCTTCTTATATTAGGAAACTCAGTCCAGAGATAGAGCTTTAATGTACGTCTATGGAAAATGAATTGGTGTAGTATGACCTAAGGTGAACACTGACATATATAATATGCTTAAAGCATAATTTGAAAGGAGAACAAAATGGCTACATCTATAGAACTGTTGACTAATGCTCATAATGCCCAATGTATCCTTTTAAATAATGTTAAATTGTATTGGGAAAATCTCAGATGATGATGATGATAATGGGTGATGACGATGATGATGACGATGAGGAGTAGGAGTAGGAGGATTACGATGATGAAGATAATGAAGATGATGATGATGATGATGTTTAAACACAAAGAGATGAGTCAGACAACACAAGAACATACCAAGTAAAACCAGCTTCTCTGAGTCTGGTAGATCGTAGGACTTGATGAAGTCTGGATGTCTCAACTTCAAGTACTCTTCTCCCCAGAACATATTCATCGCTCTGAATTACATTTCATTAGTATTACAGCATACATGTACACTATAGAAACCAGCTACATACTACAGCTATCAGCATACATGTACACTATAGAAACCAGCTACATACTACAGCTATCAGCATACATGTGCACTATAGAAACCAGCTACATACTACAGCTATCAGCATACATGTACACTATAGAAACCAGCTACATACTACAGCTATCAGCATACATGTACACTATAGAAACCAGCTACATACTACAGCTATCAGAATACATGTACACTATAGAAACCAGCTACATACTACAGCTATCAGCATACATGTACACTATAGAAACCAGCTACATACTACAGCTATCAGTATACATGTACACTATAGAAACCAGCTACATACTACAGCTATCAGCATACATGTACACTATAGAAACCAGCTACATACTACAGCTATCAGCATACATGTACACTATAGAAACCAGCTACATACTACAGCTATCAGCATACATGTACACTATAGAAACCAGCTACATACTACAGCTATCAGAATACATGTACACTATAGAAACCAGCTACATACTACAGCTATCAGCATACATGTACACTATAGAAACCAGCTACATACTTCAGCTATCAGCATACATGTGCACTATAGAAACCAGCTATATACTTCAGCTATCACTCTTTGACACACAAAACGTAAAATATACAAGTTACTTATGCTGTGATATTACACACAAAGCGTAAAATATACAAGTTACCTATGCTGTGTGAAACTACAATTTCAACAACTTTCACGTAGTTATTCGAAGGCCAATTTAAAATGTGGATGCTTTGCAGTGATGCCTTTAAAATAAAAATAAAGGGCAATTACCAATTACAGTTTTTTTTATTTGGATTATGGGATAAAATTGGTAGAGCAATCTTTGTTTTCTTTTAAAATAATTTTCGAAATAACCCACTTGCCCGAAGCCCGGGACAAGTTAAAATTATAACCTGTCTGCCCGATCGGGCAAGTGAAAAAAATGGTCGAAAATGATCAAATTCGGAAATTTAAATCGAAAATACATCAATAATCGTACGCGCTACGTGCTGTGTGTTTTCAAAAAGCTCCGGTGTTTAGGCAGACCCGTATATAGGGACTGGTTTCCTTGATTTACTGGTTTTTCGGCAGCGCAATCTGCCTCGTAGAGAACCAGTCTAGCAAAAATAAATCACGTTTCCAGTTGTGTTTTCAATACACATGGAAGGTTTCGTTTGTGCTTTCGGCAGCGAATATTGTCATCAGTGGGCGCCAACTGAGGAGTGTCGCCCTGTACGTGCTAGTCCGACGCCGACGGAAGAACCAGAAACAGAGGTTTGTTTATATTTCTGTAGGCTGCAATTTGCTAGCACTGCATGCTTGATATGGAAACAAGTTCTCTCGTAACCAAGTAATCTCGTAACCAAGTAATCTCGTAACCAAGTAGTTATCTCGTAACCATTTAAGTTGACTCGTACTCCCGAAAAAGTAGATTTTATAAATACTTATATCAATCTAAAATAGACCTGGTTGTAAACAAGCTCAAAAATAAACTGATTCAATGAAAGTGGTGATGGTGATAGATTCAAGATTACCTTAGTTTTTCTGCCTTGTGATTGTTTCATGGTGGTGGTACTACATGTACTTGTATGTGGTCAACTTAAATGGTTACGAGAGCTTTAGTTTGTGCATTATTAACCATCAGCTGCTTGTTTGTTTTTATCTGTGATGTAGGATTGAACAAGTTTTTTATGACATTTATGCATCAAACTGGTTGAAGGATGTGGATGGACCTACTGATGACGATGACGACGACGATGATGATGATGAGATGGAAATGGCAGAAGACACTGTTTTTTCTCTGTTATTTTCATATAGAGAATAAAGATACAATAAGAAATCAAGTTTTTTAGTCATTTTTATTGATTTTTTTTTCGGGCAAGTTAAAATGGATTCGGGCAAGTTGAAATTCTATGTTGTCTGCCCGAAGGGGCAAGTGCTTAAAAAAAACTATTTCGAAGACTGAATAGGGAGAGCTAAATTAGAGGGGGCCACAATAAAAGATAATATGGTAATTACATGTTTAAGATGCTTCACATAATATTATTCGTCATAAACAATATACAACCTTAACATATACCAAATGTGACATAATTACAACATACTCACTTGAGAAGTGCTAGAACATTCTCCAACGGCACACTGATATGACTGGTGGCAGGATTCCTCATAATGTACCAAGTGTGACATAATTACAGTATACTTACTTGGGAAGTGCTAGAACATTCTCCAACAGAACACTGATATGACTGGTGGCAGGATTCCTCATAACGTACCAAGTGTGACATAATTACAACATACTCACTTGAGAAGTGCTAGAACATTTTCCAACGGAGAACTGATATGACTGGTGGCAGGATTCCTCATAATGTACCAAGTGTGACATAATTATGGCATACTTACTTGAGAAGTGCTAGAACATTCTCCAACAGAACACTGATAAGACTGGTGGCGGGATTCCTCATAATGTACCAAGTGTGACATAATTATGGCATACTTACTTGAGAAGTGCTAGAACATTCTCCAACAGAACACTGATATGACTGGTGGCGGGATTCCTCATAATGTACCAAGTGTGACATAATTACGGCATACTAACTAGAGAAGTGCTAGAATATTCTCCAACAGAGAACTGATAAGACTGGTGGCGGGATTCCTCATAATGTACCAAGTGTGACATAATTATGGCATACTTACTTGAGAAGTGCTAGAACATTCTCCAACAGAACACTGATATGACTGGTGGCGGGATTCCTCATAATGTACCAAGTGTGACATAATTACAACATACTCACTTGAGAAGTGCTAGAACATTCTCCAACAGAACACTGATATGACTGGTGGCAGGATTCCTCATAATGTAGTCTCCATTCTCCTTTGTTCCGATGACAAACCCTCCATCCTTGGCTTTCTGTTACATAAACACACATAAAGTTTTACCTCTATTATCTACCAGGTGTTAATCAAATTTGGTGAAAATCTGTCACTGTTAAAAAGTTATCAAGGGATCAAGAAATTGGTACAGAAAATGTGCCATCACATAAGCCAGTGAAGCCTTTCCCAGTAAAGCTAAAAGTAGGTGGACTACGGCATATTTATTGAGCTTTATTTGAATGCCTGGTGATGTTGGAAATACTTAGAAAATGTCATAAATTAACTCTGCATCCCCCGGCGTCTGGATGGGGAACACAGTCAGCAAATTAATGGATAGGCAAGACAATTCTTATATCTGTCGGATAGGGACGTAAATTAGTCCAGTGTATTTGTATATTCTCCAAGCATGTCAAACAAAACATAGGAATCTATTGATAGTAAGAGTAGGGAACAGTTTCCTGACTGTTATATATCCTTCTATTATTGTTAGGGTGGCTGGAAATAACATAATGTGCCGTTAAACAACGACTCAATTCAAAAGTAGATGCTGTAAAAGCAACACAAGCAGGCACTGTTGAACTCTCTCTTCATTTTAGAGATTACAATTCAAGGGAATTACACATAAGGGTGCATAAACATCCGGTAGGATTGGTACGAAGGTGTTTCTACAATACATACATCTATGTCTTGTGGCCACTTGCTTCGTTTCATCACTGCCAGGATCATGTGGATACAGTATGTGATCTGTTGAATAAATAAATAATTTTCTTTATATACCGCACATGGTGGACGTAATAAATTTAGGAAAAATGTACCGGACTGTCCATAAACAGACCATTAATAAATTAGGTTATTAAAGGTCTAATACCTGAATGTTCAACCCTTGCATGTTAATAAACTTACAAGTGTTGAGCTAGATACAAGCTGACTCACACGAGATCCAATAATACCGTACGTGTCCGCTAAGCGTTGTTTCACAAGCAGAACTGTTTTAACCCCTTCAATGTCAATATAAGCTTAGTACTATGTAGAACCTGACTCAAATGCATAGCTGGGTTTCACTAACAAGAATGTTTAACACTTGCATGTCATGATAAGCTCACTACTATAATATTCGTGTTATTAACACACTTGCATGTCACGATAAGCTCACTATTATAAAATTTGTGTTATTAAGACACTTGCATGTCACTATAAGCTCACTACTATAATATTCGTGTTCTTAACACACTTGCATGTCACGATAAGCTCACTACTATAATATTCATGTTATTAAGACACTTGCATGTCATGATAAGCTCACTACTGTAATATTCATGTTGTTAAGACACTTGCATGTCACGATAAGCTCACTACTGTAATATTCGTGTTATTAAGCCACTTGCATGTCACGATAAGCTCACTACTGTAATATTTGTTATTAAGACACTTGCATGTCACGATAAGCTCACTACTGTAATATTTGTTATTAAGACACTTGCATGTCACGATAAGCTCACTACTGTAATATTTGCGTTATTAAGACACTTGCATGTCATAATAAGCTCACTACTGTAATATTTGGGTTATTAAGACACTTTCATGTCACGATAAGCTCACTACTGTAATATTTGTGTTATTAAGACACTTGCATGTCACGATAAGCTCACTACTATAGTATTTGTGTTATTAAGACACTTGCATGTCACGATAAGCTCACTACTATAATATTCGTGTTATTAAGACACTTGCATGTCATGATAAGCTCACTACTATAGTATTTGTGTTATTAAAACACTTGCATGTCACGATAAGCTCACTACTGTAATATTTGTTATTAAGACACTTGCATGTCATGATAAGCTCACTACTGTAATATTTGTGTTATTAAAACACTTGCATGTCATGATAAGCTCACTACTTTAGTATTTGTGTTATTAAGACACTTGCATGTCATGATAAGCTCACTACTATAGTATTTGTGTTATTAAGACATTTGCATGTCATGATAAGCTCACTATTATAATATTTGTGTTATTAAGAAGCATACTCACATGAGATCTGTTTATACCACACGTGTCTGCTGAGCTGGGTTCTACAGGAGCTTGGTCCAAACCAATGTACGACATCAACTTGTCTGGGGACCAAAACGCCCTGTAACAAGAGAATACTAGCTAAGACTCAAAATGAATTCCTTGACACAATGTAAGTATACTTATATATTATGGACTTAGTTTGTAATTCAAATTAGAATTCAAATTTTTCAGTTTCATAATGGTTTCGTGAGTTGTAAATTGTGCAGAAATTGATGTCTTCTAGAATAGGTTAGAAATTCTGAAATTTGTCATCAATGAATATTTCGATGTCTCTTGTAACCCAGTTTTGAGTAGACAAGAATCCTTTACCTTTACCATATGTGTTGTGTCCCCGACCAAGACACTTTATTTGCATTTGCTTAGTGCTGGTTCTACCCAGGAAGACATAGAGGGTGATTTAAATAAGTTCATAGAGCTTTCGTTACAACTTATATATTGGTTTACACCGGCTTCGACTACAGTTTTAATAAACAGTATAAACAGTATAAAATAAATAAGTTTAAACTAAAAACTAATCCTTTTGAACAAAGGTTTTTTAAAAGATCCTTGTTTAGAATTAACAAGACAATTCATTATTTAAAAGAATGTCAACAAATCTATTTATAATACTTATTTCATAAATTATTTCACAGATATCTTACTGGTTGAATTCCTCGGACAACCACAATTCTTTGACTGGTTTCATGACTTCCTCAAGGAAGGAACTCTGCTTTTCAAAACTGTTGAACTGGTTACTGAAATAATAATTGGTTTCAATTACGGAGAGCCGCTGGTTTCAGTTAAGGTTTTAATTAAGGAGAGAGATGCTCATCATTATCACCACGCTTTAAAAACGAATTGTATGAGAGCCTCCCTAGGACTCACAACACTATTATCTCCCTTGAATACTCATGCCCTACAGATGAAGGAGGTAGATATGAGAGCTTCCACTAGTACCCACTTCTCCTCCATCTGTGAGAGATCATCATCATCATCCTCCTCCTCATTCTCACTGACATCCTCCTCCTCATCCTCCTCCTCATCCTCCTCCTCATCATCATCATCATCATCACCTACCTGATAAGTATGAGAGCCTCCACTAGTATACACCTTTCCATTTGTGAGAGCTGGTCTGGGTCACTACTGATCACCTGTATGTGGTTGTACAGCTGGTCAAATACTGGCTGAAATATACATGAAGTCGCACACAGAATCAAACATGTACTAGTAACATTGGTATAGGTGGTCAAATACTAGCTGAAATGAAGTGGCACACAGAATCAAACATGTACAAGTAACATTGGTATAGGTGGTCAAATACTAGCTGAAATGAAGTGGCACACAAAATAATACATGTACATGCAGTTTGAACAACCGGTCAAATACTGGCTGAAATATACATGAAGTGGCATAGAATCATACATGTACAAGTAAAGTTTGTACAGCTGGTCAAATACTGGCCTGACTATAACTATTACTGAAGGTGATGAATACCCCCGCTTTTTTGCTATAGCCGAAGAGAATGGGCAAAATCAAGAATAATAAATGTCTGAAATATTTTGGTCAAGCTAAATGAACGAGGTTATTAGAAGTTAAATCTATCTATTGATTTAAAAACTGATTCCTTATGCTTCAGGGATTGGATAGAATGGCTTATAAATTGCTCAAACCACAGAATGTCTATTGGAAACCCAGTGTTCAGCACAGTCTAGACAAATATTGTACCTGTAGTGCTTGACAAGGGAGGTAACTCCTACAGGCTTGCTCTCATTAATAATGAGTTGAATAAAGCATGTGGCTGTTGGAGCAGTCATTTTAACAGTCAATACAATCTGAATTTTAGATACATGTACATTGTCAAGAACTAGACTTCCAAGTATAAAGCAGCTTAGCCGGTATCACAAAAATATGACGGGAAAATAGCAAACAGAGCTGCTATTGGTATTAGCACAGACATATTAATAAACAGATAGGAAACTTCCTATCTTAACCAATGAAGTAACCAAAATATCATGTGGCACCTTAACTTTTCCTTCTATCTCCTCTCTCAATTATTCACTGATTTTGATGAGAATACATTCAAACGATTCATAGTGAATAGCAAAATGGTATTATAATAATTTGTTATTAGGTCTGTGGTATTAGACAAAAGCATACACATTATTAAAGCCCTATATCATATAATCACAATGTGGGAAGGGAGGTAACTCCTACAGCCTTAATCTCATTCTTAATTTAAATGAATAAAACATCAGAAAATGTGGCTGTTCAACATCTATCAACAATAATACCACTTATATGTGAGATATATGTATATTTTCAGAATATAAACTGTCAAGCCTCATCCACAGTAAGTCAAAGGTTTGGTTGTTTGAATGGTGTTTACATCATTTTTAGCACGTTAGGCCATATATGACTGTCGATCTTTTGTGGTAAAGGCAGACCACTCCATTTTTCCTGGGTATAACCAGTACTGTATACTTACTGCCACCCAGAAGAATCGACACTTTCTCACTTGACAAGTAATAAACACAGCCACTTTCTTAAGGTAATGTCTTAAGAAACCTTGATGAAAGTCTGCAAGTTTCAACATGATGCCAGTTTACGATTTAATTAGTCATCTATTTACCATCTTTGACATCCAATGAGGTTTGAATTAAAATTTAAATCATTTGTTTTTTTGTAAAACTTTATAGTAAAATTCAAGAGAAAATGAAATATACAGGCAAAAGCCAAACCCTGTAAATATTGAATGTTATAGATGTAGTAGTTCTGCCCATGAATTAAAGACAGTTACTAGCCATTAAAGACAGTAACTACCTAATAAAGGCAACTAATAACTTATAATGCCAGTTACTAACTATTAGAGGCAGTTACTAAAACCTAAAAGTGGTTACTAACAATTAAAGGCAGTTAATAACAATTAAGGACAGTTACTAACTATTAGAGGCAGTTACTTACTACTAAATGCAGTTAATAACAATTAAAGACAGTTACTAACAAAGACTAGATCCTGGTACTGTTTACACATCTTCACGAGGCCAGAGCAGGCGTGTTGACGAACATTCTTCACCGCTTTACTGCGTGTTGATTTCGTTTGGCCAGTCTGGTTGAACACAACGGCGGAAAATATCTGAAACAGATGTCACATGGTGATGGTGTTTTCTTTAAGTGCCAGCTCATAACTATACTTTTACTTTAGAGAATGTGGGATAGTTCAGTATGTGATCAATAATGCTGCAATTTAATATGGGGTTATGTATTCGTTTCTCATTCACTTCTGGTAATTATGGATTCTTTTCTTCAACTATATATGTACACAATGTACAATGAAATACTGGGATGATCTGAGCATTTCTGCATTACAGAATCTTATCATTTATAGGACTGGGCAGATTGATCTTTCCCAGGGAACATTAGAGACAACTTGTAAAGGTCAGTAAATATAGACTTGGGATGAGCATTAGTGATGTACACAATAGGCTGAAACATCTCTGTAATGTTACTAAACATGTCTACTTACTTTTTGTAGAACTGCTGGCAGTGTTTCTGGTGTGTACTTGAGGAATGTGAACAGTGCAGATATACAGGACAGCAGGCAGGAGAGAATCAGGGGATCCTGTAACCAAAATACATAGATTAGTGCAGTCTGCCCTGCTGCAGAGCTGATATACAGGACAGCAGGCAGGAGAGAATCAGGGGATCCTGTAACCAAAATACATAGATTAGTGCAGTCTGCCCTGCTGCAGAGCTGATATACAGGACAGCAGGCAGGAGAGAATCAGGGGATCCTGTAACCAAAATACATAGATTAGTGCAGTCTGCCCTGCTGCAGAGCTGATATACAGGACAGCAGGCAGGAGAGAATCAGGGGATCCTGTAACCAAAATACATAGATTAGTGCAGTCTGCCCTGCTGCAGAGCTGATATACAGGACAGCAGGCAGGAGAGAATCAGGGGATCCTGTAACCAAAATACATAGATTAGTGCAGTCTGCCCTGCTGCAGAGCTGATATACAGGACAGCAGGCAGGAGAGAATCAGGGGATCCTGTAACCAAAATACATAGATTAGTGCAGTCTGCCCTGCTGCAGAGCTGATATACAGGACAGCAGGCAGGAGAGAATCAGGGGATCCTGTAACCAAAATACATAGATTAGTGCAGTCTGCCCTGCTGCAGAGCTGATATACAGGACAGCAGGCAGGAGAGAATCAGGGGATCCTGTAACAAAAATACATAGATTAGTGCAGTCTACCCTGCTGCAGAGCTGATATAGAGGACAGCAGGCAGGAGAGAATCAGGGGATCCTGTAACCAAAATACATAGATTAGTGCAGTCTGCCCTGCTGCAGAGCTGATATACAGGACAGCAGGCAGGAGAGAATCAGGGGATCCTGTAACCAAAATACATAGATTAGTGCAGTCTGCCCTGCTGCAGAGCTGATATACAGGACAGCAGGCAGGAGAGAATCAGGGGATCCTGTAACCAAAATACATAGATTAGTGCAGTCTGCCCTGCTGCAGAGCTGATATACAGGACAGCAGGCAGGAGAGAATCAGGGGATCCTGTAACCAAAATACATAGATTAGTGCAGTCTGCCCTGCTGCAGAGCTGATATACAGGACAGCAGGCAGGAGAGAATCAGGGGATCCTGTAACCAAAATACATAGATTAGTGCAGTCTGCCCTGCTGCAGAGCTGATATACAGGACAGCAGGCAGGAGAGAATCAGGGGATCCTGTAATCAAAATACATAGATTAGTGCAGTCTGCCCTGCTGCAGAGCTGATATACAGGACAGCAGGCAGGAGAGAATCAGGGGATCCTGTAACCAAAATACATAGATTAGTGCAGTCTGCCCTGCTGCAGAGCTGATATACAGGACAGCAGGCAGGAGAGAATCAGGGGATCCTGTAATCAAAATACATAGATTAGTGCAGTCTGCCCTGCTGCAGAGCTGATATACAGGACAGCAGGCAGGAGAGAATCAGGGGATCCTGTAACCAAAATACATAGATTAGTGCAGTCTGCCCTGCTGCAGAGCTGATATACAGGACAGCAGGCAGGAGAGAATCAGGGGATCCTGTAACCAAAATACATAGATTAGTGCAGTCTGCCCTGCTGCAGAGCTGATATACAGGACAGCAGGCAGGAGAGAATCAGGGGATCCTGTAACCAAAATACATATATTAGTGCAGTCTGCCCTGCTGCAGAGCTGATATACAGGACAGCAGGCAGGAGAGAATCAGGGGATCCTGTAACCAAAATACATAGATTAGTGCAGTCTGCCCTGCTGCAGAGCTGAAATACAGGACAGTAGGCAGGAGAGAATCAGGGGATCTTGTAACAAAAATGCATAGATTTAGTGCAGTCCAACTCGCTACAGTGTTACTATACAGGACAGCAGGCAGGAGAGAATCAGGGGACCTTGCAACAAAAATACATATATTTAGTCCAGTCTGCCCTGCTACAGTGTTGATATACACAACACTAGGCAGAAATATTCAGGGATCCTGTAACCAAAAGACACAGATTTAGTGCATTCTGCCCTGCTACAGTGTTGATATACAGGACAGAAGGCAGGAAAGAATTAGGGGATCCTGAAACAAAAATAAGTAGATTTAGTGCAGTCTGTCCTGTTACAAGTTTGATACACAGGACAGCAGGCAGGAGCAAATCAGGGGATCCTATAACCAATACATATATTTAGTGCAGTCTGTCCTGCTACAGGGATGATATACAAGGTAGCAGGCAGGAGAGAATCAGGGGATCATGTAACAAAAATATATAGATTTAGTGCAGTCTGCCTTGCTACACAGCCGATATACCAAACAGCAGTCATGGAGGTTGATACCTTATAACACCATACCTGAGTTTCATAACTGAGAACAGCTTTGAGGAGGTTGATACCATCCTCTATATCAGATTTGGGCTGATTGTCCAGGTTCATCTTGCCCATCACACTCTCCAGGAACACCGTCAAGGCATCCCACTCCAGGAACGACGGGGAACTCAGGTTACAGTTGCAACACTTGGCATCTGGAAATAAATACGGTTTATATACAATATATTAGCATTTATTGGATCAGCCCAGCATAACCTTTGCAGAATGATAGATTTTTTTTAAGATTGTCCTACATTACTCTGATGTAAAACTGTGAAGCCCCGGGTGGGGCCAGATTTGACCTCATGTTCACCATTTAAACAAACTTGGTAAAGAACCATAAGCTGAAGCAACATGCAATATATGACAGCTTTATACATGTGATGTAAAACATGCAAAATCTCTACATACAACTTTGGAAACCTGGGGCAAAATCATTTTTGACCTCAGTTCATGTGTACACATTCGATAGTTTGGTACTTATCATTCATTTATAAAAAGGAATTGTCAAAGTCTGTCATACGGTTCTTGAGAAGAAGATTTAAGGTTTTCAATATTTTTAGTAATGGCAGCCATCTTGAATTTCCAATTGGCCTAATTTTTTATTTCTGTGAGGTCCAGCCTATCAGAAGCATCCATGTGACATTCGAGTAAAACTGGCCAAGAGGTTTCAGAGAAACTGCTGCTTACGGTTGTCCATGCCAATGCCCATGGCCAGTAGAGCTAACAAGAATATGGTCAACCGACAACAACACTGAGTCCAAGTTGGACCAAAATGTGCTCATGCATACCAGGTAAATTTCATATAATTAGGCAATTAACCCACAATCTAAAGAGCGAGGTGGGTTGTGGAGAGTGGGTAAACCTATAGTCCCTTCTGGTTACACTGGTAGAACACGCAACCATACAGAGATTCAGAAGAACATGTATAATCGCGACAATTGTCTCATGGTCGTGAACTTGTATCATATAATTAGAATCTAGTGATAGGTCAAGAAGTTACACATGAGGCCCGAAAACGAAATAAAAGCAATAACCTTCAAATAACCTTTATACCCAGGAAAAGTGGGTTGTCTGCCTCCACTGCAAAAAATCTATCGTCATATATAACCTTACATGTGTTGAAAATGATGTAAAACACCATACAAACAAACAAATATCAATTAGATGAAGACTGACGTCAATACTGTGTGGAAATAGAGATGGGTATCGTTGGAAATAATCGTATCGTGATATATTGTGATAGGGCTACATTTATCACAATATATTATTTCAACATGGCAAAGACGTCTAACAATCTTAGAAGATTACATGTATTAGGAAGCTAAACCTTGAAACTAGCATGCTTGAACTTAACTTAATTGAACTTACTTATAAGCAACCCTAAACAGCAGTATTAAAAGTACATTTTCTTACGACTACCATTTTTTTCTAACCTAGAAAGTAGAAACATCGCGACATGTTTTGAGTCAAGCGATCCGGGCCCGCAATATTATATATCAATAACATTGCAAAAGACAATCAGTCTTAACTGTTTACACACCATTTAGGGAAGATCAGTCATTATTTAAAGGAATTAAGAAATCCAATTATAAAAGTAAATGAATGTAGTTAACTATTTGGAGCGTATTATAATACATATTATTTATAACTTGTATCATAATATACCGGTATATCAGTAATACCACGCAACACTAATGGCAAATGCACAAAATAAACAACGTAGGTCAAGGTCATTCACTTTGACCTACTGATGGCAATAACATGTTGCTGTCATGTATATACAAGTCTGTTTTGAAGATTGAAAGCTTTATGGCTTTTGGTATTGGAGTAATGGATTTAATCAAAATTGACTATGTGCAAAAAGTGGGCTAGTCATAATGACCTGCTTTTGAAATAAATGGGTCTCTGTGATGTATATGAAGTGTGTATAAAGTTGTATGGCTTTTGGTAATGATACTTAAAAAGAACACTCAGAGCTCCAGGTAAGCTGCGTATCTGCTTAATTTACGCAAATAAATGAGTAAAAAAACGCAAAAGATTTATATCAATGCCTATCAATACATAAATACACAGGGTTTAACATTTTGCCTATCTACATCTTCAGAATGTATGGTTATCCTATTGTCGAACTGTTCCATCCTTGTCACTCATTTGTAGAATATGTTCATGTACTATATGATGCAAGGCTCGATTAGAACATATTTAGAACAAATCTATGCTTGACAAAAATAAATATTTCATAGATGGGTTTAAGGTTTATATTTACTTCTTAAACAGTGCTGAAATAATGTATAATTAATAGGTACTGTAATCCAGTCTGTGTATTTATATCCTTTCAAATTTTCCCATAAAAGATATGAAAACATATCGTCAGGTAAAAGCCTTTTCGGGCGGAATAAAGTACAAACATTGATCACAAATTTACGAATTACCTTTCCATGAATAAAGACGTTTCTTCTGAAACAACTGTTCAGCAAAATAATATTGTTTGATTCAACTGACCAAAGTGTTGCAAAGTAAAAATAGAAACAACAAACAAAACATACACACATGTGTACACAAAACATATACTTTATCAATTTAGCAGAAACTGTACAATTTACAATAATTCCGAGTAACTGAAGGATTTCGAGTAACTAAAGGAAAAAAGCAAATGTAAAAAAATGAAGGGTAAAACTATTTATAAGAAAAACAAGAAATCCGTGGATTCACATGTCTCGCCTAACGGGGGCTAGACTTAAATATAAAAAGGTCAATGATGCTTAAATGAAAGTTTGTAAACATTTTAGTAACTAAAAACAATCGAGGCCGTTTGCTGAGATGACATTTAAGTGCATTTGTTTAAAAACGAAATGCCATTCTATTAAAAACAAGAGGCCCAAGAGGGCCTGTGGATGCTCTACTTGCTAAAACGGCTCTTATATCAAGGGTTGTCGACATAAAATTCCCATCAGTATTTTTTTTTAAAACAATGCAAAAACAACAGGGATAAGATGGCCTTAGATCGCTCACCTGGTAATCATGGGCAATAAGTCTGCTGTGTCTAGTCTGGCATGGGCATTTTTTAATTTGTCCCACTTTCTTCTATGAATGAAATTTCATAACAAGAGGTCAATGACCTTGAAGCTCTACTGATTGATTTTGATTTCAGGAAGTAGTCGCTACAGACTTGTTTCTTGAAAATCTATTTTTAACCGTGGCGGCCATCTTGAATTTCCGGCCGACCTGAAATTTTGCTAGGATCAACTAGACATCAAGAGCAACATTCTTGTGAAGTTTCATGAAAATCCGTCAAGTAGTTTCAGAGGAGTAGTCGCTACAAGTTTTCATTATATAACTCTATGTAAACAAAGATGGCCGCTGGCAGCCATGTTTAACGTCAAATCAAAACGATTTTCGACAAGGACCAACATCATGTCATGCTGATCATTTTAGAAAAAGTCCCATATCAATATCACTTATAGTTTTCAAGAAGTAGTCGCTACAAACTTGAATTTAAAAAATCTATTTACCGATGCTTCCTGCCAAGTTTCGACGAAATCCTACAAGGCGTTTAGGAGGAGTAGCGCCGACAAGAAATTAAAAAAAACAAGAGGTCAATGACCTTGAAGCTCTACTGATTGATTTTGATTTCAGGAAGTAGTCGCTACAAACTGGTATTTTGAAAATCTATTTTTAGCCGTGGTGGCCATCTTGAATTTCCGGCCGACCTGAAATTTTGCTAGGATCAATAAGACATCAAGAGCAACATTCCTGTGAAGTTTTATGAAAATCCGTCAAGTAGTTTCAGAGGAGTAGTCGCTACAAGTTTTCATTATATAACTCTATGTAAACAAAGATGGCCACTGGCAGCCATGTTAAATGTCAAATCAAAATAATGTTTGACTCGGATAACCATCATGTCATGCTGATCATTTTAGAAAAAGTCCCATATCAATATCACTTATAGTTTTCAAGAAGTAGTCGCTACAAACTTATTTTTTAAAAAATTATTTTTAACTGTGGCAGCCATCTTGAATTTCTGGCCGATCTGAAATTTTGCTAGGATCAATTAGACATTAAGAGCAACATTCCTGTAAAGTTTCATGAAAATCTGCCAAGTAGTTTCAGAGGAGTAGTCGCTACAAGTTTTTACTATATAACTCTATGTAAACAAAGATGGCCGCTGGCAGCCACGTTTAACGTCGAATCAAAACGATTTTTGATAAGGACCAACATCATGTCATGCTGATCATTTTAGAAAAAGTCCCATATCAATATCACTTATAGTTTTCAAGAAGTAGTCGCTACAAACTTGTATTTTGAAAATTTATTTTTAGCCGTGGCGGCCATCTTGAATTTCCGGCCGACCTGAAATTTCGCTAGGATCATTTAGACATCAAGAGCAACATTCCTGTGAAGTTTCATGAAAATCCGTCAAGTAGTTTCAGAGGAGTAGTCGCTACAAGTTTTCATTATATAACTCTATGTAAACAAAGATGGCCGCTGGCAGCCATGTTTAACGTCAAATCAAAACGATTTTCGACAAGGACCAACATCATGTCATGCTGATCATTTTAGAAAAAGTCCCATATCAATATCACTTATAGTTTTCAAGAAGTAGTCGCTACAAACTTGAATTTAAAAAATCTATTTTTAGCTTTGGCGGCCATCTTGGATTTCACATCAACATGAATTTTTGCTAGGATCAACTAGACTTCATGGGCAACATTTCTGTAAAGTTTTATGAATATCCATCCAGTAGTTTCAGAGGAGTAGTCGCTACAAATAAAAGTTAACGGACGGACAGACGGACGGACAGACAGACGGACGGACGGCCGACGGACGCCGCACCACGGCATAAGCTCTGTTGATCTCTGATCAGTAGAGCTAAAAATGTCATGGGCCCGTAACTCCATCAAAAATCAACGAACCAGAAAAAAAATGCAATAGGCACAGCAATGCTTCCTGCTAACATGGCGTTAACACAAAAAAAAAAAAAAAAAAAAAAAAGATAATGAAATAAGAAAATTAAAACAAGAGGTCAATGACCTTGAAGCTCTACTGATTGATTTGATTTCAGGAAGTAGTCGCTACAGACTTGTTTTTTGAAAATCTATTTTTAACCGTGGCGGCCATCTTGAATTTCCGGCCGACCTGAAATTTTGCTAAGATCAATAAGACATTAAGAGCAACATTCCTGTGAAGTTTCATGAAAATCCGTCAGGTAGTTTCAAAGAAGTAGTCGCTACAAGTTTTCATTATATAACTCTATGTAAACAAAGCAGCCATGTTTAAGGTCAAATCAAAACGATTTTCGACAAGGACCAACATCATGTCATACTGATCATTTTAGAAAAAGTCCCATATCAATATCTCTTATTGTTTTGAAGAAGTAGTCGCTACAAACTTATTTATTTTAAATCTATTTTTAGCTGTGGCGGCCATCTCGAATTTCCGGCCGACCTGAAATTTTGATAGGATCAATTAGACATCAAAAGCAACATTCCTGTAAAGTTTCATGACAATCCGCCAAGTAGTTTCAGAGGAGTAGTCGCTACAAGTTTTTACTATATAACTCTATGTAAACAAAGATGGCCGCTGGCAGCCATGTTTAACGTTGAATCAAAACGATTTTTGACTAGGATCAAAATCATGTAATGCTGATCATTTTAGAAAAAGTCCCATATCAATATCACTTATAGTTTTCAAGAAGTAGTCGCTACAAACTTATTTTTTAAAAATCTATTTTTAGCTGTGACGGCCATCTTGAATTTCCGGCCGACCTGAAATTTTTCTAGGATCAATTAGACATCAAGAGCAACATTCCTGTAAAGTTTCATGACAATCCGCCAAGTAGTTTCAGAGAAGTAGTCGCTACAAGTTTTTACTATATAACTCTATGTAAACAAAGATGGCCGCTGGCAGCCATGTTTAACGTTGAATCAAAAAGATTTTTGACTAGGATCAACATCATGTCATGCTGATCATTTTAGAAAAAGTCCCATATCAATATCACTTATAGTTTTCAAGAAGAAGTCGCTACAAACTTGTATTTTAAAACTCTATTTTTAGCTTTGGCAGCCATCTTGGATTTCACATCAACATGAATTTTTGCTAGGATCAACTAGACTTTATGGGCAACATTTCTGTTAAGTTTCATGAATATCCATCCAGTAGTTTCAGCTGTGAAGGCGCTACAAATAAAAGTTTACGGACAGACGGCCAGACGGACAGACGGACGGACGACGGACGCCGCACCACGGCATAAGCTCTGCTGATCTCTGATCAGTAGAGCTAAAAAAATATATATATTAAAAAAAAAGAAGAAATAAAATTAATAAAATTAAAAAAAAATATATATATATAAAAAATAATAATTAAAACAAAAAAATAATGACATAGGAAATTAAAACAAGAGGTCAATGACCTTGAAGCTCTACTGATCGATTTTGATTTCAGGAAGTAGTCGCTACAAACTGTTTTTTTGAAAATCTATTTTTAGCTGTGGTGGCCATCTTGAATTTCCGGCCGACCTGAAATTTTGCTAGGATCAATAAGACATCAAGAGCAACATTCCTGTGAAGTTTCATGAAAATCCGTCAAGTAGTTTCAGAGGAGTAGTCGCTACAAGTTTTCATTATATAACTCTATGTAAACAAAGATGGCCACTGACAGCCATGTTAAACATTGAATCAAAATAATGTTCGACTCGGATAACCATCATGTCATGCTGATCATTTTAGAAAAAGTCCCATATCAATATCTCTTATAGTTTTCAAGAAGTAGTCGCTACAAACTTATTTTTTAAAAATCTATTTTTAACTGTGGCGGCCATCTTGAATTTCCGGCCGACCTGAAATTTTTCTAGGATCAACTAGACATCAAGAGCAACATTCCTGTGAAGTTTCATGAACATCCGTCAAGTAGTTTCAGAGGAGTAGTCGCTACAAGTCTTTAAAATATAACTATATGTAACCAAAGATGGCCACTGGCAGCCATGTTTAACGTCGAATCAAAATAATTTTCCACAAGGATCTACATCATGTCATGCTGATCATTTTAGAACAAGTCCCATATCAATATCACTTATAGTTTTCAAGAAGTAGTCGCTACAAACTTATTTTTTAAAAATCTATTTTTAGCTGTGACGGCCATCTTGAATTTCCGGCCGACCTGAAATTTTTCTAGGATCAATTAGACATCAAGAGCAACATTCCTGTAACGTTTCATGACAATCCGCCAAGTAGTTTCAGAGGAGTAGTCGCTACAAGTTTTTACTATATAACTCTATGTAAACAAAGATGGCCGCTGGCAGCCATGTTTAACGTCGAATCAAAACGATTTTCGTCAAGGATCAACATCATGTCATGCTGATCATTTTAGAAAAAGTCCCATATCAATATCACTTATAGTTTTCAAGAAGTAGTCGCTACAAACTTGTATTTTGAAAATCTATTTTTAGCCATGGCGGCCATCTTGAATTTCCGGCCGACCTGAAATTTTGCTAGGATCAATTAGACATCAAGAGCAACATTTTTGTGAAGTTTCATGAAAATCCGTCATATAGTTTCAGAGGAGTAGTCGCTACAAGTTTTCATAATATAACTCTATGTAAACAAAGATGGCCGCTGGCAGCCACGTTTAACGTCGAATCAAAACAATTTTTGATAAGGACCAACATCATGTCATGCTGATCATTTTAGAAAAAGTCCCATATCAATATCACTTATTGTTTTCAAGAAGTAGTTGCTACAAACTTGTATTTTGAAAATCTATTTTTAGCCATGGCGGCCATCTTGAATTTCCGGCCGACCTGAAATTTTGCTAGGATCAATTAGACATCAAGAGCAACATTTTTGTGAAGTTTCATGAAAATCCGTCAAGTAGTTTCAGAGGAGTAGTCGCTACAAGTTTTCATTATATAACTCTATGTAAACAAAGATGGCCACTGGCAGCCATGTTTAATGTCGATTCAAAAAAATGTTCGACTCGGATAACCATCATGTCATGCTGATCATTTTAGAAAAAGTCCCATATCAATATCACTTATAGTTTTCAAGAAGTAGTCGCTACAAACTTTTTTTTTAAAAATCTATTTTTAACTGTGGCAGCCATCTTGAATTTCTGGCCGATCTGAAATTTTGCTAGGATCAATAAGACATTAAGAGCAACATTCCTGTAAAGTTTCATGAAAATCCGCCAAGTAGTTTTTGAGGAGTAGTCGCTACAAGTTTTTACTATATGACTCTATGTAAACAAAGATGGCCGCTGGCAGCCACGTTTAACGTCGAATCAAAACAATTTTTGATAAGGACCAACACCATGTCATGCTGATCATTTTAGAAAAAGTCCCATATCAATATCACTTATAATTTTCAAGAAGTAGTCGCTACAAACTTGTATTTTGAAAATTTATTTTTAGCCGTGGCGGCCATCTTGAATTTCCGGCCGACCTGAAATTTTGCTAGGATCAATTAGACATCAAGAGCAACATTCCTGTGAAGTTTCATGAAAATCCGTCATGTAGTTTCAGAGGAGTAGTTGCTACAAGTTTTCATTATATAACTCTATGTAAACAAAGATGGCCGCTGGCAGCCATGTTTATCGTCAAATCAAAACGATTTTCGACAAGGACCAACATCATGTCATGCTGATCATTTTAGAAAAAGTCCCATATCAATATCACTTATAGTTTTCAAGAAGTAGTCGCTACAAACTTGTATTTAAAAAATCTATTTTTAGCTTTGGCGGCCATCTTGGATTTCACATCAACATGAATTTTTGCTAGGATCAACTAGATTTCATGGGCAACATTTTTGTAAAGTTTTATGAATATCCATCCAGTAGTTTCAGAGGAGTAGTCGCTACAAATAAAAGTTAACGGACGGACAGACGGACGGACAGACGGACAGACGGACGGACGACGGACGCCGCACCACGGCATAAGCTCTGCTGATCTCTGATCAGTAGAGCTAAAAATATATATCTATTAAAAAAATAAAATATAAAAAAGCAAATATATACTAATAATAAAAAAAAAAAAGGCAAAACATCTGGTAAAGATCAGATGAAAAATGAAAGCCCTATCGTATTAACGAGGCAAAATATAGCATTTTTAACTAAATCAAGGGTCATAACTCTGTTGCTATTGGTCCGATCTGGCTGGTTTTCGAACTTGTGCGCGCTTTCATTGATATTAACAATCTGGTAAAGTTTGGTAAAGATCGGATGAAAAATGAAGGCCTTTGGCCAGTAGAGCTAACAAGAGGGCCATGATGGCCCTATATCGCTCACCTGAGTTAATTTGAACCAATACAAGAGGGCCAAGATGGCCCTAAAGCGATCACCTGAGTACTGGCACATTATCAAACTTCTTCGAAATCTTATGGTCATATACAATCTGTGCAAGTTTGGTTAAGATTGTTCAAGAAATGTGGGCTCTGTTGTGTATAACAACATTGATATAGACAGTTTAAGACACTGAATTGAATTGAATTGGGGTTTTAAGGCGCACCAACACATGAAAAGGTTATATGGCGCCTAAAAGGCATGAACATGCCAGGCTCATCTTCCATGTACATCGAGATAAAATATGGAAAATGGGCCTAGAACCTTCTCACCCTGAACTGCAGAGTTGCTGCAAATTCTATCGTAGAAACTCCATTTAAGCTGGAGCCACGTTATTGTTTTTCTGCCACTGCTCTTAGTGATGTGAGCGAGATGGCACCTGAAAAAATGCAGGGGTCATGATGAAGACCTTTAATGAGCATGAACAAAAAATGACAAAATGAATATGAATGGGGGGGGGGGGGGGGGGGGGGGGTCCTACCCCTCTGCATGTGACGGTGTGTTTGCAGTGGTTGTATTCTACCCCGGCAACCACACAGGGTTTAAGACACTGACAAAGTTTGGTAAAGATCAAATACAAAATAAAGGTGCTAGAGAGTAACACCTTGGGCAGAGCCAAATGTGACCCCAGGGCTGCATGTAACATATGAGAGCTGTGTGCTTTGTGGTTTTAGAGAAGATGATTATTTAAGTTTTTCCCTATACAAGTCTATGTAAAACGTGACCCCTGGGGCGGGGCCAAATGTGAACCCAGGGTCACCATTTGAACAAATTTGGTAAAGGACCAAAAGAGTATAGTAAATGCAAAATATTAAACCTCTGGCTCTTGTAGTTCCAGAGAAGAAGACTTTAATGTGTTTCCTATATAAGTCTATGTAAAACTGTGACCCACTAAGTTTGGTCAAATTTTACGCCAGGGTCACCATTTGAACAAACTTGGTAGAGGACCATAATCTAATAGTAAATGCAAAATATTAAACCTGGCTCTTGCTTTTTCAGAGAAGATTGTTTTTTTCCTATATATATGTCTATATAAAACTGTGACCCCCGGGGCGCGGCCAAGTTTGACACCAGGGTCACCATTTGAACAAACTTGGTAGAGGACCATGAGCTTATAGCAAAAGCAAAATATTAAACCTCTGGCTCTTGCAGTTTCAGAGAAGAAGATCTTTAAAGTTTTTCTCTATACATGTCTATGTAAAACATGTGACCCTTGGGGCGGGGCCAAATGTGATCCAAGGGTCACCATTTGAACAAACTTGGTAAAGGACCATAAGCTTATAGTAAATGCAAAATATCAAACCTCTAGCTCTTGTAGTTTCCGAGAAGATTTTTAAAAAAAAAATCATATATAAGTCTATGTAAAACTGTGACCCCCGGGGCGGGGACAAATTTGACCCCAGGGTCACCATTTGAACAAACTAAGTAGAGGACCATAAGCTGATGCTACATGTAATACATGAGAGCTCCGTTCCATGTGGTTCCAGAGAAGAAGATTTGTTTCGTTTTTTCCCTATACAAGCCTTTGTAAAACTGTGACCCACGGGGCGTAGACAAATTTGACCCCAGGGTCACCATTTAAACAAAATTAGTAGAGGACCATAAACTGATGCTACATGTAATACATGAGACCTCTGTGCCTTGTGGTTTCAGAGAAGAAGATTTTTTAAAGTTTTTTCCTATATAAGTCTATGAAAAACATGCAAAATCTCAATATACAAAGATGAAATCCAGGCATCCAAAAAAAGATGCACTACCAAAAGCACAACTATGTCAAAATAGAATATGTTTTCTTCCAAAGATTAAGCTATAAATTAGGTTTAAAACATCTAGTGCATAATTCTAGTTCATGAGAAAGTGATGTAAATGTAACAATTAAAATTATCTGCCCTTTGCTTGGATGGTCCACATTTGCTTTGTCACGTTGCAATGTACCACTCAAGATACAACTATAAGCAAAGTTTGAAAGTTCTTAGTGCATACAGTTTGTGAAAAAGTGTCCTAAATGCCAAAGTTGATGGTAAAAATTATAAGGTTATCTGCCCTTGCTTGGAGGGTCAAGGTCACTTCCACATTTGCTTTGTCATGTCGCGATGTACCACTCAAGATACAACTATAAGCAAAGTTTTAAAGGTCTAGTTTATACAGTTTGTGAAAAAGTGACCTAAACGCAAAAGTTGAACCTAAAAATTAGTAATTTATCTGCCCTTTGCTTGGAGAGTCAAGGTCACTTCCACATTTGCTTTGTAACCTTGTGATGTATACCACCCATGATGCAACTATAAGCAAAGTTTGAAAGGTCTAGTGCATACAGTTTGTGGGAAAATGACCTAAATGCACAACTTGAATGTTGATGCCGCCGCCTCCATCGGAAAAGCAACACCTATTTCTCTTTTTTCTTCGAAAAGGCGAGACAAAAAGTGCACTTACTTTTCTACACAGGTGCATGCTAAATGCAAATACAAAGTCAACCCTTAAACAATTTATAATCATTGTATCACACACAAAGAGTTGCTAGTTGGGACATGTTATCTCTGTAAAGAGGCACTAAAGAGAATAAATAAAAGTCGCTTTATTGTAATTGTTTGTGAAGTAGATGTTAAGTGGATGTTAAGTTTTTCGTGTCTCACTAATTCCTATTGTTTTGAAGTGGCTGTAAATTATTTAAATTCACTATGGTAACTATGGTTGGGTAATTTTGATTTTGCAACAGTTTCAGTTTCAGTTTCAGTTTTCTTTTTCTTTTTTCTCATTTTTCCTGTTTGTGAAGTGGCAGTAAAGTGTTCAAGTGCTTGCACGAACCCACCATTGTCTCATATACCGTTTTAAGTGGCCTCTACTGGTTATTTTAATTTTGAAACAATTTAGATCATGTCATTTTCTATATCATCAACTACTAGCAAATATTTATAAACAAAAAAGGAAGTAAAAATTGGGACAAAAATACTGTAATTATATGCTTATTCTTGCATATCCACGTTTTATATGAGTCCTGGAAAATCTGATATTACACGTGGGGTCAGATAAAAGTCATGCACATCAACAATAGGGCCTAATGTAATATCAGATCAATAAAAAAGCGACTTCATGTCATTGTGTAAGTATAAATTCTTGCTTATGATATAATTTTCATAAATCAGAAGGTCTGAGCCTAAACCGTGCTATAAATGCCGGTATATTTCAGCCGTGCAATAAATGACAGATTCGGCAGTATTACCATGCGATGTACCACTCAAGATACAACTATAAGCATAGTTTTAAAGGTCTAGTGCATACAGTTTGTGAAAAAGTGACCTAAACGCAAAAATTTAACCTAAAAATTATCAAGTTATCTGCCCTTTGCTTGGAGGGTCAAGGTCACTTCCACATTTGCTTTGTCACGTTGCCATGTACCACCTAAGATACAATTATAAGCAAAGTTTGAAAGGTCTAGTGCATAAAGTTTGTGAAAAAGTGACCTAAACGCAAAAGTTGAACCTAAAAATTAGTAAGTTATCTGTCCTTTGCTTGGAGGGTCAAGGTCACTTCCACATTTGCTTCGTCACATTGCGATGTACCACCCATGATACAACTATAAGCAAAGTTTGAAAGGTCTAGTGCATACAGTTTGTGAGAAAATGACCTAAACGCAAAACTTGAATGTTGACGCCGCCGGAAAAGCAACACCTATGTCTCTTTTTTTCTTCGAAAAGGCGAGACAAAAACCATAACTATATGTGTAAGAACTGACCAAAACAACACAGAAATATGTATATATAAAAAAAAAAAAATACGAGGTGTGGGGGCTGGTGGGGTGGCCCGGGTCGGGGAGGAGGAAGCCCATGCCCCAATATTGGTGAAGTATGAATAAGATGCATAATGCTATAAGAAATCCCAAACCAAAATTATAGATATATACAACAGCTTACACGCAAACCTGGATCTGCCTTTATTGCACATTTTATGGGCCATCACAATTTGGGTTCCATTGGAGCCCATAATTTGCAGAAAACAAAATTACTTATCCAACCCTTTACAACATACTATAAGGAACCCAATTCCAAAATTTAGTTCAGCTAGAACAAAAAATGTAAGAGATATAGACCTGTAAACACAGCTTACACGCAAAATTTGATGTGAAACAGACATATTTTAAGGGCTATCAGAATTTGGGTTCCATGGGAGCCCTGGGGTTACAGGAACCAAAATTACTTAAGCAGCCCTTACGATAATGCTATAAGGAAGCTAATGGCCAAATTTGATTGTGCTAGGGTAAGTATTGTAAGAGATATAGACTTGTAAACACAGCTTACACGCAAAATTTGATGTGAAATGGGGCACAGTTTATGGGCTATCATAATTTGCGTTCCATGGGAGCCCAAGGGTTACAGGAACCAAAATTGCTTATGCAGCCCTTAAGATAATGCTACAAGGAAGCCCATGAACAAATTTGATTGTGGTAGGATAAGAAATGTAAGAGATATAGACTAGTAAACACAGCTTACACGCAAACCTTGATGTGGGACGCCGACGCCAACGCCGACGCCGACCCCGGGGTGATTACATAAGCTCTCTTATTCTTCGAAAAGTCAAGCTAAAAATGTGCCGTCTATGTTGTGTTATTGTAAAAAATATCTCCGACAAAAAAAACTTTGAAATAGGAAAATTTCGGCTGTTTATCGATCGACTTCAGTTATTTTTATTTTGTAATTCAATTTTTATGGAGAATTTAACAGCGAGAAAAAAGACAAGAACATGTACGATGAGTTTAATCCTTCCTCTAGCAGTATGTAAAAAACGTTTGGTCACTAGTCTACGCAAGCGTTTCGTACGTTGTTTTGTTAAGTGTAGTTACACGGCATATGAGTAAACAGAGGTCAGCTCAATGCGTGATAAATTCTGAAATTAGCTTATAAACGGTAATGAACAAAATGTCAATCAGCAGCTAAATGTTTATAAATAAATCGGTAACATGATAGATCTTTTAAATTCTAATTTTATTAAAAACATCGCAACAATCACAATACCGTGTTTTCCAGAAGTCCACATTCCAACATCACAAGTTACAAGAAATGTGGTTTTAAAAAGTTGCACAGAGCGAAAAGATGTACGCGGACAACTTTTGTCATCTCAGTTCTCAAGGATGCGTGTGCTTATATGTGTTTGTTTGTAACCCCCTTTAAACTAATAGTTATGATCAAGCAAAATAAAAAGCCGAGTGGTCAAGATTTCCAGACCAAACATTTTCATCTTTAAATTACCATGGGACACTTGTTTTGCCTCCATATGCTTACGTATATTTCAGCAAAGACAATCTAACTATAGAAGCTTGAGGACAAGGGTTGCAATCCTTCATGAATTATGGAGCAGATTTTTAAATTTATGAAAAGAGGTAATAGATAATTGATAAGGAAGAACTGTATAACGTGTTATGACCATAGGCCAGTATTTTGCCAAGTTACGAGGTAGGTTAGATTGCAGGTTAACGTTTTATGAACAAGAGGTCAATGACCTTGAAGCTGTACTGATTGATTTTGATTTCAGGAAGTAGTCGCTACAGACTTGTTTTTTGAAAATCTATTTTTAACTGTGGCGGCCATCTTGAATTTCCGGCCAACCTGAAATTTTGCTAAGATCAATAAGACATTAAGAGCAACATTCCTGTGAAGTTTCATGAAAATCCGTCAAGTAGTTTCAGAGAAGTAGTCGCTACAAGTTTTCATTATATAACTCTATGTAAACAAAAATGGCCGCTGGCAGCCATGTTTAACGTCAAATCAAAAACGATTTTCGACAAGGACCAACATCATGTCATACTGATCATTTTAGAAAAAGTCCCATATCAATATCTCTTATTGTTTTGAAGAAGTAGTAGCTACAAACTTATTTAGTTTAAATCTATTTTTAGCTGTGGCGGCCATCTTGAATTTCCGGCCGACCTGAAATTTTTCTAGGATCAACTAGACATCAAGAGCAACATTCCTGTGAAGTTTCATGAACATCCGTCAATTAGTTTCAGAGGAGTAGTCGCTACAAGTTTTTACTATATAACTCTATGTAACCAAAGATGGCCACTGGCAGCCATGTTTAACGTCGAATCAAAATAATTTTCCACAAGGATCTACATCATGTCATGCTGATCATTTTAGAAAAAGTCCCATATCAATATCACTTATAGTTTTCAAGGAGTAGTCGCTACAAACTTATTTTTTAACAAGAAGTCAATGACCTTGAAGCTCTACTGATTGATTTTGATTTCAGGAAGTAGTCGCTACAGACTTGTTTTTTGAAAATCTATTTTTAACCGTGGTGGCCATCTTGAATTTACGGCCGACCTGAAATTTTGCTAAGATCAATAAGCCATTAAGAGCAACATTCCTGTGAAGTTTCATGAACATCCGTCAAGTAGTTTCAGAGGAGTAGTCGCTACAAGTTTTTACTATATAACTCTATGTAACCAAAGATGGCCACTGGCAGCCATGTTTAACGTCGAATCAAAATAATTTTCCACAAGGATCTACATCATGTCATGCTGATCATTTTAGAAAAAGTCCCATATCAATATCACTTATAGTTTTCAAGGAGTAGTCGCTACAAACTTATTTTTTAACAAGAAGTCAATGACCTTGAAGCTCTACTGATTGATTTTGATTTCAGGAAGTAGTCGCTACAGACTTGTTTTTTGAAAATCTATTTTTAACCGTGGTGGCCATCTTGAATTTACGGCCGACCTGAAATTTTGCTAAGATCAATAAGCCATTAAGAGCAACATTCCTGTGAAGTTTCATGAAAATCCGTCAGGTAGTTTCAAAGAAGTAGTCGCTACAAGTTTTCATTATATAACTCTATGTAAACAAAGCAGCCATGTTTAAGGTCAAATCAAAACGATTTTCGACAAGGACCAACATCATGTCATACTGATCATTTTAGAAAAAGTCCCATATCAATATCTCTTATTGTTTTGAAGAAGTAGTCGCTACAAACTTATTTATTTTAAATCTATTTTTAGCTGTGGCGGCCATCTTGAATTTCCGGCCGAGCTGAAATTTTTCTAGGATCAACTAGACATCAAGAGCAACATTCCTGTGAAGTTTCATGAACATCCGTCAAGTAGTTTCAGAGGAGTAGTCGCTACAAGTTTTTACTATATAACTCTATGTAACCAAAGATGGCCACTGGCAGCCATGTTTAACGTCGAATCAAAATAATTTTCCACAAGGATCTACATCATGTCATGCTGATCATTTTAGAAAAAGTCCCATATCAATATCACTTATAGTTTTCAAGAAGTAGTCGCTACAAACTTATTTTTTAAAAATCTATTTTTAGCTGTGGTGGCCATCTTGAATTTCCGGCCGACCTGAAATTTTGATAGGATCAATTAGACATCAAGAGCAACATTCCTGTAAAGTTTCATGACAATCCGCCAAGTAGTTTCAGAGGAGTAGTCGCTACAAGTTTTTACTATATAACTCTATGTAAACAAAGATGGCCGCTGGCAGCCATGTTTAACATTGAATCAAAACGATTTTTGACTAGGATCAACATCATGTCATGCTGATCATTTTAGAAAAAGTCCCATATCAATATCACTTATAGTTTTCAAGAAGTAGTCGCTACAAACTTATTTTTTAAAAATCTATTTTTAGCTGTGACGGCCATCTTGAATTTCCGCATCCTGAAATTTTTCTAGGATCAATTAGACATCAAGAGCAACATTCCTGTAAAGTTTCATGACAATCCGCCAAGTAGTTTCAGAGAAGTAGTCGCTACAAGTTTTTACTATATAACTCTATGTAAACAAAGATGGCCGCTGGCAGCCATGTTTAACGTTGAATCAAAACGATTTTTGACTAGGATCAACATCATGTCATGCTGATCATTTTAGAAAAAGTCCCATATCAATATCACTTATAGTTTTCAAGAAGAAGTCGCTACAAACTTGTATTTTAAAACTCTATTTTTAGCTTTGGCGGCCATCTTGGATTTCACATCAACATGAATTTTTGCTAGGATCAACTAGACTTTATGGGCAACATTTCTGTAAAGTTTCATGAATATCCATCCAGTAGTTTCAGCTGTGAAGTCGCTACAAATAAAAGTTTACGGACAGACGGACGACGGACGCCGCACCACGGCATAAGCTCTGCTGATCTCTGATCAGTAGAGCTAAAAATCTATTTTTAGCTGTGACGGCCATCTTGAATTTCCGGCTGACCTGAAATTTTTCTAGGATCAATAAGACATCAAGAGCAACATTCCTGTAAAGTTTCATGACAATCCGCCAAGTAGTTTCAGAGGAGTAGTCGCTACAAGTTTTTACTATATAACTCTATGTAAACAAAGATGGCTGCAGCCATGTTTAACGTTGAATCAAAACGATTTTTGACTAGGATCAACATCATGTAATGCTGATCATTTTAGAAAAAGTCCCATATCAATATCACTTATAGTTTTCAAGAAGTAGTCGCTACAAACTTATTTTTTAAAAATCTATTTTTAGCTGTGACGGCCATCTTGAATTTCCGGCCGACCTGAAATTTTTCTAGGATCAATTAGACATCAAGAGCAACATTCCTGTAAAGTTTCATGACAATCCGCCAAGTAGTTTCAGAGAAGTAGTCGCTACAAGTTTTTACTATATAACTCTATGTAAACAAAGATTGCCGCTGGCAGCCATGTTTAACGTTGAATCAAAACGATTTTTGACTAGGATCAACATCATGTCATGCTGATCATTTTAGAAAAAGTCCCATATAAATATCACTTATAGTTTTCAAGAAGAAGTCGCTACAAACTTGTATTTTAAAAACCTATTTTTAGCTTTGGCGGCCATCTTGGATTTCACATCAACATGAATTTTTGCTAGGATCAACTAGACTTTATGGGCAACATTTCTGTAAAGTTTCATGAATATCCATCCAGTAGTTTCAGAGGAGAAGTCGCTACAAATAAAAGTTTACGGACAGACGGACAGACGGACGGACGGACAGACGGACGACGGACGCCGCACCACGGCATAAGCTCTGCTGATCTCTGATCAGAATAGCTAAAAATGGCATACCTATGCTAAAATGAAAGTCAGAGTTATTGGACATGTGTAACATCATCTCCTGGGGAAAGATGAAGATGTGAGTGAAGTTTCACAAACATAGGTCAAATATGTTTGAAGTTATGACCAAGGTTAGGTTGCATGTTAATGTGTGCCGTACGACAAAGTGATCTCTAAGCGTCTGCCATGCTACACAAGTAGATACAAGAAGGGGTATAACTCTGCATTGAATAACTGATAAGGAAGATAGGTATAAAGTTTCATGACCATAGGTCTATATTTTGACAAGTTATGGACTAGGTTGAGGTTAAAGTTTTACGAAATGGGGCATAACTCTGACAAATGAAAAAATATATATACATGACATGACATTATCATATGTTTAATGGCAACAGAAATCGACTTGGCAATTCCGATTGCAAACCAAGCTGAACGGATAAGACAGGTCATTTTTGCCTTCATTTGCAAATGTATTACACTAGTGACTTATGATAAATAGGTCATGCAAGTTAGATGATGAAATATGCTTTTCAAAGTTAGGTTGCAGGTTAAAGGACACATGACAATCTTGAAGTTTTTATCAAGCATTAATCCAGTATAATCATGCTTGCATACATCGAATAAAATTTTGAGTTTTTATTTTTTCTTCGTTATTCTGCCATAGGTTTAAATATATTATTGGTACACTAGGCTAGGTTTAAATATATTATTGGTACACTAGGCTAGCGCTAGGATTTCCTTTAGCCTCCTACTACACTATCATCAAGCCAAAAATATTCAAAGTCTCAAAGACAATTTGCTTAATACTATTCTTATAACTACAGTGATTTTTTTCACACCTTTTGGGAATGGTACCGGTACCCATTCAATTAGGAAAATTCGCGTCATTTTGCTTTAATTGGGAATAGTTCACTATCACACAAAAGCAATTGGAAATAGGTACCGTTTTTCGGTACCACTTGGTACCGTTTTTCGGTACCACTTATAAAAGGGAAAAAAACACTGATATTAATGATGTAGAAAACCTAACTGGACGCCGCGTGTTTTAAAACAATCAAGATTGCCGTGTGCCCCTTTAAAGTGTGCTGGATGCCAGACAATGTTTTCTTTCTATTCCTTGCGAACATAACACATACCATCACAACTGGAAATGTAAGTGTGATTTTTATACAAATTGGGAAAAATACAGTAAAACATTCATTTTATATACAATATCTTTTATTCACTCAATTCACATTTACATGAGGTATGTATACAATATTTAAATCATCATCGAGCCTCGTAAGTATAATAGAAGACAGATATTATAGATTATAATATGACATGGTTAATTACAGAAGTTTCTATAGTGATGTGTTTTATAAACTTCGTAAGATTCTTGGTCATGATCACTTTCATATTATCTTTGTTAAACTTGTTAAAAAGTTTATCAAAAGAGGTTATGTCCCTATCATTTTGCAATGTACTGCATGCTTGGTGGTGGACCCTTTTACAGTTCGCCACTATGCTTTCCTCTTTAATTGTACGATGACCGGGACAGGCTGTGGGCCCTATGATGACCCAGCCTACCTAAAAGCGCAATTGAAGAGTTGACTTGTCTATGATCCTTTCTGAATCGTGCTCCTAATGATATATTCTCCTTATTGCTCGTGGCCTTTCTGCCTTCATTGTGGCTTTCTAGCTATGTTTTTATTTATTTTTACAACTAGGCATAATTTGTTGTACTTATTTACCTATATATTGCGCTCGACTCCTGTATAGCCTATTAGATCAGTCCGCGGGATTTCTTTATTTTACCACTGTCCTGATTTTAATGGTTGACAGTAGGTAAGTTGTTTGGGTTGCAACCGTAGGAACCTGGTTTAATAGCACCCATCGCCGGTACTTAATGCCAGTGGCCTACGTTGCCAAAGTTCCCGGTAGCCACTATTTGTCAACCCCTTTTGCTGTTTGTGATGACGTTTGCATTACTTATTACTGTTTGCTTTCTTGTTGTCTTTTCTGTTTCATTTTGTGGTTGACCTGTCATCACTGAATGCTACTTTCATCCTGTCGAACTTTTTATTTTCTTTATAAGTATTTTAATACTATTATTAGTCGCCTTGGAAATCGCTGAAATTCTCATCATCGATATTCAACTCAGAATAATTAACCGACGATGATCGATTATTAATCGATTAAACATGGCTGCTATATTTAAAGACAAGTGTAAGCTTTGTTCAGACTATAATGAAGTAAACAGGAGCCCAAGAGGGCCTGTGGACGCTCTACTGGCTAACAAGGCTCTTATAACATCAATGAAGCAAGTGACTGCCATTTACATTTTTTTGATAGTTTCGGGCAAAAAAAAGCTTCTCTGACTAAATCAAGGGCATAACTAAAGAATCTGTAAAGTTTGGTAAAGATCCGATGAAAAATGAAGGCCACTACACCAAGTAGTTAACAAGGCCAATTTAATTATTTTAACTAAATCAAGAGGTGTCCCCATTGTCAAATAGAGCTAAACAACTAATAAAAAATTTAAAAAAAAAACATTTAATAAAATCAAAATTCAAAAAAAATAAAATCAAAAAAAAATGATCATAAAACAATAAAAAAATCAAATAATAATCAAGAAAAAATTTATATATAAAACAAGAAAGTCATAAAATCGTAAAGTCTTGGTAAGTCAAAGACTCTGAGTGCAAAATTCGTAGGCAAATTACATTTATAAAAATCAGCCCATAACTCCGCTGTTACTGGTCCGATCTGGCTGGTTTTCAAACTTGACCGAGCTTTCATTGACATTAACAATCTGATAAAGGTGGTAAAGATCGGATGAAAAATGAAGGCCATATCGTCTTGAGGCAAAATATAGAATTTTTATTTAAAATCAAGGGCCATAACTCCGCTGTTATTGGTCCCATATAAATGGTTTCCGAACTCGTCCAAGCTTTTCATTGACATTAACAATCTGATAAAGTTTGGTAAAGATCAGATGAACAATGAAGACCCCTATTGTCTTAACGAAGGCAAAATATAGCATTTTTAACTAAATCAAGGGCTATAACTCCGCTGTTACTGGTCCGATATGGCTGGTTTCAAACTTGTTTGAGCTTTCAACAACATTAGCAATCTGATAAAGTTTGGTAAAGATCGGATGAACACCGAAGCTTCTATCATCTTAACGAGGCAAAATATAGCAGTTTTAACTAAATCAAGGGCCATAACTCCTCTGTTGCTAGTCCGATATGACTGGTTTCGAACTTGTCTGAGCTTTCATTGATATTAACAATGTGGTAAAGTTTGGTAAAGATAGGATGAAAAATGAAGGCCCTATCGTCTTAACGAGGCAAAATATTAGCATTTTTAACTAAATCAAAGGCCATAACTCTGCTGTTACTGGTCCGGTATGGCTGTTTTTCAAACTTGTCAGAGCTTTCATTGATATTAACAACCTGTTAAACTCTGGGGGTGCAGTGGTGTAGTGGTAAGAATGTCTGACCTGCAATCGGGTGTTGTGGGTTTTGAGTCGCCTGGCCACGTCATACCCAAAGACATTAAAATTAAAAATGTTAGTAGTTACTTGTAACCCTTGCTTGACCAGTAAATAATGGCTAGTACTACGTCTGTTTGGTCAGTGTTAGAAAAAAGCGCCTGGGTGGGGTACCATGTACTGTGTCATGTATTCCAGTGTGGCAGTAAGCAGACTGTAGATAGATACATAGCACTACATGCAATCACTCATACAAAAGCCCACACATAATGCCAAATCAATGAGGGATTCTTCACGGGCTCAAATTGTAGACGGACTATAATACTTAGTATTACACACACCGCACCTTGGTATACATGTATGTATTCCACAAGGGTTTTAAATCTGTAGTCAGGTTTTGGAATTTCCATTCAACCCCTGGGGCCTGTGGGATGGGTCAAAGTTCTAAAACTCATAAAATGCTCCTACTCCAAGTACTAATAGGTTTCATTTACAGTTTTGGTACAATTATAAAGTAACTAGCATATTAGCCCATAGAGGCCCGCCCTCAGGGGGCTTTGAAAGTACTTAAGAAGGTTTTCAATCCTTCTGAGGGACCCTGGGCCATAGGCCCAGGGAAATGGGTTACAGGGATAAAACAATGGGACATCTTCCAAGTGTGTATTGAAGGTCTTTTTATAGTACTTTAGGTCAATACTGTTTTTCAGTCCTTCTCTTAGGTCTCTAGGGTCCCAGGGGCACATGTCACAAAAAGGAAAACATAATCAAACCTTTCCATCGTGGATATCAACCGAAAGGTATTTGAGAGTATGTCAAGTTAAGCTTGTTCTCAATATTTCTTATACCCTTTGTACTATGAGAAGACAAAACAAGAGGCCCAAGTGGGCCTGTAGATGCTCCACTGGCTATGATGGTGATTCAAAAACATAAACATGATAGAGGCCAACCAATGAACATGTTTCCTATATATAACTCTTTGTAAACGTTGGGTCATCGTGGCGACATATTGAATATTGACGACAACGAAAAACACACACTTGATAGGAGGCCAACAACAGGAACATGTATTATGATATTTAACTAGAATGGAATAAGTGGTAATATGTCGTTTGATAGAATGTCCTTAAATTTGACCTAAGTTTAGCCATGGTGGCCAATCATGGATGACTAGAGGCCCCAAAAACACAAATCTGAGGGGGACTAACCCAAAGATCATTGTGATTAAGTTTCATCAAAATCCTTCAAGCGGTTTCAGAGAGATGTCATTTGTAAAGTTTTCCTATATAACTCTGTGGTAACACTTTGGGTCGCTGTGGCAGCCATTTTGATTATTTGACAAAATGAAAAAA